>JARFIY010000032.1:0-600000 GCA_036346155.1 Sinelater perroti | reverse complement strand
CAGCAATCGATGAAGTAAACAACTGGCTAATCTAATGGAACATAACCCTTAACACAGCAAAATGTGAAGGCAAAATATTCACCCTCAGGAAAATTAAGGATCCCGATAGTTTAGTAATAAACGTTACACACATTGAATGGAATCCTAACACTGAAGCGGTGAAATACTTTTATCTAAACACACGCTTATCGTGGAAATTTCATATTAATAAGAAGCTTAACTTATGCTACGCTAGACTAACAAAACTATACCCATTAGTTAACAGAAAATCATCACTAAAAACCACTGCTCTCTACTTTTACATAAATCCCTAATTCGACCGCTAGCAACATATGCTTATGCTATATGGAGCAATGCCTCTAAATCCAACATCAATAGAATACAAGTGCTCCAGAACAAAATCCTAAGAATATCAGTTGACGCCCCTTGGTATGTACGAAACATCCAACTCCATCATGAGTTAAAAATTCCAACCATAGAGGAATATTTGAGGAAAACCACCAAAAAGTTCCAACTTACTATCACCAACTGCGAAGGCGCTGTGCACTATAAACTAGGACGCAAGAATCTGCATAGAAGATTAAAGCGTAAACTCCCACAGGATCTGTATGTATAACAACGGATAACACAAAAACTGACTAATTAACCCGCCAACACCCAAGACCCATTGTTAATCCTTTAGGACTACCTGATACGACAATTGTGTATCTTATATTATGTATCCCAAATGACATGTGTACCTTACTTTATCAATGCTATGAATAACAATGTACAATTGTTGAACTGGCAATAAACTTAATAAAAGAAAACAAAAAAACTAAAAGTCAATATTTTAAAATTCTATGAGGAAATTAACGTCCAGGTGGTGAGTTATGGGTTTTTTTCATACAGAAAACAAGTGAAGAGCTGCATAAAAAATTTTAACATTGTATGATGTTCAAATTGCAAACAGATGATTACACTTATAGATAACATCTTTTCTGCATATAAGGTAATAAATTGAGGTTTTTTGCAAGTAACCCTTATTTTATTTAATTCATACTTTTATTGATGATTTGATTATAATAGCTGTTTCTCGATGACCACTTGAATTATGGTTATCAGCGTTATATAATGCATATTTGGAACATTTTAAGTAACTACAATTTGTAAAATGGATCTCTGAGATCAGAAGAATGTCAATATTGTAGTTTATAATAAAGATCATACCACTGGCATTTCATTGTGGTATTTTAGAAATTTAATCCTTGGATAATTTGAAGACGATTGTAATTCAATGGTTTAGTATATGGCTCATTTGTTCCATCATTGTTTTTAACATACTTTTAAGTTTTATTGTTTAATTTGTTTGGAATAGTCGGTTTTGTGTGATATTGTTATTAGGAAGTTTTGGTAGTTGTGTAATCTTTGTTATTTGGGCAATGGTCTTCCCAAATTTTTTATACAACGCGTACACTTAAAGGTGTTATCCTCAAACTACGCAATGAGTCTTCTCAAAATTTCGAACGGTTGTACTCCCTCTGTCATGAGAACCTTACTTATTTTACTCGTTGGTTTAAAAATTTGCAACGCTTTATTAAAAAAATGCAAAATTAACAAGGTGTACTAACGCGTGATTTATGAGATGCGTTCAAGTTCTAAGGTTTCAAATTTTTTTTCTGAAAAAGTTCTTATCTAAGAAAGTTGAAACTTAACGCAATCTTCGTCTAGACGTATACATTTTTCACAACATCGTCGCCATGATTCTACGACTGAGAACACTTCTTCCGGGGTGTATTTTGCCCACTGTAAAATAGCTGATGCAAGAGCGGCTCTATTGGAAAATGAGCGGCCTTGGACAATGTTCTTCATGGTCGGAAATTCATGACGGTATCACGTGTCAATATGTCAGCATTCGTAGGATCAAATTTGAGTATACAAAACAACACTCACTACAATGGCGGTAATTCGACTTTTGTGCATTATATGATACTGCCATCTATATTACAAATTCAAAAACATTTCCTTCGTCTTTTAAAATGAACCGCATCTTCCTACTTACTCTCACTACGGAAAAAAATTAGAGAGCTTAGAACTTCAATGAATCTCGTACTACAAAGAACGTTAGTATGGAAGTAGGAATAGAAGGATGTTTACGTTTTGCTACACTCATGGGGGTTCAATGCGTTTTAATTGTTAATTGTATGTACACTTTTAAATAGTCTTATTGTTGTTAAATAATAATAATAATAAAATGTGTTATTCTATATATGAAATTACAGTTCTTACAGATAACTAGGTAAAGGTTCAATCCAAAATAAGTGAATTTTATGGAACAATTATAAACGTGTTAAACGATTAGCATACCAAATTACATACATATAAATTGAAAGAGCACTCTACACCAATTGGTAGAAGGGTTCTTGATTAAATAAAAAATAAATTGAAAGAGGAAGCGTTATAAATATGTACTGAAAAAATTCCACTAATTGTGCGGAAAATAAAGTAGAAATTGAAAAATTATGCTGCGCGCTTACAACTACCTGAAATATCAAAAAATATAGAACACAACTGATCGAGAGCGTATTCCAATAAATAATCACTATACTAAATATTCTTACAACCGTGATCGTTAAATTTTAATAATTTTGTGGAAAGCTAGAGTTAAATTATAATATTGACATCATGCTAATATCTGAAACAATTTATAGTGCAGTTATCTAAAAATTCCTTAACTGCTTAATTTATTTTATAAATGATCGAAATAGCATTATTAAAGTTTGATTAAAAATTATCATTTGAATAACTATTGTACAAACTTCTTACATGCCACCAATGTGGCTATAAAAAATCCCATTGGTCTCTTAACTATTTTGGACATCTGCTTTAGAGCAAGAGCATTATGAAAATTTTTAGAACACTTTGAGACAATGATTTAATGCTGCAGATAACTACATTGCTAAGCAAAGTATTTGGGGATCCACACCTATAACATCCACAGGACGTGAGTTACTTAAAATACCCAAAAGAAACAATTTAAAACACTTATCTACAGGCGATCTCGTACGACTTCTCTATTGTCACTTCCTATTTTTGCTTGTCTTTAGATATTCTCCAATTATTGTTAAACTTTGAACAAAAACGATAAGTACTAAATATGCGGTTGTCTAGTGAATAATAAACTGACCTTAAGAATTACCCTTAAAAACAAAAAAATATCAAATAAGCATTTCGGTTCTTCAACGATATAATACCATGGGTGGGTTAGCACACTACGTTAGAACAAACAAAAACTTTTAAAAAAGTTCTGTAAGAAAAAAGTTTCAATAAGCAATGGCACAGGCTAA
Source organism: Sinelater perroti (assembly GCA_036346155.1). Classification (NCBI taxonomy): domain Eukaryota; kingdom Metazoa; phylum Arthropoda; class Insecta; order Coleoptera; family Elateridae; genus Sinelater; species Sinelater perroti. The sequence goes on along the minus strand of JARFIY010000032.1, from coordinate 596,674 downwards.
GAACGACGTAAACCAAACGCTTATATAATGCAACGAAGGAATTACAAATTTTTTTAAGCATCATAACGTTCCATTTGGGTCTTAAGTTGACTAAAATCATTTACGAGTATTATCTTTAAAGAAAAATTAAAAAATTACAACAGGTTATAAAAGCTTCACCAGAACAAAGTATTTTACGTATCTCTTTAATACTATTCCGCATAGTGGCTACTTCCCAGAGCAGTGAAAAGTGGCTCAAATTATTTTAATTTGAAGTCTTTTAGATGACTTTCAATCTTATGGGCCAATAAGTTTTCTGCATATAGCCACTAAAATGTTTGAGAATCTATTGCTGAGCAGACTTCTACCAATTATTGAGAACAATGGTTGAATTTCTGATCACCAATTTGGCTTCAATGAGATTCATTCTACAATTGAACAAATTTATCGTATCGTTTAAAGAATTAATAAAAGTTATGAAAAGTGCGGTATTTGTTATACACCATAGATTTTCGCATCACACTAAATGTCGCAACATCAATCATGGTTTCTGAGAGTGATCTAATAATTGCTGCACAGCTATTGCAAACCAGCTTAACTAAAATCCAAGCTTGGTAAAAATGGAGAAAAAAACAAAGAAATAAAGTCTATGTGACGTTTACTACATAAAGAGAAACCCTATAAATAATCAACAGCTGTCCCAGCAAGAAAAAGTTAAGGGTTTTGGTTTATATTTCGACAGCAGACTTTCTTAGCAAAAACATATTAACTAAGCTCAAATAGTTGAGACTGACAATCACTAAAATGCAACTTTAAACTCACTACTGAGAACTACTGGTGCCATGGCGTACCACTTTGGGTTGTAGCATCTACCTCTAATATTATAATTCTTTTTTTATAGATATATATATATTTATTAGCAATCAGAACTACTACATTCTATGGGCTAATTGTATATCAGAATTTCAGCTTAAAATGACGTGATGAGAGCTCCTCCAGTGAAGGACTCTCTTAACTCACAAGAAGGTCTGCTGGCCAAAGTCTATGTAGTCGTCGTGGGTGTTCTCTTTCTAGTAATGGATAAAGCAGGTTATTTGAGTGGGCTTCCAATCTATCGTGGTGTGTTCTACTTCGTAGCTTGATGACATCTTTGACATAGGAAATCCTCAGGTCGTCGTGTAGCGTTTGGTGTGAGACATACCACGGTGCTTGAGATATCATACGTAGCACTTTAGATTGACTTCTTTGGAGCAATGCTATATTGGATTTGCTTGCGCAACCCCAGATTTCTATTCCATACGTCCAAATAGGGATGATGATTGTTTTATATAGCAGTATTTTGTTTTCTAGGGAAAGTTTTGAGTTCTTCCTTAACAGCCAATAGAGTTCTTTGATCTTCAAGTCAATCTGCTTCCGTTTTTTGGTAATGTGATCTTTCCATGTTAACCTAGTGTCCAGGTGGAATCCGAGATATTTGATAGATATCGCTCGAGGGTTTGCGACGTTATTGAGAAAAAGCGGAGGACAACGTTCGTGTCTTAGAGTGAGGTCTATGTGCTGTGATTTGTTATTATAATTCTTGTGCGCTTTTAAACGAAAGTGCTGCACATGGTAGTGAACGCGCCTTGGTTCGCACTCTACATGGTTATTGAAAGGGGCATCAAAATCCCAACAGTCAAGAAGGAAATCCGATGCTTCAGCGTATAGTATAGCGCTCATCTTAATTATTTCGCAGTGAATCTTCAGAACCACCCCATAATCAATAGAAGGTTGCCTATCATATCTTGATGTGGTCATTTTAAGTTAGTTTTAGTTTTAAAAGTTAGTATAAAAGCACTGTTGTTTTAATTTACAAAATAGATAAAAGGAGATTGCTGCTGAACACTCGCCAAATATTACTGTTATGCCATTTACTAAATGTACAAATTTCAAACAAATTGAGATATTTCAAAGGAAGTCAAACAAATTGAATTTACAAAGTACATAAAATTTGCTAATAAAAACTGCACAGTGGAAGATTGATTCAAAGTTTGTTGTGTTCTTAGATGCTGCTAATAAGTGTACCCAAATTATTAGTGCATGTTGCTCCGTGATTTAGCCAGCGCTCGGAATGTATTGGTTTCACTTCTGTGCCTTCGTCTCTCATATTATCTCCTGCGCTAGCCCTGCGAATCAATTTTCCCGGTTAACTCAATTTGCTGCTACGTAGGTCAACAGATCCTATGCTTATATCTAATCTCGAACTCCTTGTAAGGCTGGTTATATTTAGTACACGCCGAATATACTACATGGAACAAAATATTTTTTAGGGTAGGTGAAACTATTATTAAATTTGTTATTCCTGTTTATATAAAAAATAAAAATTAAATATAAAATAGTTATATTATATTATGTTAATTAACTGACGGTACTCTTTTAATTCAATTCACTATTTAGAAGTTAAGTTTGACTTTTTAATGGTTTCTAACAAGATTACAGCAAGCAATGTTTTGTTGGTTAACAGTTGTTAAAATCTAATTTACTAATTTAAGTTAAATATTTTGATATGGGCTTATTATTAAATAATTTACTTCTTATTAATAATCATTAACTAATGTTACATGAGCTACTTTATTTTAAATAGTAAACCCTTAGTTATGGTAGCATTTACATTTTCTAGGGTTTGATGGTTTAAATATACAATACAACATTATAAACGTTTACTTTTAAACAGTTTACATGTAAAAGCATTGCTCACAGTTACTGCTCTGAGTCATTCCATACCAAATCGCCGACTCGTTAGATATCACATCTTCCTGGAGAGAAGCTAAAGAGTTAAACTTGCATATGATATACATCACGACGGAATTCGGTGCTGTTGTACTGTCGGGGTCATTTATCCCTTACTTTGACCTTTGATATCTCAGAAGCAACCACTTCAAAATTTGTAGAAAGAAGTATGTTATTTTACTACTAATTGGCTACTTAAATACTAAATTTTATCATGGAAATAAATAATGCGCAGCGTCCATTTGTTTCACTTATTTAAATGTAAAACTATCTATAAGGCGCATTATTGAACTTTTTTGTTAAGTAAAGCTTTTCCTTAAAGGAGGACTTACAGAATAATATCGAAAATAATTTTTTTTCAATTCCATCATTTTGCACAGCAGGATCATTCCGACAGCAGCAGCGTATTATATCACACCATATTTTTTTAATTTATTCTCAAAAAAGGTACTTGTAGAATTGCTTTTTAAAGATTTCTAATTATTTTTATTATTTTAGAAAAATAATCGTTTCGAAAGACGTTGTCCCTGTGACAAGTTTATTTTACATTAGGGTAATTTTTATGGTGGTATCGATTATTACACAGAAAAAGCAGAAGAAATTAAAAGTGGAGTGATCAAAAAAAGCAACACATCATCTGACAAATAGATGCGAAAGCTTTCATGTCCGGTCTTATAGTGCATTCACATTCACAACAATTTTTAGAACACGTTTGCCCCAGTTGTCGACGAAACGTCAAGAGTTTCCGAACTCCGACCAAGACCTTATAACCTGATAACCAACTGCTTAATGCACCATACCATCTGACAGTTTCAAAAGTTCTCAAAGCAGTGATTTCAATAAAATATTAAAGAAAAAATTTTAACACGTCAATAAAGACAAACAATTTTTAATTCTGATTGGTTCAAGTTGGTCTTGCAGTAAAATAGAAGAATGGTTTGGTATTATTTAGCTAAGAATATAACGAGTGTTGTGAAGGTAAAGGAATATTATCAACTTCAAATCCGAAACCGAGTAATAAGAAACTAAGTGAAGAAACATTACAATTAGTAAAATATTTTTATAATAGTGACAACGTGAGCAAAGTAACGTCTGGGAAAAAGGACTACGTTTCAGTCAAAAACAATGAAAACATTTGCAAACATGTTCAGAAGAGATGAGTGCTTGGAAATTGAAAAGAAATTTACAAACTATTTAAAAAACAAAATAAAGATTGTAAGATTGTGTTTTTAAAGTTCACGGAACTGTGACTAAAGCACTGTATTTTAACTGGAGCTAATGGAACTCATTTTGTCTGCACTATTTATTAAAGCGTAAAGTTGATGATTACTAGCGGATAGTTATTATGATATTATTCTGACAGTATACAGTAAACCACTAAAAACCTATAAAGAAATATTGTATATTACATTTGTTTGTGAAGAATCAACAGTAGATTGTTACCTAGGAAAATGCAAGTCTTATAAAAATAAGCTAGAAGAACTTCGAGAAGGTTTGATGAAAAAGGAATAGATAAACAATGAGTATCAGTTGATCGATGTTCTTTTGTAGATTCATTTTGTTCTCAAATAGAATTTCTGAAAAGCGTGATTCTATAGCTAAGTAACAAGTGTTATTTTACAGTGCCAAGAAAGAAAATCTTCATACATGAGAAGCCCTAATTATATGCAATTTTTTAGAGAATTACAATTTTTCCCTGCTGGATGAGGCACGATCTTACCATTGAAGTAGTATAATGGCAACAATATATCCCATGGTTGTTTATTACAAAGAAGATAATGTACCAAAATATAAGAGCGTAGTATTTAAATTTTTAAACTATTTGAAAGATTAGAACTTAGTATCTAAGTTACGAAAGTTTATTACTTTTCGGTAGGTTGTGCACCATAGTATAAAAATCGCAAAAATTTAGAGAACTTATGCTTACATAGGGAAGACTTTGGTGTAGTATTCCATGGAAAGAAAGCGTGCAACGGGGTTAGCGGAGATTTAAAGACTTGCTATTAAAGCAAGTCTCCAGAAACCGTACAACAATCAGATATTTATAAACATTATTTTTATTTTCTTTGAAGTGGGACTAAATTAATCACAAGTAAGTAGCACAAGACAAAGAAAAAACATTTGGAAAACTCAGTGAAAGATTTAGTAGTAGGTACTTTTTCAGGATAAATAACTGCGAATACATTTTTTGACTGCTGTTACTGTTGGAATGATCCCGCTGTGCAAAACGGCGGAATTGAAAAAAGAAATTGTTTTCCTAAATAATCTTCAAGGAAAAACTTTCTTTAACAAGAAATTTCGTTAAAACGCATTATAGATAGTTTTACATTGTAATATATGAAACAAATGGACGCTGCACTTATTTTGGATGTTTTCGTCACTATCAACTAATCCTCGTCCGATGATGAAATTTGGTATTTAAGTAGCCAATTAGCGGTAGAATAACATTTTTCTCTGAAATTTTTAAAGTGGTCGCTTCTGATTGTGAGGTGGTAAAGGTGAAAGTGGGGGTCAATCGAATCCCGTTGTGATGTATATCATATGAAAGTTTAACTCTTCGGCTTTCGATTCGCACTATAAACAATTAGAAGTATTGAGGTAGGGCTGATTTTGGCAATTTTTTCGATATTTAAACGGCGGTAACTTCGACATTAGAGTTCCGAAAATATTTTAAAAATTCTTTTTTGCTTCTTTCTGAGAGTGATTTGATATGGCGATTTGATATGGAATGTCTATAAATACCTTACGCTAACGCATTGCGCTACTGGAGATCGTGATAAGGTATTTCCGAATTGTTTTAGCTGTTTTCAACTAGAATACGAGCACAAACAAAGATAACGTACAGTTACATCAGTATCATTACGAAGCGTGATAACATATTGTTTTGAATATCTTAGGAACCTGAATAGTGATAAATCACAAATGCTTTTGGATATTAAATCGACCATAAAAAGTATTTTAATACGTAACAAAATTTGTAAAATAACAAAATAATAATATGAAAAAGTAATACAAGTTTGATATTTGAGAAAAAAAAGTTCTCCAGGTGAGATTCGAACTCACATCCCCGGCATCGCTCATGGCTACTGCTTTATAAGTACCGTGTGCTAACCAATTGCACCACTGGAGACAGTTAACATATGTTTATCTTTAATTATCGCTTCGATTAGTCAGAGGTGCTGCTATCTATGAGAAATTTATAAAGACCTACAGTGGCAGTAAACTATATTTCTTCTATTTCAGGGCCAAATTCGTTATTTATAGAGTCATTCCATATCAAATCGCCTGGTCGTTGGATATGACATCTCCGATTTTGATGAAATTTGTTATGTTAGTAGCCGAAGAGTGAAACTTTCATATGATATACATCACGACGGAATTTAATGCTGTAGTGCTGTCAAGGTCATTGACCCCCCATTCTGTGTGAACAAGTTACTTTGGGACTACGAATCTAACAATTATCATTAGAATAGAAAAGCATCAACGACATGTATGACTTGATCAGTCGGAAAAACTAATCCTAGCTGAACATGTTCTAAAAACTTTCTACCACTAACAAATTTGAGTTACCACTAATTAACTATTGGATTACACAGGTAAACTGTATAGTTTCAATGGGGCTACTCTTCTTTACTCAAAATTTGGTCTGCTGCCTTTGGAAATTAGAAAAGCAAGGTTAGTTATTGATGCTGGCAATTATCGCAGAACCGTTACCTGCAGCAAATCAAATGATAGCAGCAATTCCTTACTACCATTTTTGCTTTTACCACACAAGGGAGTACAAATATTACTGCAGTTTTCAAACTTCAAATACAGTAACAGCCCAAGAGTAATAATTTTATTTTATTGTTTCAATTTCTAATTTACAATCTACCCTTAGTTTTACAGAGTAATAAGTAAATGTTATAATAGAGTTGCTGGGTAACACGAGTAGGGCACCGTCCATTGGTGGCTCTCCAGGATTTATTCAGTGAGGTCTTCTTGTCATAGCCTACACAGTCTTCTAACTGGAGGCTGATGGGAGTAGAGGTCGGTAATGAGTCATTTGTGTGGTTTATTGTGCGATTTTTGCTTTTAGTAGCATGATTTGTGATGAATGAAATGTTGAGATTGTGATGAATGATTTGGTTGCTGATGTACCAGGGTGCGTTAGCCAGCGTACGCAATGTCTTTGATTGGAACGATTGTAGTATCTTGGTGTTTGATGGCTTACTACATCCCCATAATTTGATTCTGTAGGACCCTACAGGTATTATAAGAGTTTAGTAGAGTAATAGTTTACTTTATAGTTAGTTGCGATTTGCATTCAATTAGCCATTGCATAATTTTTGTTTTTAAATTGAGCTGTTGTTTTTCGGCTTTTAGGTGGGCTTTCTAGGTCAAGGTGAAATCCTAGATACTTTACTTTAATTTTTACTGGGATAAGTTGATTGTATATGGTAATTAGAGGGCATGTGGAGTGTTTATTGGTAAAAATAATTTGCGTTGATTGGTTAGTGCTAACTTTAATGTGCCACTGGTCGAGCCAACTTTCAAGAAGGTTTAGGTGACTGGAGTCTTTCAGACACTTGATCCGGATTAATATCAGATGACATTATTGCAGTGTTATCTGCAAAGGTGGCAATTAAGGTATTCTTTGTGTTGGAAATATCTTCTGTATAGAGGAGGTATAGGAAGTGATCAAGAACGCTTCCCTGTGGGATACTAGAGTTGATGGTTTGATAGGTTGAAAATATACCTTCAAATTGGACTTAGAAGTGTCTTTGTGTTAAATAAGATTTTAGGAGGGGGAAAATTTAGAGCGATAGCTTTCTTTTAATTTTATATAACAACCCGCTGTGTCATACCTTGTCAAAGGCCTGTTGAATATCCAAGAATACTGATGTACACAGTTTTTTCTCTCAAAGATGTTTTTGATGTGATTGACTATTCTATGACATTGCTGTATGGTTGAATGTCTTTCACGGAAGCCAAACTGGTGAGTGGAAATTAGCTCTTCTGTAGGTGTTGTATGTTTGAATCTGTATAGCTGCAGGCGTTCGAATATTTTTGATAATAAGGGTAGCAGGCTTATCGGTCGGTAAGATGTGACTTCTTGCGGAGGTTTGCTAGGCTGAGCAATCATAGTAATTACGGAGAATTTATATTAAGTGGGGAAATGGGAAATAGCAAGCAAGCAGTTGTATATTGTTGTGCTGAGTACTACCGCTTTTTTAGGAAGATGTTTAAATATATTTCCTAATAAGAGATCATAGCTGGGAGTTTGGATGAACTAGTCAATTTTATCTCTCTGTGTACTTCAGCTGGTGAAATTGGTTTTAAGGGTAGCGATAATTTCTCAGGTAAGTTCGGATGTTTTTTTAATTTTTGTGTTAAAATTGATATTATTAGATCCAAAGGGGTTGAAAACTTGAGCCAGATGTTCTCCGAAGGAATTTGTTTTATTATAATTTGTACTGGCCCAGGTATTTGGGTAATAGGTCTTTTAAGCTTTTTTGTCGCTTTTCAGATGGTGTGATTTTCTGGTGAAAGTGTGAAAATATAGTAATTGATGTTGCATTTCTGTTTTCTTGGATAGCATCATGAAGTCGGTGAGTTAGATTGTTTAGGCTTTTTTTAGTCTTATGTTGAGGATTTTTGGTTATTTGCCATTTAGCACTGGCATTGCATTTTTCAGCTACTTGCTTTATATGTAGCGGTATGTTTTGTGGTTTAACGGGCTAGCTTCCCAGGCAGTTTTTTAGATAAGCTGTGCAAGGTGCTTAACAGTTTCGTCAAATTCGCTAGGTGTGTGCATTTTATGTGACAATTGTATGCTGTTATCGATATATTGTTGAAAATGCACCCAGTTCGTTTTACCAGAACAAAGCTTTGGTGGTGAGGTTTTTCACATAATACTGGTACTTAACGTTATTATTATGGGTGGAGTGATCAGAATCTAGGTCGAAGTTACTTTCAACTTCAGTGTGTATATCGGAAATGCCCTTAGGAACAGCGAAATTAAGAAGATTAGGGATTTTGCCAAGCTCCGTTGGCCAGTAGGTTGGCTCGCCGGTTGACAAGTAATTTAAATTATTCTGTCATATAGTGACAGAAAGTGCTCGTCTTTTGGGTGAAATTAATCAGTGTGCTTCAAGCGCCAGTTTTCAGCTACTAGAAAGCGATGTTAGAGTGGGAGTAAAAGTTCTTGAAACTCGTGCGATGAAATGGTATGCCTAAGTGGGCAATAATTACGATGTTCTAAAATATCAACCATGAAAACATTTTTTTTCATTAAAAAAGTACTTACTTTGTTTGGCATTAATATTTAATATATAAACTAAAATTTATTAAAATTAAGTGATATAATTGCCCTAAACCGCTATTAACAGCTATTTACCAATTTCAATACCGTAAGAATAATACCAGCATCAATAGTTACAAATATCTCACAGAAGGAACTTTTGCGTAAGTCAGGGTTAGACTTAGTCTTTTAGCCCTTTTATAAATGACTTACTAAAAATGACAATAAAGGGCACAAAATGGTGTCTTAGTTGTTGAGCTGTCTAATCGTAAATTTATTGTAGAAAATGACAGATTTGAAATTAATTCAAATAGTTTATGTTGACAAAGGACCGTCCAATGGACGTATACTTCCACCTCTATCTATTATCTACCACTAATTTTAAATTAAGATTAATACCATTGCAAAGCGTTGGGACTTGAAGTGACCGCTTCATTGCCTAGACGCTAGCGCCGACACTGGATACAGATTAGACAAAGAACAAAAAAAATTAGAAGCGACTTTTAATTAAAAATTGATGGTTAAAATTTTACGAGTAGACTTAAACAAATGCTAAACAGTAATATATCTGTACAGAGAAAAAGAAAATAGACGTTGCAATGGTTATGCAACTAAGTGATGTATGATTCGCGGATAGAGCAGAGCTTTTTTTACCCAAGACCGTTGTACATGGGGAAGAGCCACAGCCGGCCAGAACCGCCCCCTGTTTAGTAAAATATAACAGATCTAGACCAGAAAAGGTCGATAAAACATTCTACTGGTGTCTAGGCCGACAACTTATTTGATAGAATATGAAGTACTAAAAGGCACAAACGTGGCTCCGGATAACCAGACAGGAAGAGTAGAGAGACTGAAAATAGTCAAATTGAATTATTAAGGACTGAATATGAGAGAAATAGAATAAAAAAAAACTAAAAGTAACATCGATATTGCCATTACAATGGAAACTCAGAAGAAATAAGGAACATCCGAAGGTCTGGGAAAACATATATTAGTATATAACGATATCGATTGGAATAAAAGAGCACAAACTGGCCTAAGAATAATGATATATGAAAAATGAAAGAGCATGTTAAAGAGCTACTGATATATTAACAAAACGATAGTCATGTCAAGATTTTAAACCAAAACAGATGAGAGTAGGTGTCTACGCGACATAGGAGGGAAGAGTAGAAGACTCTAAACAGTTGTATGACGTACTGTAATACGAAATAAAGCATATACATAAACTACTCTGGTCACAGATATACGTGTCTTTAGAAATAATGGGTACAGGGTCTGGTAATCAACTTATAGTTTCGCAAATACATATCGTGAGTAACTTTTTCAACAGCAGTTCAGAATCCATCTACTACATGATAAAGAAATGAAGTAGTTACATCAAAATAGAACTAATGTAGCATTGGTGGCAGAACCAATAAAGAAAGTGTGGGAAAATATCAAGAAAATCTTAAAACAAACATACGAAACTTCAGATGAACAAAAACCACGAAGAGCAAAGGGAGATCCAAAAATTTGAAAAAAAATCGAACAAGCATTAAAAGCATTTAAAATTTATCTAAAAACCAAAGAACAACTAAATCGAATAAAAATCAAAGTATGTATTGCAAAATCTTTTATACGCAAAACATAACGAGAATTAACCATTACAAGCAACTGTGGTGTAAAAACGAACTCAAAACCGGTAAAAAAACCAATGATAACGCACCAAGGATATAGGCCATCTAATAGTTATAAAAGAATTAAGAAATTGCAAACTTTACTAGTAAAAACAATAAGCAAAAATTTACTATCTAAGGAACAACACGAATTTTGCAAAGGGTACTTCTATATAGATGATATCTTTATTATTCAGTAAATTATTGAAAAGTGTAGAGTGCAATTTTGTAACTCATATTGTCTTTATAAACTTCACCACAGCATTTGACAATGCATATTATGAAAAATTATGGAACATCATGAAAAACCAAGATTATCCTATACAACTTATAGGTCTTGACTGCATGTATATAATTGCACGAAAGTCGTAATATACTTATATGTTCGCTACAGCAAACCCTTTCATACTAACAAAAACTGTACGACAAGGGTGTAATATTTTGACTATACGTTTCAATATGTATATTGATAATGTCCTTTGTAAAGAGAAGGACATTAGTCCCAAGCGTCCCCGGAAGGTCGGGAACAAATAGGTCAACCGCCTAAAAATTGACTTTCAAAGAGCTTGTCATCATCTTAATAGGTAAATAATACAATCTACTTATCTCATACCAAAACATAAAGACTATAACGTTCTACAAGAAGAAACCAGTCCAAACAAAGATCTTTCTAAACCGCTAGTCAGTCGAATAAGTTAATCACTTGAACTATTTGGGATGTAAAGTAGGATACGATATGGATTTATTTGTTTAATATTCTTAGAGACTTTGTTTTTTCAGGAGTTCATTTAATACTCTGATAATTATTATTCTGATAATTTCTCACCAAATCCTCTTTCTCTTAACTCATATTCCTAAACTGGAAACATCAATTTGATCGGTTCTATGCCCTTTTATTTTACATGCAGTACAATTTAGCCCACTTTGTCATTCTTTGGCCTTGTGACCTTCTTATCCATAGCTCTCTTCACACTTTTTAGTTTTATATCCATACTTTAAGTGGTTAAAATAATATACGATATATATGTATCCTACTCCATATTTAACCCAACCCACCTTTATTTCCCTTGCTTTAATTTTGACAATCGCTGTTTACTTTTTGTTTACTAATTTTTATCTTTTCCTATTTTTTTTGTTTTTTGTTTTTTCCCGGTTAAATTCTTCTGTCGATGTAGTCGCATATGTAACCATAATATACAGTGTTCTTCTGTTACTATCATCAAAATATTGTATTTTATTTATAATTTTTTTGCTTATATATCATATCGTCGTCTCTTTGCACTGTAAGCAGCAGTTCCTCATTTCCTATCCTTTTTATTTTGTTATTTTCATTCCTGTTTTCTGAATGCTTTTTTTACCTTTATTAAATGGTCTATACAAGCATTTTCTTTGAAGCTTCACTGTCACTATACAGCGACTTCCTGTTTTTGATTTTTCTACTTTCACGTTTATCCTAGAGACCATTAACTTTATTTTAATTTCTTTATTAGCAAAAATATGTGTTTTCTAATATATGCAGTATTTACATTATTTTCGACCACAAGTAGTATATATTTTAAAGGACATAGGTATCTTAACAATATCCGATAACTTTATTAACAATTTGCACATCTTGTTTACATTATTTACTTCTTCCTTATCGGTACCCAAAGAAAGTATACAGATAACGTTGTTTTCGTTCTATCTTACTAGTTCTTGTCGTCACTGTATAAATGAGATAATTCAGCTGCTCGTTGTTGTTTTTGACCAGATTTGTTAAACCAAGAAAATCTATTCCGTTACTTATCTATTTATATATCTTTCTACTACATTTCAGATTCTTTTATTAGCGAAAACAACATAATACCCATTTGTTTTTAATTGTACTATTATTATACTACTGTATTTATATATCTTGATCAGTCTTCATTTAAAATCAATAGTTTCAACGGAGCTGCTGTCGTAGCTCTGTGGGTACGAGCACTTCTCCTCTGTTCGCGAGCCTGCGCAGTTCGAGTTCGACTTTCGCTCAACCCATGGATGTATGTGATATCCTAGTTTAAGTCCTAGTTGAGTGCAAGTTAGTAGGCACAATAAGCCTTTGAGGCTGCAGTCACGGTAAGTGCGCCCCAACGAAAAAATAGTTTTAATGCTTTTTATACTTTTAAATTCTCTATAAATTTAAACTCCTTAATACCACCCGTGCCTAATTGTACCCTAGCACTATATGGTAATGTAATTTACCTTTGTAGCTAATATTTTGAGATCTTGATCTTTATTTCTATTTTAGTATTTGAATCGTTACCTCCAATTCTATTTACATTGTTAATTTTTTAAGCTATTCATTTTGGAATGTCTCTTATTGTTCTTTTATCATTTTTCTTCTACCATATGAAGCTATATAATTTCTATTCTGTTTTGACTCTTTCTTTTTGTTTTTCTTGTCGTTTTTTTTAATGAACTTTGCTTTTCCAGACATATTGTCTTGTATTCTTATCAATAGTCTGCCTGCATTGTTTTTTAAATTGATTAAAAGTTGGGTCCGTTATTACTGTTTCCAGAACAGTTTATATTTGGTTTTAAACAATAAAGATATTTTACTGATATTATTCTTTGCCTGCGTGGGTCTGAAAACCCCCATTTATCATTATCAGAAATTGGTGGATAGGCCTGACCGTCTACCGTGTTGACTCGGCGAAAATAGTTCACTTCTCCTTCACGCAAGTTGGTTTACTTCTCTCTATTTATGTTCATTTACATGTCGGCGTTGTCGTTATGAGTTCCGTGCATAAAGATTAAGAAGTGGCCCTACAATACTCGAATAGCATCGGAGTATGTATAAAACGACTAAGGAGATTAACAGTAAAGCATAAGAAAAAGGAACTTAAGTTACAATAGATGTATATTTGATTAAGGAGTTTTGGGAATCAACATATTTTGTTCTCACAAGCATGAGCCCTTATGAAACTTTCAAGAAGGTTTTGCTACCAGTTTGAACTTGTTGATTCATAGGATGATTTAACCCTCTTACTCTTCAACAAGGCAGTTCTTATATTTATTGCGCAGTCTTATTTCAAACCCTCTCCTTTGAAGATTTGACATCACGATGTTCTTATAGTTTATTTTACTTTAAATATCAACATTCTGTGTTTATTTTATTACTCTATTGCATATTCTATAGGCAGCATTTTCGGTTTTCCCTCAATTTTAAACTTTTATACATATTGCGTTCTATTGCGTTCGGTCTGTCTGTTCGCCCATCTGTCCATCGCTTTTTCAGCTTCGTGTTTTTTTGCGTGCCCCGAAAATGCTCGACATTATCAATAATATGAGTTTAACTTGGTAAATATTGAGGTAACGTTTGGCGATATACTAGTTCCCACCTTGTTCTAAGAACCCAACTTTTACATAAAATATAAATATGATAACATTTCTTGTAATTTGTAACAGTGTTGTAAAGCAAAAATAATATAAAGATTTCGAGAGGTAACTTACCAAAAAAAGTAAGTTAACTAGTAATGAAGCACTGCTGATTATAAATACCCAGTATATGCATTAAAATCCTTTCTTTTTAGTTGAACCTACCTGGTACTTTATTTTTTCTTTAAATTAGCATATTACACTGTTCTTTTGGTATTTGTTCTGAACTATATTAATCTCTTTCTTGTTTTTTCTTTTTCAGTGTTGTAATTCTATAATCTAATGCGCAGTTCTCCCCTTAATTTGGATGCGCCAATAAACAAAACAGAGGAACTCTCAGGCTCGAGAACGTGCGGAGGCATCGCACGATTATGATAGATTATCCCCTTTAAGTGGCATTATTCCGCTGTTTTGAATTCTTAAGCACTCGTACGAAATGGTTTCAGTGCCTCCTCGTTGTTTGTGGATGGCGCAAGGAGCGGGAAGCGATGGTTTTTAAACCGAAGCTGTTCAAGTGTATTTCAGATCGGCTGTTGAATATACAAGGAAGGGTCTAGGTAACATTTCTTAAATATTTCTTGTTGCCTGATCTTTTCGTATTTATTATTGAAATGAACCGCCAAATGATTCTATGACAGTCGTTCAAAATCATTTAGAAAATAAAAGAAAATAATTACCATGAGTACTAATTAAATAGCAATGATAAATTTGCAGCCATCAAATGTTGATGACAGTGTTGGTCTAATAATAGTATGTTTTATAATTTGCCATTTCCCTCATAGAGTCTATTGTATTGTTTGATGATATACACAATTTTGTCATAAATACTGTCACAATTTTTGAGTCTGACCTATTATGTGGTAGTTAAGAAATAATTTTCTCTTATAAAAAAAGGGTAGACGTCTGTATTTAGCTGGCTAAAATTAAAATGTTTGTGACAAAAAAAACTGAGGCGATTTTCAACTTTCAAGTATTGTATTGCAAATTTATGAGAAGCGACTTGGCAGATTTTTAGTTTATTCCTAGATTACTAACACAAAATAAACACTTATAAACCATAACACGCAGTGATATGCAACCCCAGTTTATTTTAAGGCTACTTTAAATCAAAAATGAAGTTGCTGCAGGAATACTAATATTGACTGCAAGAACAGTTTTTTTAACAAGTTTCACAAATATCATAACGATGATTTTGTCAAACAGACACTGAACCCTTAACACTTTTAGATTTTGTTTATCTATCTATTGATCTTTCACTTAAAACACATCGCGCTTCTTTTTGGAGATTAGCCTGAGCAAACTGAACTTCTGCCTCTTCTCTATGTTATTATGTAATTTTTTTAACGGCTTGGCCAATACTAAACCAAGATCATCAAAAAGCAATCTCTAAGCATCCAAGCAGTTTTAACATTCTGTGCTACTCCTTTTCCACTGGATACACGAAGCACAATGTTGTTTTCTGTGGAGTGCGAGACCTAGATAGAGCTTTCGTTGAACACAAGCGTCCGTTTTTAACCACTTGACAGTTTTGCCTGAACTGCACTCGGGCGTGACATTTTTCCGTACACTGACGATCCCGAGTCTCGTTCGGGCAACTTTTGTTCTTGTAGATAGTAATTTGCCCGAGAATTTAACGTCGCTTGTTTCTCAATAGTGGAAATGACTCATACAGTAGCGTCGACTAGTTTTGTGCGCGGGGGTTGGGGGGTGTAGGTGTACGGCTGGCTTGTTGATGCAGGTCTTACGTACGTTATAAGAGTATTTATTCCTTTATAGTCGCCGTTGCATTTCGTACGTGTTGTCTAACATTTATTTGTACTATAGCTTGTTATTTTGTGATTACTTTTTGTGCAGCTCTTTTTACATTTTAGACACAGGTAATATATGTTTTGTATACATTTTTTTTGTTTTTATTCAGTTTTATTTTATTTCATTAGGTTCCCATAATGTTTGAGTTTGATTATGAAAGTGATGAGGAAATATTGATAAGTGAATCAGACAACGAAAGTGATTTATTAGATTTATCGGAAGATGATTCTGAATTGGAGAATGAAGATGTACTTCCATTTAGAGAATTTTCTGAAGTAAATACAGAAAATTTACCACCTCCTCCTCCAAGGTTCCCTTTCGATAATACACCTGATGTAAATTTGCCATTTGATAATGATGGTGAGGAGACAATATTACGTTATTTTGAATTTTTTTGGGATTCAGAAATCTTAGACTTGATTAGAACTGAGACTAACCGATATGCAGATCAATGCAGTAATACATTTTTGCAAAGATTTTCACGTTTGAAGGAGTGGAAGCCGACAGATAATGCTGAAATCATGGTGTTTCTTGCTCTTCAAATTCTGCAAGGCATTATAAATAAGCCTATAATCGAATGGTACTGGTCTAGAAAAGATATGATTGAAACACCATTTTTCGCAAAAGTTGTCTTACAGACGTTTTGCCTTATTGAAGCGTTGTATACATTTCAATGATAATTCAACTTATAATCCCGAAACGCACCCAAATCCCAAGCTAAATAAGTTATGGCCAATCATAGAGCACCTATGTAAAAAGTTTTCTTCTGCGATTACACCTGAGAGAGACGTGACAATAGATGAGAGTCTTATGCTCTATAAAGGTAGATTAGGTTGGATTCAGTATATCCCTCTAAAACGAGCCAGGTTCGGCATCAAATCATATATGCTCTGTGAATCAAAATCTGGTTATATTTGGTCTTTTATAATATACACAGGGAAGGGAACAATACTGGATAATAATTATAAAAACCATGGAATGGGAATACAAATTGTCATGGCTTTGATGAAGCCAATTTTGAATTTAGGATACTGTCTTATTACAGACAATTTTTATACCTCACCGATACTTGTAGATATTCTTTTGCGACACAAAACCGACTTATTTGGAACGTTGAAATTGAACAAAAAAGAGGTGCCCAACGATTTACAAAAGAAAAAACTAAAAAAGGGAGAAATAGTGGCATACCAAAGAGGAAAGGTCTGTGTTATGAAGTGGAAAGACAAAAAGGACGTCGCCTTGTTGTTAACAATTCATAACCCAGAAATAATAGAAATTCAACGAACACGGGACCCTAAAAAATTCCTAAAGTTGTAAATTATTACAACAATTCTATGGGTGGTGTTGATAGAGTTGACCAACACCTAACTAACTACCCTATCATCAAAAAGCGTGGGAAGAAATATTATTATAAAATTTTTCTACACCTTCTCGATCAGACAATATGGAATTCCTTTGTTTTATATGGAAAGCAGGGAGGATCAAAATCTCAATTACAATTTAGATTAGATCTCGTACAACAAATTATTGAAAAATATGGTAAACCAAACAGACTTTTAGACGTCCATCAGGATCATCGTCACCACTACATTTGATTGGTAGACATTTTATAGAAGTAATACCACCTACTGCAAACAAAGAGAGACCTATTCGACAATGCAAAGTATGTTGCTCACGGAAAAATGCAAGCGGTAAAAAAATTCGAAAGGAGACAAGATACTACTGTCCGGATTGTGATGTAGGATTGTGTATTGAATGTTTCAAAATATTTCATACTAAAACTACTTATTGAGTAAATTTGTTGTAATTAATTAATAGGATTAATAAATGTAGTTAAATGAAAACAAAAAAAGTGACAATTTTTTTACCATTTTCCTCAAAAATATCCGACTGTTAAGTGGTTAACTCTGGGTGCATTATTAGCTGTTTAAGATGTTAAGAAAATTGGCAGCTCGTCATCAGATTCTGATAGTATGGAAACATTATCTTCGTTTTCAGTTCCATCACGACCTCAATCGTAGTTATCATAATCTTCGTCGAACCACCAAGCGCTACCTCCTCAATATTTAGATTGGTATGTCTTGCCGATAGCTTTCTACACTTATTTATAGTAGAAATATTTCACCCAACGTTAAAACTAACACGGGGTTATAGGCCATCCCGAAATCTAAATTACCTACTAAAAGAGCAATAAATCGAAAAACCATAAGAAAATGTGGCATTTTATGAAAATACTCAGAAGCGCAGAGTACCAACTCTTAGAAATAAAAATGGCGGGAACTGTAAATTGCGTTAGGATGTTAGAGTTAAAGTAAAATTTTGGCATGGTACTTAAGAATAATACTTTTGAAAAGACGGACGAGAGTATCAATTATAATGTATCACAAAACAGTTCTAGATGCAATGTTTATGGAACTTAACAATAAAAAAGGACTACAAATATATTTCTATTTCTGCCTTTGCTCCTAACACTATAAAATCTAAAGATCTATTCCTTACTACATATTGGTGATCTAAATATTTATTCGAGGTATAGACAAAGTTATCTTTTTTTGTTCTTGTGTCAGAATTTGTGGAACCCAACTTGTACAGACATTGAACAATTTAATAAACGTTTTTTCTACACGTGAAAAAGCTGTATGATTATTTAAGTAATATTAAATGTGTGTACCAATGGCACTTCTCAATTATTTGAGGATAATAAACAATCGTTCAAATTTGGCTTTTTGATTACGAAGAGATTTCTAGAGATATAAAAAGTCTTCAAATAATTCAGAAAGGCAGCTTTCTATATATAAGGTTTGGGGCTATTTTTATGTTTATGTTGATAGACTGTTATAATTTATTCAAACAATAATTACATTTGTATTATTATGCTACACTTTATAAAAATTATCTGAACAATAATCTAATCATTTAATGTTTACTGAATTCATAAGTTAATTTAGACAATGCTAGATCTAATTTTAGAATATTTTATAAACCTATAAATACCTTATTTTACCTCAAGTTTATTCTACATTGGCCCAAAAGTCTTGATGCAATTTTCTGCTCTTTTCTTTGGTGATTGTTCTTTTTCTTTGCGAAACGACTAATTTTTGACAGCTGAAATTGTTTTTTTGCAAAGGTTGCTGCATAGCAAGGATGAGAAAAACACCATCTAACCCTTGTTTATGTAAACCAGAAGAGCAAAAAGATTTTAAAAAATTACTAAATTTTTTTGATATTATTAAAACACAACGAAATATGTAAAACGATAGAAAGAGATAAGCAACAACAAGGATAATAGTAGAGCAGAATAGATAACAGCAACTAACAAAATTCATTAGCAGACCATAGCTAATGTGCTCACTTTGAACCTGTCGACAAAGAGAATAATGGCCAAAGAGATGAGTAAAGAAAAAAATTATGTATCCAGACTTTTGGCCCGCTCTCTAACAACAGGCAATAATTTTAAGAATGAAGGAAATAATTAATTTGAATTAAAATATAGAGTTGCCTAAAATGTCCTGCATCTAATAAAGGTTGGAATGGAATAATTAGGTATAATAACACTAACATTAATTATGTAATACTCTTCGGTACCTGTTCTGGTGTTCTCTCCTGTGATAACCTTTATATATAACTTAGACATCTTATTCTTTGTGCCTTTATGATTTTAGTTATACTGGGTTGATTTTATCGATATTAATTTGTCCTTCTTTGTCACTGATTCTCCATTTTTTTCGCCACATATTTTTCGGAACTTCTTTTGCCCTCACACTTCCACTACACGTTGCTTACTTTTGTTTTTTTGCATGTATAAGTAACTGTAGATCTTAACACTGTCTTATATATCTGCTCAACTTAGCACTACGTGACACCACTTTTAACTATATTATACTAACACACGTTGTTGCGTTGGCCTCTTCTGTCAAAATAAACTTAGTTAATTCTCTTTTCCTGGTCTGGTATTCTACATTCTTTATCATCTTTTCCAGTTACGATGCAGATCTCTTCATCAGGGTTAGACCATCGGTATACGCTAAACACTGCTGACTTCTATTGATTATGGATTCTTTTGTTATAATGATGCTACTTTTTATTATCTTTACCAGCATTAGGTTGAATAGAATGGGTGCCATTACATCACCATACCTCAATTCTCTCCTCATCAAAAAATTCTCATATATTTCATCATTGTATCGGACTCTACTTTTAGTTTTCCAAATTTTCAAATAGTTCTTCTCTGTTGACTGTATTGTATGTCTGTTTGAATTTAATAAACAGCACAGAATATAGCTGTGTTGTATTTGTTACTGTTGGTAATTATTTTCTTGATGGTGAAAATGTGCTCTCATAAGATGTCGTTTGCTTGTTTTTCCAATTGGTTGTTTTATGCTGCGGTTACTATTTTGTATAGTGCGTTTAACAGTGCTGTTTTGTTGTAGTTGTCACATTTTATCTTTCTTGTGAATGGGTACCAGCAGCTCGTCTTTCAATTATTGTGGCATTTTTCCGTTTCCCACATCTTTTTGATTATATCCACTATTTATGTTTTAGATTCTCTGCTTCATATTAGATAAATATTATGTTTACTGTGTATAAATAGAGAGTAAATCTCTTTCTTTCTATGTTGGTAGCTGATCATATAGTTTTTTAATTTTCTCAAAATCTGTCTTTGTTTCCTTCTTTTCCTTTTTATGCCAGTACCCTTTTGTTACAACCGAAAAAATAATTGTCAAATGGATCTTCCCAAAATTATGGCAATTATTAAAGTTTAAAGTCAAAATTTGAGTAATTATCACATTATTTATATAGAAACAAAAACTGCGAGAAAAATTATAAAAATTGAATGTTGTTTTTAAAAAATTGTTAGTGAGTTTTGGAATCACTATGTTTAAGCATAGCTGGACATAGTTAAATAAAAGGTCTTATTAATAATTTATAAGATAGGAAAAAATGTGTTTACAAGGACCATGTATTTTCATTCAAAAGTTACCATTTCACTTTAAATAATTGTTATAATGTGAAAGTGCATTTGTGCACGCAAAAAATGCATTTATTTGACGCATTTTTTTTGCAGACCCTAAAGAATATTTTATTTCTCGCTTAATATGGGCCGAAATAAGCTCATTCCCGTTGCTCAGAGGTTTTTGAATTCGCTGATCACAAATATGATGCTTAGAAAGTGCCCCGATGCACTTGGGTGGCATAATCCTAGGTCTGAGGGCGATTTTTGAAAAATATTTCACATTTGTTTGTTTTTTGAGTTTAAACTGTTTGAATAAAGGTTTCGGGGTCGCTGATAACAAGTATTATGTTTAACAAGTGCCCCCAAGTACTTGGGGAAAACATAATCCTGGAGATAGGAGCGATTTTGGGGAATTTATTATTTTTAGAGTTTAAACTGTTTATATAAGGGATTTTAGGGTTGCTGATAATAATTTTGATTCTCAAATTAAGTTCCAATACACCAATGTAAAAAAATGCGCTAGAGCAAGCTAGGAAAGGATAGCTTGATGCACCAGGGTACCTCTAAGGCATTTTTTTATTTGAATGTGATTAAATTTATTATTACAAAATTTTGCCTGCACACAGACAACCCCATCAGTGGGGCCACTTATCAACAGTATTAAATAAATAAGGGGTTGGGGACGCGGTAGCTCAGATGGTTCAACCAGTTGGCTCTGTCCCCTAGCCGGCGCACGCGAGTCGAGTCTCGCTCAACCCATCGGTGTGTGAATGTCCTAGCATTTAAGTGCATGTTAATGGGCACAATAAGTCCTTGAGGCTGCAGTGCCTGTAAGTGTGCCCCCAAAAAGAGGGGTTTCAAAGTTTTTCAATGTTTAAAAACTGGTTTCCAAGGTTTCATTTTAAATAAATAAAAAAAATGGCTAATTTTCTTAGGATTGCCCATTGGAATACCAGCGGCCTTCCGAGCCACAAATTGGAAACAAAACTATTTTTAGAACATAATTTAATCGACATCTTCCTAATCAGCGAAACGCACTTCACTACCAGAAGCTATTTCAACATTCCCAGGTACAAACTATATCACACAAACTATCCAGATGGTGCTGCCCATGGGGGTTCGGAAATACTCGTGAAAGAAAATATAGACCACTATGAACTTCCAAAATACGAAGAAAATCACATACAAGCAACATCTATAAAAATACGAACCCTTCCATACGAAATAACGATTACTGCAGTTTATTGCCCACCCAGACATCAACTAAAAAAAGAACATTTCGAAACATTCTTCAAAACACTTGGGCCAAAATTTATAGCTGGTGGCGACTACAATTGTAAAAACACTCTATGGGGTTCAAGGCTTACGACTACTAAAGGTCGCGAATTAGCTAAGGTCATTCAGAAAGAAAACTATTCATTTTTATCTACTGGGACACCAACTTACTGGCCGTCTGACCCAAGCAAAACCCCAGATCTGCTAGACTTCTTCGTAACCAATGGAATTTCACAAGCATATAGAAGTAATTCCGAGCTAAGATCTCACCTCAGACCATAGTCCTATAATAGTAACTATAAGCACATCGGTGATAACCAGAAAAACAACCCCCAGACTTCACAATTCCAAAACAAACTGGGATATGTATAGTCAAATAATACACGACAACATAAGCCTAACTGGACGACTACAAACACCAAAAGATATTGATAATGAGACGGAGAATTTCATCCACCTACTTCAGGACGCTGCCAAACTTTCTACTCCACGAATTGAACCCCACCGAATAGTAAATAATATACCATGCGAAATTAAAAAACTAGTAGCAGAGAAACGCAGAGCTAGATCTGCTTGGCAACAAAATCACACGCCCGATAGCCGGAGAAAATACAATCAGATAAGTAGCAAATTGAAAACGAAGCTTCAGGAAATGAAAAATAATTCATTCGAAAAATTTGTCCAGGCAAGACAACTCGATCTGGAAACCTATTAAAAATAGGAGTAAACCCAAACTAGCGATACCACCTATACGTGAAAATTTTACTCAACCGGGTCCGTGGGCCAAAAGCGACAAAGAGAAAGCTGCCTTATTTTTGAAGCACTTATTAAAAGTATTTACTCCTCACAACAACGATCAAGTTCCAGAGGTAGAGCAAGAACTAGCCTAACCTATTCCTACACATGAACACCTAAGACTCTTTACTCCAAAAGAAATTAAGAACGAAATTCTAAAAGTAAACGAAAAAAAGGCACCAGGTATTGACTTAATCAGAGCCAACGTGATTAAAGAACTTCCACGGAAAGGACTAGTTAAACTAATGTATATATTCAACTCTATATTAAGACTATACTACTGGCCCAAATATTTGAAAACTGTCCAGATAATAATGATACCAAAACCCGGAAAAAATCCGACGGACGTTACATCATACCGTCCTGTTAGCCTATTGCCAATTCTATCAAAGCTCCTCGAAAAGCTTATACTTAAGAGAATCGAACAAGACTTAAATCCAGATGACTGGATTCCAGAATACCAATTCGGGTTTAGACATGCCCACTCCACAGTACAACAATGTCATCGGTTAGTGCACAAAATCAATCAGGCCATGGAAAACAAACAATACTGCACAGCCGCTTTCCTAGACGTAAGTCAAGCCTTCGATAAGGTTTGCCACCCAGGTCTACTCTACAAAATCAAAAACACCCTCCAATTCAGTACTTTTCCATACTTAAATCGTATTTACAGCAACGAGACTTTGAAAATAAAATAAATGGGGAAACCTTTGACCGGTATTATGTACAATCAGGAGTACCTTAAGGCAGTATCATCGGCCCCCTTCTCTATGTGATTTATACAACTGACATACCGCTTTCTCGAAATACAACTATGGGCACTTTTGCAGACGATACTGCAATATTGGCAACTGAGAATGATCCAATAACTGCTGCATCAAAACTTCAGCAGCACTTGAACCTCATAGAGGATTGGCTGTTAAAATGGAAAATAAAAGTCAATGCATCAAAATCGGCACACATAACCTTTACGCTCAGGAAAGGGAATTGTCCAAACGTGAACCTTAATCACGTCAACATACCACAACAGGAAGTAGTGAAATACTTGGGGCTCCATCTGGATTCGAAATTAAACTGGAAACAACACATAACAAAGAAAAGGAAACAAATTGAATTGAAAATGAAGGACCTTAATTGGTTAATAGGTCGTAATTCACACCTATCAACTGACAATAAATTACTTATATATAAAACCGTCATAAAACCCATATGGACTTATGGAATCGAACTTTGGGGATGCGCGAGCAAGTCCAACACAGTTATAATTCAACGAATCCAGTCCAAAATGCTTCGTATCATAGTAGATGCACCCTGGTATGTCACCAACCACACATTACACACAGACCTCAATATTCCATACATAAACACAGTTATCCAAAAACGAGCCACCTCACACCACGGAAAGCTTGAAGCTCATCCCAATGAACTACTACGACATCTTCTACAACCCATAGAAAACAGACGATTAGGAAGATTTTGGCTACAGGACGTTCTATGAATCCGAGTCGAAGTCGCTGGATGATGAACCTCTTCATGCCATTCTCTTGTACAATATAAATAACATTGTACATAACATCAAATTAACTTATAGAATGTATTTCCTGATTGCTAATAAAGTTTAATAAAAAAAAGTTTCATTTTAAGTAAAAAAAATCAAAAGTGGTAAAATATCTTTAAATTTGAATTTTACAGGATGTTCTTAGTCTTTCTCTGTTTTCAAAGTAATTGAAATTTATATAAAGCAATGATAAGTCATTTAAAGCAACATATTTAGAGAAAAAAAAACGTTACAAGGATAAAAAATAAAAAAATTATTTGCACCCTAAAAATGGTTATGCCTTTATAATTCTACAATTGGTGCATGTAAAAATAAAACTTTAAATTTATATTGCAATATATCACAAAATATTTACAATACTTTTATATTTTCAATTATCAATATCATTTATCACCAATTCTGTAATAATTTCATCTTTGACCATATCATCATTTTCAGATTTTTTTTCTGTTTTACCGAGTGTACTACTTTTTTCCATTGGTAGTTACTTCCTTGGTATACTGAACATGAAAGTCCTTTTGATCTGCAGCCACATAAGTTACCGCAACCAGTTTTACGCCACAAAAAATTAAATTCACAATACTAGATAGTCCAGGCTGATCATTTTTTTTAGTTTAATCTCGAAAAACAAACAACTTTGAGTTGATTTCCCAAAATTGCCCCCATGTCTAGGATTATGCTTCCCCACAAGTGCATTGGGGCACTATTTAAACATCATATTCGTTATCAGCGACCCCAAAAACTTTTATTCAGACAGTTTAAACTCAAAAAACAAACAAATTTGAGATAATTTCCCAAAATTTCCCTCAGACCCAAGATTATGCCTCCATAAGTGCATCGGGGTATTTTCTAAGCATTATATTCGTGATCAGCGCACCAAAACCCTTATATAGACAGTTTAAACTTTAAAAACAAACAAATGTGAAATATTTTCCAAAAATCGCCCTCAGACCCAGGATTATGCTACCCAAGTGCATCGGGGCACTTTCTAAGCGTCGTATTCATAATCAACTACCCCAGACACCCCCGATTAACGGAAATGAGCTTATTTTGGCCAATAAAAATGTGTCATATAAATGCATTTTTGCGTGCATAAATGCACTTTCGCACTATAACAAAAAAATATGTTGTAACATATTTTTCTGAAGTTTTTCCGAATCGAGTACGCCCTGGGACGTCTCGATACGTGTATTTAAAAAAAAAATTAGAGTTTTTAGTGTTTTTTGTCACTAATTTGCCTCAATTAAAGCTAAAGATTAATTGGACAAAGAAAAAAATTTGAGCATTTTAAATTTTGACTACCGCTTAAAAAATTTGCATTTTATTGTAATGGTTATTTGGAAAATAATACTATAAATTATTTTTTGTGTCCATATAACATTAAAAAATCTGTCAGTATGCTGGCACTTCTTTGGGAGATAACCACTCATAAATAACCGACCCGCAAGTGCCGCCACCAACCTCCTTAAAGATGGATTGCTTTTGCCATCAAATTTTAGAGTACACGCACCCTTGCTGCTTCTTCTGGCGAGCGGTTTAAAACCTATCGTATTAGTCAAATCGCCGATAAAGCTCCGTGCTGGCCGAAGCGCGCAGCCCCGCACATAAATAAGTGTAATGCCGGCTTTAAGTTATCTATGTTACACCACCCTCAATCCAAAAGTGAGAACAATGCAATAAGGGTGGACGCCCTAGGAAATCACTAACATCGATAACATCGTTATATATCCGATTCCGGTCGCGGTTAAATTCCTTCGCTGTTTTGCATAAGTCTGATTCAGAAAACCATAATGAAGCGCCGTGCCCCGAGACGTCGCGACCTGCAGGGTAATTTCGAGGGGATGAAGAGGAGTTCTTGCAACAATAGTTATAATTGCAGCCTTTTCCAAGAACTTTAGTATGAACTGTTTGTTATGCCAATTGGTTTCATTTTGGCTCATTTCTAACATTTTCTTACTTTTGAATTTTTTCTTCATTATAGTGATACAATTTTTATTATATGTTCTTCAGTTTTTTATTATTGCAATATTTAGTTGTGTTTTGTTTAGATTTACTTTTATTTTGTTTGATGATAGTTTCGACGTTTTCAAACAAGTACAGAAGGTTCATTTTTTTCATTATTATAGTCTCAAATTTTAACTATATTTTAAGTGGTACGCCCTTTTTTTTATCAAATAAAGATATACTTCTTTTTCGTCAATATTTGCTATATATAAACATAATTTTATATAGTCTCATTTATATTGATGACCTAGAGGATACACTAAAATATAAGTTTTTTTAAAGAAACGGGTATTATATATATGAAAGATTAAATGGAACGTTGGTATTGAGTTTGTTTTTATCTAAATTTCTATGACAAATTGATTTTATAGACAGTCGTCAAAGCATAGTGAGAGGTTTTCTATCTATGGTGACTCCAAAGTTGTCTTGTCGCTAAACTGTACTTTTTGGAGGATATAACTGTTCTTCCTGGAGGAGTTAATCATCAAATATGTAAAATGTATAAGATACTTAAAGTATATCACAATACGATTTGCTGTTTAGCAATTGGTTAGTTGTATCTCAAACAAAATTTGTTTGCATAAATTATTTATTATTTTATACAGTTAGACATAGATATATCTAAATCTCACTATCCGTACTATTTAGTAACAGACACCTCTGTTCCCTAAATATTTGTAAATAATCATAAGCTTAAACAATATGCTATATGCAAAAAAAGCTTTGGGAAATATCCTGAAGCTTAGTTAAGAAACTTACATTGTAATGATCTACCTTAAAGACCCGTGAAATATAACTGGTGTTAAGGTGGTCTAAAATATATTCAATTTATTACAAAATGGCATGCAACTCTAAGGATAGAAAGTAAATTTCGCTTTTAGACATGGTTTTTAAGGTAATCTTTCCAGATTAATTTATGATCCGTTGTCCTTTCCAGACACTTTATATATTTTCTTTAGGCTATTTTAGTGATCCTGTGTTTCCATTTTTTAAGGTCGTCACATTATCAAATGTCAGCAAAATTCTGATAACATTGCTATACAAAGTGCGTTTAAGTTCTAAGATTTCCAAATTTTTTTTTCAGTAGTGAGAGTAAGTAGGAACATACGGTTATTTTTAAAAGATGCGGGAAATATTTCTGAATTTGTACTCTAGATAGCAGCACGATATAATGTACATAGGTCAAATTACCGCCATTGCAGTGAGTGTTGCTCTTTTTACTTCAAATGGCGACGTTAGTGTTCAAGAACAACGTGTAATCATCCGTTTTCTCCTCTTGCGTGGTGAAACGCCCATCGAAATTCATCGCTAATTGAGTGAGACATGTGGTGAAGCCATTATGGATGTTAAAAATGTGTGTTTGTGGGTGCGAAAGTTTAAAGAATGTCGAGAGTTGTGCGAAAATGAACCGAAGCAGCTTCGCCCACAAACCAACCGGACCGAAATCATGTTTGCGCGAGTGGAGTAAGTTGTTATGGAAGACCGTTGATTAGGTGTGCGGTATATCGCCTCTAAATTTGGCGTTTTCGTAGGATCTGCGTAGTCCATTTTTCATTATGACCTGAAAATGCGGAAAATTTCTTCAAGGTGAGTCCCATGAGTTCTGACCGACGAACACAAGGCTGCGCGGGTAGCAATGTCTTAGGACATATTGATACGTGATGCTGTTATGAATTTCCGACCATAGACACTCTCCGTGGCCGTTTCTTCCACTGGGCAAAACACACTCCTAAAAAGTGTTCTCAGCAGCCATGGAACCGTGGCGACGATGTTGTAAAAATGTGTGTGTTTAAACGGAGATTACGTTGAGAAGTAACAGAAGTTTTAACTTTCTTGGATAAATACTTTTTCAGAAAAGAATTTGGAGACCTTAAACTTGAACTCACCACATATAGTCTGCACCTGAGATCATAAACGTTTTGAAGATGTCTCTCTAATGGCTTTATTCAGTCGAGTTTAATCTAGAATCTTCAATCTAGAAGGACGGATTAATTGAATTATTGAAGTTTCAGTGTCGGAACAAATTGTCACAATTTGCCGCAGGTGTTGTCTCTTTTTAGATTATTTTCTGGGAAAAAACTAAAAATGTACAACAGAATGTAAACACCTGTCCTCTATTTTTTAAAAATGATATTACTTATTTCTATTGTTCTTATTATTTAGTTTTCTTCAAAATAAAAGTATAGCGGAAGAAAAGGAAATTTTGGGAAAACTTTCTTATCTCCATGAGATTCTATGTATTATCTCAGAGGTCTATTAATGTCTCAATTCCAAAAAAACATGTTTTTTATAAATATTAATATTACTGAAAGTTTTAAAATGCTTTAATCCAAACCTCCTTTTTAGTCCTTTTAGTTTGTTTTCCTTCCAACTATAAAAATCTTTGAATGTTTATGGAGGGTGCGTTTACTTACTCGATATTTACCAAAGTCACGAATACACAATATAATTTGTAAAAAAAATGATTTTTTTAGATGACTTATATTTGATAATCGGACACAAACTTTTTGGTTAAGAATTCTACCCTCTTCTGACAGACAAATTTGAAATGGATAGGTAAAGTGTTCTTTAGGTCAAAAAAAAAACACCATATTCCTCTTCGCTGTTGTTCATTCTCCACAATAATTATTTAGTGTAAGACTAAGTATCTGTAATAAAAATAGAAAAGTTCAAAATATTTTCTGATTTTATTTGTTGTCATGTAAACTATGTAAGACCGCGTGTTATTTCTCTGTAACTGTGCATTAAAACGTTTTGACCGAGTTC
Source organism: Sinelater perroti (assembly GCA_036346155.1). Classification (NCBI taxonomy): domain Eukaryota; kingdom Metazoa; phylum Arthropoda; class Insecta; order Coleoptera; family Elateridae; genus Sinelater; species Sinelater perroti. The sequence continues at coordinate 567,425 of JARFIY010000032.1, read as the reverse complement.
TTGGTTTTAAATAGTTTTGATAATGAATCTGTTGTATATCGAACACTTTAGAATTAGTTCTCTGTAATTCCAAAAAGAGTTGAACAGATTTTTTTGTTGAACACAATTCTTCAGGTTTGAGTTTCTATGTTAACTTTGTTGGCATAATTACAGGCAAATGGGTTGTGCCTCTAACTTTCTTCTTTTGCCGTGATTTATGTAGTACTAGTAAGCTGCTTTTGTATTACGAGGATATAGTAGCTGTAAAAGTCACGGATAGATGGATTACTGTGGTTCTAAATGTCCTTAACTATTGGCAGTCTTATGCGACTATGGAAGACTAGTCGTAGTACCCAACTAGAAGAAATTTAGATTTTTATACAAGACTTTGCTATCTTATCTATATTCTATTGTTATATCATAACTTTTCCCTCTTTTTTTGATTTCAAAATGGGGGCATTTTTTGCATTAATTCCTATATAATGACCAAGATATAACACTACGTCTCGAAATATGATCACTGATCTTTATTTAATATTTGCTTTAAATATGAAAACAACTATATACCTGCGTCACAAGTATGCGCGAAAAATCATTACGATATAAAGAAAAGAGTAAATATAAGTTTCTGTTCTTAATTTTTTAGATTAGTCTGTTTTTAAATTTAAAAACATGTTCATTGTTTTACAGTTTATTTAAATTTTTAATTATTTGTTTAAATTGTTCTGTTTATAATTTTGCCCATAAGAGCTTTATAGTTGGAGAGGCTCTATTTCGATTTTTTCTAGTACTTTCTTTTGTGTTTATGTAATATCTGTAAATTAACTTTACATCGACAATATAATAGTAAATTATAACACTAAATAATGTTTTTAAATAGATATCGCAAAAATAAGAATTTAATCCTAAAACTTATGGACTATGCTATGTATCTAATAATTTTTGTTTTTATATCGCACTACAACGAATAAATGCATTAAGAGAAAAGCAGATTTAATTTAATTTTTCCAAATTAGATTGTGCGTTATAGGCATACAGTGTTATCCACCCAAGAGGCAATTTTCGTTAGAGCTGCGATTTCCACGCTTCAATTTTCTAGCGATAGGTTTTACGCACAAACCGTGTTACGTTCTTTGCGGTTCATTGAATAAAGTGCTATAAGTTTACCGCCCCTTATGTAATATTCAAAACACGTCTGCATGTGTGAAAATTTTTGAATGTAATTTAATACCTCAGAGGGACAACTTAATATAGGGAATTTATACTTCGACTCCGCCGCTCCCATATGGTCAGCTTCTTCGGGAAACCTGCCGATAAGGTATTCTTGGCCACGAAATCGTCATGTGGCTGTATGTAGATTACAATTTAAAGGTGCCTTTTACAGCTTTTTTATAGGTTTTAATGACCATAAAATTTATACGAGTCCTTATCGAAAAATTAACTTAAGGTAAGCATGACAAATTAATAATACGGTGGTGTATAACTGTATGTACTTTCACCATTGTTATATATTTTTTGTCTTACTGATTTTAAGTGGCTAGAAACTTGTTCCAAAAAAAGGTATTTTTTTTTCATCTGCTTCCTTTTGCTTTATATATACTTTAACTGCTTGTCCATTTACTCCATGCTTTCCGGTCCTGTACCATTTGTGTCATCGCATTTTTCCTTGTTTCTTCCTATGTCTGCTATTTGTTGCAACCATGTTTCTCTTGGTCTGCTCTTTTCTTTTTTTCCTATTCTTCTAGCTTCTATAACTTTTTTGGGAAGTCTTTGTTTACCCATTCTCATAACGTGTTTCCTTTTTATATATTGACTAATACCTTTATTTGTAGTGGGTCTTTTATATCTATGCCTTTATTCCATTTTGTTTTAGTTTTTCCCGCAATTTTCCTCAATGCTTTTATTTCCGTTGTTTTTATTGTGTTGTTATTCTTAATTTATCTTGTTCTTGTTTTACTAACATACGCTATGGTTGGTATTAATATTGCTTTGTAAACATGTATTTTAGTTTTCCTACTGATTGCCTTTCTCCCCAGTATAGATTTTACTAATGAGTAATTTTTATATACGCTGTGGCTTTATTATAAACATTTTTAATTATATTAGTTAATTGTTTTGGTACCTCTAATTGTTTTGGACGTTCTCTTATATTGGCTTTATTAATGGAATCAAAAGCTGCTCTTAGATCTATAATCCATAATTTCCATCTTGTTTCTATCAAAACCGTCAATACCGTTTTTTAGGACAAATATGTTATCTGTGGTTTGTCTTTCTTTATTGGCTCTATCTATTTCCTTAATCGAGCTTTTAATATTTTGGTTTTGCCCTGTAATTACTACATGATGGGTCGTCTTTTTTACGTATCGGTAAAATTACGTTCTTTTCCCTGTGTAGTGGTTTTTTTTCTTCACGCTTTTTGTAATATCTGCAGTAGCCATTTTTTTCCTTCTATACCTTGCCACTTTATTATTTTTGGATATATTTTATCATGTTTCCCTGCTTTGCGAATTTTTATTTTATTTAGTGATCCTTCTAATTCCTTTATTTCTATGTCGTTTTCTTTCCTTTGTTTGTCTATGTTATTACCTAGCCTTTCCTCATAGTTTCCCTCTACTCAAATTGTTTTGTGAAGTAATTTTTCCATATTTGAACTATCTCCTCATTTTTCGTTTTTATCTCTTATTCCTTTTATTATTTTTCTTCTTCTTCCTCTAAGGCTTCTGACTTTATTCTAAAAATCCCTCTTAATTGAATTGCATTCTTTATTTAGCCTTTCACCAAAAGTCTCTCAACTTTTCTTTTTGGTTTGTCTTATTACGTTTTTAACCTGTTTTATCCTCTTATTATATTCCTCTTTATCTTTAGCATTTCCTTTTGTTATGTATTACCGCCATGCCGTTTTTTTAATCTTACAAAAATTCTAATTTTTACTTATCATATGTGACATTTCCCGGATATAAATTATATAATCTATCAAGCTTCTTGCGCCTCTTTCGTCTGCTACAAAAGGATATTTTTGATTTATACCTTGATACCATAATATGTTACCAATTAGTTGGCTAAAGTCTATCATTTTAATACCATTTCTGTTTAATGTATTTTCTCCGTATTTCTACATGCAGCATCTTTCCCTCTTGTCATCTTTACTTACTCTGGAGTTTCAATCTTCTATCAATATTATGTTCTCATATTTTTTATATTGTCTACCACCTTTTGTACTTCCCCATAGAACTTACCTATTAATATCTGTTCTGTTCCCTTTGTTGATACTTACAATTGTACTGTGTTTATTATATTTCCAACATTTTTAATTCTTGCATAATTCTTGTCGAAAACAGATTAAACTTGGTAATTTTTATATGCAGTCCTTTTGTCATTATTATTCCTACGCCTTTTTTCTTCTTTGTTCTGGTTTCACTCCTGCGTATGTGTTCCTATAATATCCATTGTGGGCCAGGTACTCCTTTTTTGTCTCGCTTATCCCTATTAGTTGTATATCGAACTCTTCAATTTCATCTATAAGTCTCACGTCTTTTTCAAAAATTGAGGTCATATTTTTTCTTATTTCTTGCCTGTGTCGTCTTTGTTTCCCATCCTTGATATTACTTCCCGCTTTTGTAATCTTCAATATGTATATAAATTTTTTAGTCTGTATAATTACATTATTTTGAGGAATAATCCACAATCTTTTTAACAGTAAGAAATATTTTCATATCAAAACTTTTTTTAAGACACCATAGACTATGGTTACCAACTAATTTAATATGCTAAATAGATGCAAGTTATTGTAATTTGCTATTGTATTTTGATTAACATTTTGTCAATAGAAAAGGAGCAATTTTACCTTTTTTGTGTTTCGTTTTTAGCAATTCTAATATCATTTTTGTTTAGCAGCCGACTTCATTATGACTTTAACCTTACGAGTTTTCTTTTCTTGTTAATATTATATTTAAAAGTATTCTTTCTGGGTACATATTGAAGAAACTCACGAGTATTGTAATAGATATTATAATTATGTCACAGTTGCAATTTTTTATATTTACAAAATAAACTCTACAATTTAATTAGTAATTAAGTATTGTAATGTAATTCTGCCTTTATATTCGTTATTTGACTTTTTAAAGAGTTTAGGTTATAAAAAATATTTTTTTACATTTAACCTTTATTTCCCATTACATTTACATATTATTCTTAGTAGCTTTTGTAGGTATTTATGTCAATTTTGAAGGTGCATCAGAAGAATTTCCCAAATTTTACATTATTCTGCATACATGAAATCTAAGGAATTCCTCCTGATTTTATTCAAATAATCCAATTTATTAAGTTAAAGTTCACTATCCGAAGCTTAAAATAGTTATATTATCCTTATGATTTGTACTACTGTTTCTCAATAGTAAATTTACTATACAACGAAAGTGTATAATAATCTCTTTTCAATTTGTAATCTAAATAAACAGATCTAAATTAAACTTAATGATTTGAATTACAGGCCGTTCGCGTTCTGTGAACGTTAAAAATTTGCATTTGTACAGTTGATATCTAAACACATGATAAAGTTTAGGAAAGCTCACCGAAAACGCTGTACATTTTTGAACATAGCTGTTAAAATGCTCATGTTGAGCTATAAAGCTCATATTTTTTAGATGGTTTTGTAGATTGCCAAAATTGTCGGATCTGAGATATTGAAAATTCAAATTCTATTTACAAAAAACCAATACATTTACAAAAATTCACATTTGCTGCGCATTGTCGGCTGTAGAAATGATTAGCCCGTACTTTTTCAGATCCAAGCTGGCCATGCTGTTATTATCAATGGTGTACGTTATTAAAAAATGTTAAACAACAAATTTGATTTGAATGACATGAGGTTTCAATATGGAGCTATATGGCACACAGCACGTGAACACTTTACTTCGAACAAAATTTCCTGGTCTTGTTATCTCGCAGAGGAGAGACATCGATTGGCCACTGCGGTCTTATGGTCGATCTAACTTTATTAAACTTTTTTCTTTGGGGCAATTTCAAAGAAAGAATTTATGGCAACAAACATGCTACAATTCCAGCACTAAAAAAGAACAGACGATTTGTGGAAAAGTTATAAAGGGCATTTTGCCAGCATCACATTTCATACGCTAAGTCTGTACTTTACAATGATAGCAATAAAATTCAAATTGTTCTAATATTTGCTTTATTCAAAAAAACATCTAATTTGGATCATCCAATATAAGTCTTACGCAAGGTCAATTATTTATTTATTTATTATTAATTTAGTTATAGGATACTTCTAGATAAGGTTAAGACACCAAATTTGGTTCGCTTTGTTTGATTGAGATATCTTATTTTTCGCGTTACAAAAAATGCGCTAATATATCAAACCAGAGTTTTTCAATAAAAATTGTTTAAAGGTTCAAAGTTGGTCGGACGGCCTACAGACATGGAAATAAATCTTCACAGAAAAGTGCTTCTAGTCAATGAAATTTGACACATGTAATTTATACCGTTTTTTTTGTCGGCAAAGGGTATCAACAAGTTAACGAGTTTACAAAATAAAGTGTAGGTTTACAAAAAAGATTTATTCTTTACAACAAATATACTGAAGAATTGGTTGCTATAGCAGTACTATAGCGCAAATGTGGGGTTAGTAGATCGACAAAGGTTTTCACTTGGGAAACCCTGGATCTGGAGCAGTAAACAGGACACGCAACCTGGAGGATAATCATCTTCAGAGGTTTGTGAATTCAAACTGTAGCGCTATTTGAATTGCCGTAGCGCTTATACTAATAGATTGTGTACTTCCTCTGTTTAACGTCGATTATTTACAATGGGACTAACAGCATGGCGTTTCTTCTCGCGACTACCATCGACAACAAAGTTTACAATAAGCAACAGAAAGGTATTTGTAGACACGATAAATTCAGATTGCGCTTAAACGGAAACGATGGTCGAATATTAAGATTAGAATTTGCATATTAAGATTAGATTTGTACGAAACATACAACGCCAACTATGGATATTACGGTATGGAGAGCTATCACTTCACAGTACCAGTCAGACCTACATCGGCACGATCTTACTTTCTTTCTTTAGAGGGTGTGTTAAACAATCTTTTAACAGAAGAGAACACTCGACCACATGTGCTACGTAACATATTAAACTTTCTTTAACAAAATAAAGTGCAACCTTAGCTATAGCCGGCCCGATCACTTAACCTTTCACAGATCGAAAATGTCTGAAATATTATTGTATAAAAGTAATTTATTCCACTAAGACACTGTTAGTTTATTGTTTGATTTGATGCAAAGAAGAATAGAGACGGTTACAAAGGTTGAGATAGTGTCACACATTATGGACAAATATTTTATAAATGTAATTATTTATTTATCACATGTTATCAAAAAAATCCGAGAAGTTTTAATTGTTTATTTAAAAGCAGTATAAAATAGTGAACTCATACCGTCTGTTGATATTCCAAGAGTTCAAATTAGACAATATAAGGTCGGGAGTCCCTTTGGGAGAATTACCATTGACATAACTGGTCCGTTCCCTACAAATGACAGTGGAAGTAAATTTATTCTAGTAGCGATGGACCATTTCAGCAACTGGGTGGAAGCCTATGGGTTACCAAATCAAAAAACCACAGCCATCACGGAGGTGATCGGTAGATTTGGAGTGCCACTAGAACTACATTTCGACCAAGGACGAAATTTTAAACCAACGGTATTTATAAAAGTATGCCAACTACTGGGCATCAGGAAAATCAAAACGACTGCGTTGCATCCCCAGTCAGATAAAATGGTCGAGCGCATGAACAGGAAGTACCTTTCAAAATCTGTCTCTGACCATCAACGAGACCGGGACCAATATCTTCACCTGTTCCTATTGGCATACCGTTCGTCTGTTCACGAACCAACTGGTTAAACATCATTTAGTGTTCTCTTTGGTCGAGAACTAAAGCTGTCCTGTGATTTTACTACCTCAGTGACTTGAGAAAAAGAATGATAGAAATCCACGACAGTGTACGATACAACATCAACATCGCGAGTGACCGGATGGGGGATCGTTATGAGGCCAACGCATCGAGAGCAGGTTATAAGGAAGGTGACCGAGTATGGTCCAAGTATGGTCCAAGAGTTCGCGTGGTTAAAAACCATTCTACGATACATCATTCTATGACACTTTACAGTTTTAGGAGTCTTTTTTGAATGACGCTACTTTTGCCAAAATGGCTTGGTCAGTCAACTTAATCTGACCAAATTAGATAATTTTAAGAAAGTTAGGAAAAAATTTAAAAATCGATATTTCTAATTGTGGGGTCAATTACTCGAAGATTGCTATATAAATATAACTAAAGTTGTTCCCTTCTTTTAAAAAATATGTTTAGGTTTTAACTTTAAAATTCCAATAATATTTAAATATTGTTAGAACTGCTAAAAAGGAAAAACGAAAAAGTTAAAATCACTATTTTGCTATTGATAAAATGCTAATCAGAATACAATAGCGAATTTCAATAACTTGCATCTATTTAGCATATTAAATTAGTTGCCAAACATAGTCTATGGCGTCTTAAAAAAAGTTTTGATATGAAAAATGTTGCTTATTGATAAAAATGATATGACATTCTTTCTCAAAATAATGTAGTTATAGAAACTAAAAGATTTGTTGCTTATATGGGAAAATAATTTTTTTACTGGTTGATTTTAATGAGTAATTCATTGTTAATTGAATGTATTTTTGTTTTCGGATCTTCTCCATTTTTACTCGTCCTAGCAAACCTTGGCATGGGCGATTTTAAAACAAATATGTACTATTGTCTCATATTGTTTTAAACCTCTTTGTTGGATAAGATATGTCGATGGTTTCATAAACATGATATGCTTTTCGAATTTATTTCTCACTTAAACCAAATCTACACCAAGATCAAATGTACCACAGACACTAAACAAAATAGTTCTCTTACCTTCCTAGCTCTTATTAGTCACCTGGGGTAAATTTTACTCAAGCTTTTTTGACCTAGAATACGGCTCATTAAATTTGTGACAGTAGGATTTGTGGCGCCATTTACCTTTATTTCGAATCTTCAACTACAGATTTAGGCAGGTATTATTTGAATCGGAACATCCGAAATCCTGGGGTGAAATACACCCCATATATAAGGTTACAGTATTGTTTTTTTATGCATTTTTTCCTCTTGTTTATTGGTGCAAAGTTAAAAGATAAGTACATTATTATAAAATCTGACGGTTAGAATTAAAAAAGTATATAACCTTATATAATCGATTTATAAATATGGCATATAATTTACTTCCTTGCACGAATATCAACCTCCTGTGGAAAGTGAGGACTCGGGCGAAATGTGAAATATGACCTGCTCTAGGATAGAATCAACGGCACAAGTGTTTACCGTTGTGTTATGTCTCGAGTAAGATTCATGTTTTTGTTATCATGTCTACGATTTGATTCTAAAAAAATACGCAATCGCGATGATAAATTTTCTCCAATTCGCACATTATGGGATAGTTTCATACGTAATTGCCAGCAGTATTATAATCTTCACAATAATTGCACAGTAGATGAGCAACTTCTTGGATTTTGAGGCAGATGCTCCTTTCGTATGCACAAAAGTTAAAGCCTGTTAGGTATGGCTTGGAAATAATCAGCTTGAACGACGCAACATCTTATATGGTAATTTATTTTATCTATAGTTATAATTTTTTTATTTGATCCTTGAAATCACTAATACTTCAATTTTTTTAGTATTACGTCATTCCTTACTTGAGAAAAACCTCAGCTCTTGCCAACGAGGCTGTTAGAGTACTTCCTCAGAGAAGTAACAGTGCCGATTCACGGTTCTAGCCGGTTGCTAAGCGAATGCTCAAAGTTCCTATTAGTTTACGCATTACTGGAACAATAAACGTGAAATTTTGCAAGAAATAAAAATTGCGAAAAAAAATCCCAAATACCAAGTACTGTTTCACCAATGATCTAACGCTTGTGTCCTATAATAATATAATGGTAAGGCTCTACGCCTCGCGCGGGAGCACGGCCTGCGAACTGAGAGGTTTAGGCTCTCATACGTTCACTCTGTCTGCCTGGTCGTCGCGCACCATTTTTGTCCTATATTTCCAAGAAAAACAATGTGGTACTACTACTTTCTTCGTACTTGCATGGAAATACCCGGGGAGGGGCGGGGGTTAATGGAAAACCAGAAATTGTTATCCACTATAACAAAAACAAAAGTGGAACAGATTGCTTCGACATGCTGTACCACTCATTTACTGTGAGTCGGAGGACTAACCGATGGCCTATGCGCATATTCTTTGGTATCTTGGATCAGGCAGCAGTGAATGCACGAATCCTACTGAAATGCTACAACAATCATGGAATCACAGAGAAAGTTACACCAGAGCAGTATATTCCTACGTCTCGTCAAATCCTATTTGAAAGAACGTTATAGCATTTCAACGATCAGAAAAGAAGTAAAAATTGGGATCACCAACATTTTGGGCTTACGAGATACGTCACCGGTCGGGGACAAGCACCCGAAACTGGAAAAACCAAAAGAGATACTTGGTGTGTCCCAGAGGCAGCGACAAGAAAACATTCTATCAGTGCCCTAGCTGCGAGCAATGTGCAACAAACATCGCGCATATTTATGCGTTTGGCTTTTGATAAGGTGTGGCATGATAGTTTACTTCCATCTTATTATGAACTTCTTAAATTCTACTTAACTGATTGTCAATTTCAAACTAAAGTAAATGGAGAATTCTCAAACAGTGCAGCACAGACTCTTGCAATGAGTCAATCAAGTGTTCTCAAGATGCTGCACCAGGATCTGAATTTGTTTTCATACAAAATTCAGATTCAACAGCCGCATACCACGGTCAATATTGAGAGGAGGCGTAACTTTGCAAATGAAGTTCTGATAGCATTTGGCGAGAAGCAGATCGACATCAAGCACATCCACAGATGAAGCCTATTTTAAGCTCGAAGGCTATATCAATAAGCAAAATCAGCGCTATTGGGGCTCAGAAAACACCCATGTGGACGATGTACATCCCCCTGCACTCCCAAAAAGTCTGCGTCTGATGTGCAATCTCTTACGACGGAATCATTGGACCATTTTTCTCACAAGATACGTGAATGAGTCCGTTTACCGGAAAGAGGTGCTCGAAAAGTTTATCCCAATCGCTAAGCAGAAAAAGAAGATCAACCAGTACTGGTTCCAACAAGATGGCGCCACACCTCATTAAATTGATGACACCTTTGCTCTTTTGGCTGAAATGTTTGGACATAGACTGATTGCCTTGGTTGCACTCCGAAAAGCAGGAGGGTGTATCGAATGGCGCGCCCTTTCACCCGACCTCAACCCTTGTGACTTCTTTTTATAGAATTATATAAAGGACAGAGTGTATGTTCCGAAATCGAACAACATTGAATAACTCAGCAATCGAATCTCCGAAGAGATCTTGGCCATCCCAGATGTCATATGAAATCGCGCTATTTTGTCATTTGAGGCTCGCCTCCGTCACATGATTGAATCTGACGGAAAGTATTTTGAAAATAATATACATTAAACCGCATACTTTCCTCTTCAAAACAACGAAGGAATAAAATTTTTATCATTTATTCTTTTCCAATATTGAATTTTTTAAATGTATACCTATATATCATTCACACTGTATATAAAATTCTTCCTTTAACCTTTTGTGAATGTTAAATTCGTCAAATTTTCCTTGCAATGCTTCCATTTTGACACATGTATCGCGTAACTATTTTTCTTTGGCTTTAGTTATTTTTCTCTTTATCTCTGTGTTTACTTCTTTGTACTTTTGTTCATTCCGATTCGTATGAACTCTTCGTTTGTCCATTAGTGCTAATATTTCTTGTCATCCATTTGCGATTTGGTTTGAATTTAGTTACACTTAGAATTTTCCTTTCGCATTTAACTATTGTTTTCTCTGAGAGTTTCCATGGGATTCGATATCATTTTAAAAATTAATTTTTGATCATTCTTGATTAATTGCATGGGTAAGCGTTACCGCACCAGCTTCATTTCTCAGTTTCTCTACATTTATTTTTTTATGCTTACCGGTCTTTGTTCTTTTTTTAGTTTTATATCCAATTTGGCTATCAAGAGATTATGATGGGAGTGGATATCTGCTCCAGGATAGGTTGTAACACTTTTCACACCGTTTGTAAAACGCTTGTTGATGGTTATAAAATCTATTATATATATATGTGTACAAATAAGTTTCCGCCATTTTTTTATAAACAATTAAGAATTTATTGTAAAAAAAGGTACAAATAATGTCATTCAAAATATTGCCCATCGCTTTCTACTACTTTTGACCATCTTTCGGGCAGCAAGTGGATACCCCGTCTAAAAAATTGCTCGTCTTTTGAGGCGATCCGCGAATCGACCCATTTCTTCAATTCCTCGTAAGAAGTGAAGTGCTGCTCAGTCAGACCATGAGTCATCAACCGGAATAGGTGGTAATCTGAAGGAGCAATGTCTGGTGAATACGGCGGGTGGGGTAGGACGTCCCAATTCAGTCCTTCCAACGTTTCCTTTACGATTTTTGCAACGTGTGGCCGAGCGTTGTCAGGCTGAAAAATGACTTTATCATGCCTTTTGGCATATTGTGGACGTTTAATCTTCAATGCTCGGCTCAATTGCATCAGTTGTTGTTGGTAACGTTCCCCGGTGACGGTTTGATTAGGTTGGAGTAGTTCGTAATAGATTACTCCAAGCTAATCCCACCAAATGCACAGCATTAGCTTCTTGCCATGAATGTTTGGCTTGGCCATCGAAGTAGAGGCATGCCCGGGCTTACCCCATGACTTCCTACGCTTTGGGTTGTCGTAGTGGATCCATTTTTCGTCTCCCGTCACGATTCGATGCAGAAATCCTTTGCGATTTTACCTTTTGAGCAATTGTTCGCAAGCGAATAAGCGACGCTCGACGTCTCTTGGCTTCAGTTCGTAAGGAACCCAATTTCCTTGCTTTTGAACCATACCCAGGGCCTTGAGACGTTGTGAAATAGCTTGCTGAGTCACTCCTAACTTTTGTGCAAGTTCTTCTTCCTCCAGTAAAGCTTCCAATTCTGTGTCATCATACACTTTGGGCCTTCCACTACGTGTTTTGTCCTCCACGTCAAAATCACCACTTTTAAATTTCTGGAACCACTCCCGACAACTTCTCTCACTCAAATTAACATTACCGTATGCTTCTACGAGTAGCTTATGCGCCTCAGCTGCAGATTTCTTTAAATTAAAGAAGTAAATTAGCAATTCCCGCAAATGACGCTTATTTGGCTCAAAACTTGACATCTTAACACGATGAAAACTAAGTGATGCTAGCAAAAAGTCAGAGGTATTAAAAGGTTATACTGTTGCCAGATGTCAACATATACTATACGACTTTTTACAGCTGACAATTTCGATGTTATCTTATCGGTGGCGCCATCTTTTGAAAACGTCGGAAACTTATTTGTACACCCATATTTGATTTCTAGTTATTGTTTGCGGAGTATGTTGCGACGATGTCCACGTGTATAATTTAAGGTTTGGTAGCTTAAACCAAGTATTTGTTATTATCATTTTTTCTCTTGGCAGAATTCGATGAGATGTTCTCCACGATTATTTCTATCCCGCAAACCATATTCACCTACTATGTTTAATTCCTTTCCTTTTCCCAGCTTTCAATTAAAATCTCCCATTATAATAATAATTTCATGTTCCTTGATTATTTTAACGAGATTATGACCTTCGTTATAAAATCTATCTTGTTATTACCTTTATCTACTTTATCTATGTTCCGATTGATATGTTTGCTTTTGCTCTTGTTTTAATTTTACTTTTCCGCTCGAGGATTCTAGCACCCCTGTCACATCTAAGTGACGCCCGGCACTCGAGGCCGTATTTTGAGTATTGATTATCATAGTGGTTTTGTTTGGCAATATTAGTACAGTAGTATCCCGTTGCTTTTTGTATCGCAGTACCAAAACCGTATTAGTTACTACAACTCCGCCTTTGGATCTCTGGTATTAGGCTTAATCCGAGGTCCTCCTTTTAACCCCAATTCAGTACTGACAACACTGCTGCCTATTGTCAGGTTCACCTTATCAGGGTTACTCTTGCTTAGTTGTGCCTGCAGGCCAATGCAGTATCCGAGGTGTGGCACCTGGAGCCATAAGCAAGAGTTGAGGATCCTGTGAGGACCAGTTTTTATAAAACCACGTCTTAGATAAGACGTATATATCAAAAGGTACTACCTCTACAGCATATCTCTACACACCTTTTTGATATTACCTCGCACTTAATATTTTTTTTTGCAAATACTAATAAACTAATAAACTTTTAATATTTTGATTTAATGATATTTTGTATGTTGTGGTAATTTACAACGTTCTAGATAATAAACTGCTGCTTTTATTGCTTTAATAACAAAATACGGAAAATTATAAACATCACACACAGCATTAAAAAAATAAGACAATTTTTTATCTTTGTATTTTTCATTTGCTATCTAATTCATTTTCTTTGCGTTCCACTGCACAACTTTGTTGTAAATGTTTTTGAAGTTATTTTTTGCACGTCAGAATGTAATTGTGTGAGTTTTATAGTATTGTTTAGAAGAATATTAGCGAGCTTATTGAAATATAAAAAGACAAACGGGCGTAGAAATTATTTATATTGATAGAAATATACACCAACTTGAATTTGTCTAGAAATGTTTAATTTTGCACATTTTTAATTTTCCAAAACAAAAAAACAGCACCTCTAAGATTAAAACGGATTGGATCAATAAACGATTAAGATGTAGTGCGTTGACAAAAGAAGGGAATTTAATACAGAATAAATATCGTATTACTGAATTTACATCCCACTTCGTATTTAATTAAATGGAATTAATATTAATTAACGAGAAAATAAATACTTAACAATCAAATTGTTTGTTGTTACTTTTTAATCCAAATAACTTATTACTTACAATTTTTAAAATTTTTCAATTAAAAATAATTTTTAATTTGACTTTCATAATTATATTACAATTAACTTAGAAACGAAAAATTATTGAAATAGCAAAATCTGCGAATAGTTCAGGGCGCATAGCTTCCTAGTATTGTGCAATATTTTGAATTTCGAGGTTTGAGATAGAATCTGCGGTGTAATACAACCCCACAAAGGGTAACTAATATGGTTTTTGCGGTCCCTTCACCACTATTCAAATAGATAAGGGTTGATTCAAAGCTCCTTCTAATTATATTATATCAGTGGGGTCATATATCAAACCCAATACTCTAAAATTAACTACTGCAAGTACAGATACCACTAATTCCTCTAACCCTGTAATCGCTTTATATTCGTAGGAAACGCGCGAAAGTGGATTCTGCTCCACTATGTGCATTCGTATGTTTGATGCATGGATGCGCTTTTTTCGGTGCATTTTAATTTATGGCGATAGCGTTTTTTGAGCTGTATATTGACATTTGCTTCCGCTTGTATGGGTAGTGGGTTGTTCAAATAGGACTAAAAAGATCCATTCATTTATCGCTGCTATTTTAAGTATCGTTTTTGCATTACAAATTTAAAAAGCATCATAAAATGAGTTAATTGCACATTTTAAATTAATGTAAATAATATTAGTTTTTTAGTCTATTTATAATTTAAAAATAAAAAATAAACTCTGCAACTTTTACATAAAAATGCATATTTCCTGATTTTATTTTAGGTAGAAAGTATAAATGTTATTACGTATAAGCAACTATTAATAATAATGGTAAGGCTCTGATGCCCGGGGTGAAATATATAATTATATCTTGCCACTCACGTATCTGATCTTCATTTTTAAGTATATTTCGTATACTTAAAAAATGCAAGACTATACCATTGGGTATGAGAAGGAAAGCAGAATCAAAATGCGTCACTACTAGGGATGATGGTTAACGTTTTCCTATTATTTTGAAATCGTTGATTGTCTCACGTCAACGGTTACCTTGCTCGTCTAAACCATCAAACTTTTCCCGTTCCAGTGCATTCCTCGCTAAAACTTGTTGCATTTGAACTTTCATTGAGGATTTAGTAAACAGAAAAGTAGAACACTTAATAGACTAGTTTCTTTCTATAACTCACAGTTCTCACTGGGGAATAAAATAACTGCAACACCTTGATAGTCGCAGTGGGAGAAGAATTTTCCGAAAATCAGTGCGATGGTAACATAGGCCAATTGTGCGCGCACACACCTAACTATTTAGACACTTCCATAAGCGTCACCTATTATAGTGGTTGGGGTAAATTTGTTACGGGCAGTAGCACGTAGTCAGTATGAGAGCTAGGGTCACACTACAGTGAAAGAATGAGCAAAGAAATTTTGCTACAATTTGGAGAAAACTGAGACGCATGCGATGTTAGTGCAAGTGAAGGGGACGAAACCCTCGAGCGGAAAATGTGTTTACGATTGAAGATAAGTCACGTTTGGATTGGCTGTTGACAAGCAGAAGGTCAGACATAATAGAACAAGTGCGACAAATGTTGGAACAACGCAGAATCTGTTCTTGGTGTGTGCCGCAAAATCTGAAAGACAAAAAAAAAGCTAAAACTAAAGACTTCATTGCCATTTGTGACCAAGATCCATCTTTTCTTCTAAAATCGAGTTTTTGGGCACTTATTTCTGTTTTCCCGCCTAAAGAGTATCATAAAAGGCTCATTTTGCGTACGTATTGGCAATCCAAATATCTGTAAAATAATACAAACAGTAAACTAAAAAATTCAGTAAGTGAGGAATGCACATCATAATGACCGTTTAAAGTAACGACTACTATTTTTGATATACACATTACGGAAGTACATAAAATTGTCCCGTATTCTCTCAAATACGCCTATTGTTTGTTGTACAGCATTGCGTAAAGCTAAGACCCTCTTTGATTCTTCTTCGATTTCTACTATTGTTTCGCACACTAATATCATGACGTGCCCCCATACTAAAAATTTTAAAATGGGTAGAAGCACCGTCTTGTTATAACTACCTCATTTCACAGAGAACCAAAACTATGATATCAACTTAAATACACCGTAGATAACGTACACTATTAAATACGATGGCAGGTTTTGTTAAATAATCTTATACAATGTTAGCCCACAATTTTATAGAAAATAGTTGCTGATCAAACATGGAGACGCTAAATGGACTTATATGCATGGCTATTGATCTATTGAAAACACCATTAAAGACGAAACAAACTTCATTCGTGAACAGTATGAACTAGGAAGTTTGGTACAATAGCTGGATAAATCATCATTTGGCCTTATTTCCTGCAACTGTAAGATAAAATTGCTGTTCCTTTATCGGACCACATAGAGTCTCTCAAAATACGAATTTTATAATCAAATAAATATGTATTTATTGATAGTGCTTTTGACACAAGATCTATCATTATCTCCTTGACTTCTGGTATCCGAACAGTTTTTTTTAGTGCCTTAAGCATTTCTCAGCTCGAATGATCCAATATGTCCCAAGTTTCTATCTACGGTGTTAAACATTTTCTCATTCAAATGACGTTTACTGCAAAACTTTTCTCTTTCCCGAGTACTGCTTTCTGCTTTACCGTATATTAAATGTTCGCCAGCTTCTCTGTTGTTAATGTTTGATTTCTGACAAATAGTAATCACATTGTAAACAAAAAATTTTTCGAAGAAAACGCAACAGACAATTATGTTGCTGTTTTGCAAACTACCATCACTAAATGTTAATGCAGTAAGCAGATATTTGTTATAAAAACTATAGTAACTTATAACACCGTCTCTTAAACGTATATGCTGTTCAAGATCTCATAGCACTTGAAATAGGCATTTCTGTCTATTAGTTTCTTGGTTTAACTATAGAAAAACACCTATAAGAAAGTGGGATGACTACTAATACAGAAAAAAACAAAATTAATGCATGCCACAAAGAAAACTAAAGAAGCAGTAGATATACAAATAGACGAAAAACAAATTCAAACAGTACAAACATACGAATATCTTGGAGTACTAATCAAGAGGGACGGAAGAATAGACCAAGAAATAAAACATAGAATAAGCAAAGGAAACAGAATATATTATCAAGTAAATAACACTTTAATAGGAAAAAATTAGTATAATGTGTAAATGCATTTATATAAGGCAATATATACACCCCTACACTTCTATACGCATCCGAGACATGGGCGATAACAGATAAACAAAAATCCAAAATAACAACTCTAGAGATGAGATACTTAAGACGAGTAGTATGCGAAACAAGAACAGGCAGAGGACGCAACAGAAGTATATGAGATGAACTAGAACTTACACCGCTAGTGGAAGAAATAAAAATAAAACAACTACAATGGTATCGACCCTTGGTCCGAATGAGCAATGATAGACGAAAACCCAGATAAAAGTGGCAAGACATTTATGAATCAATTAGAGAAAGAGGACAGAACCTAACACAAATCCTTTAAAAGCAATAGATTAATGTCCCGTGTTTTTCCAGGTGATAAGATTGAAACACCGTTGAGAATTTTTCACTTTTTAAAAATCATTTTTGTAGAAAACAGAGCCAGTCGTAAACTTTCTTTACATAAATCGATACGTAACCAAGTTTTGGAACAAAGAGAAACAGTCAACTTATTTTATGTGTTAGTATTATTAATTTACTATTATAATTATCACTTGTCTGTCTTTCTAGTCTAAAAGGTGCCTGTTATTTTCCTATTGTGCTAAACATAATGGTCTATAGTTTTCACATTGAGTTTGTTCTCCTTTCTTGTATATTGATATTCATAAATTGCTTTCTCACTCCTTAGGCCCTTTTTGTTTTTTCCGTGTTTCTTTATATGTAGAGTATATTCTTTCTATTCTTTTCTTCTTAACCAATTGGTCATCTCTAAAGCTATTTTGTCTTCTACACTTGCTTTTCCAATTTTGATTTTCTGTATCGCATCCTCAACTCTTGTTGATAACCTATTAGTTTCTTCTCTGTTTTTGTTCTTCTCTAAGGTTAACATTTGATATTGGTTTGTATAATATTGCTTAAATTTCTAATATTTATTTATATCAGTTGCTATGTGTCCGTGTTTTTTTTTTGCTTTTATTTCTTTTCTTTCATTTTATTTTAGTCTTTTTATTGTTGTCCAGAACTTTTTATTTAATTTTGAATTATAACTTTATTTTCTATTCTCCAGATTTCTTCCAGGTTTACGTTTTCGTTTTTTGAGGGCTTTGTTACTGTTTTATTTTTCTATTGTACTCTTATTATTCTGCAATCTTGATTAAATAATTTTCTTGAGCTACTTTGTTTTTGCTAGCTTTATATTATTATTTTACCAATTCTTCCTTTTTGTGTGTTTATTATGTTTACTGTTCCCACATATATTCTTTGTTAATTTCCTTAAAAACCATTCCATTTCTTCTAGTGTCCATTTTGTTTGTTAGTTTTTCCGAAGTTTTATATCTACCTCTTTCTGATATTTTTCTTTGTTTTCCTTATTTTTAAGTTAGTGTATTGCTAATGCACTATATTCTCTTTTTTCTATATTTTTTCTTTTTATTTAATTTTATTAAACATTTGGCTTTTGCTAGTTGTGATTTGATCTAATTTTAGATTGTTTCATTTTCTTTCCTTTTTTTGTTTTCTGTTTTTGATTTATTCCCGAGTAATATAGTATATGTATATTAGTTAAATATGTGGTTTGCTTAGCCCTTTTCTTGGTTTCACTTAGACCTAAGATTTGTATGTTATTGCTATTCACTTTCTCTGTTATCTCTGTGTGTTTATATTCCATATGCCTATATTTATCTTTTCCTTTTCCTCTAATTGTTTTTCTTTGTTCATGTTTTTTTTGTTTGTATCCTTGTTTTTAATTAATTTTATTATAATCTGTTTGCGTTTTTTGGCATTGTTCCTAAAATTCTGCCTATTTTAATTATTTTCCTTAATTTCTTTAATCTCCTCAACAGGCTATCAACTAGTGACCACAGTAGTATCAACTCTAAGAATTAATGCACGGAAAGCAGTGCGAAAAACCTAAAGACGTATTATGACAAACGTGCAGATAATTTTTGACTTTTCTACATAGGTACTAAGAGTATTTAGTTTGCGTAATTGAGACACTAACATTTTTTAATAATCCAAATTATGTCTGTGCGTTTCTTAGTTCACAGTTTTTTCTCTTTTTTTTATTTTAAAAAATGTTAAAACAAAGCCCATTCTTTAAATCCTCTAATCTCAGTCATTTGCTTTTGCACTCTTTATAATCATTCGAAATAGGGGTATTACAATTCTTTTACAAAATTGTTTGAATTGTGAAGCACGTTCCTGTCTATCTTTGGCAAGCACCTATTTAATATTTACTGTCTAACAAAATTATCACTTACATCTTTATTGTAGATATAATAGTTATAAAGAATAAATTATACTGTGAAACCTACAGCTGACAGAATTAGAGATGACAATGTCCACTTTATTTAGTTGCAATATGAATAATTTTTTTCACTTAACAAATTCATAATATATATGTTAGAAAATAGTTTATTGTAGATTTTTGCTAGTCACATTTAAAACGTTTTAATAACAATCAACATAAAAAATGTAAAAAATATGGAGTATCAAAGTTTTGTTGCTATAATTTTACTGAGAACATCAGGTATGTTGATGTAAAGTAAGTAAATTGTAAGATCAAATTGTTTTTAATAAATATATTAAAATTTAAAAAACTCGTTTTATTAAAACTTTGAATTAGAATTTTATATTAAGATATATAAAATAAAAAGCTTTTTTACCCCATGAAAAATTCAGTTTGTTTTTATATTATCTTGCATGACGTAATAAAAGCGTTGTGCCTTACGTGTACGCGACGCAACGCCGGAGCGTCATTTTGAAAACCGCCGCCATCTTTGGCATCCTGTGAAATGCCCAGGGGAAAGCGCGCAGACGGCGCGCTTAATATTTTTTGCAATTTCGTCTAACCAACATCCCCTGTCCCGGAAGCAGCAAACATCTAGACGAGTGGAAGTTGCTTCCTTACGAGGATTCCCACACATAAAAACGACTCCCTCCTTATTTTAAAGGCATTTTATATGTGGAGGCGGAAGTCTGCCGAATCCGAGTTCCCGTTTCTCACGCTTCGGATCCCGGTGTTTCTCTAAATCCTTGCGCCAGCTAGAATTTATTATTGTTAGTTAGGCTGTGTTTATTTATATCCAAATAATTGAAGTATTTAGGAAATGGAACTATAAAAAGTTAATAATAAAATTGATATACAGAGTACTTGCAAATAATTTTAAATAAAACAATTTTTAGGTGACTTTATTAATATAACAATTTTATGGAATTTTAAACATTTAAATTTACAAAAAAAAAACTAAAAATTTTATAACAAAATATTATTTTATAACCTTATCAATAAAGAAAAAC
Source organism: Sinelater perroti (assembly GCA_036346155.1). Classification (NCBI taxonomy): domain Eukaryota; kingdom Metazoa; phylum Arthropoda; class Insecta; order Coleoptera; family Elateridae; genus Sinelater; species Sinelater perroti. The sequence goes on along the minus strand of JARFIY010000032.1, from coordinate 547,009 downwards.
ATAATAGAACTTCATATTCCAAAAATATAAGTTTGAAAAAGTATGTAAACGAATATTTTGACAGAAAACAAATTATTATTTTTTACCAAATTCTGATGAAAGATAGAGAATGTAGCGAATGACGTACATAATATGTACTGTTGAAAATATACTAAAATTACTAAAAACATAAAGAACAAAAATTACGAATTGCTTTCTGGTAAAACACTTCCTTTTTAGTCACTGAATTCTCAAAAATGTCAGCAATTTTAATGGCCAATTTAAATTCACTTACAAGTTGTATAACAAAAGAATTTCTAAATTCCACTACATAAAATAGAATAGCGAAACTAACAACCGTGCAGGAGGTCTAAATAAAATATTAAGAGTAAAAGAGGTATCCATAAACACAAAACTTAGGTATTAAGTCAGTGCTAAGGCCAACATTATGCGAAATCTGGGTTATAAATCAGAAAAACTAATTAAAAATAAAAACATGTAAGAGGAAAATATTTAGCGGAAAAATACAATACTAGGATGAAAAAGAAGAATGAATATAGAACTATATGAACTATATGCAGAAGAGTCAGTGGGGAAATTCGTTAAAAGTAGAAGATAACAATGGTTAGGTCATCCGGAAGGCATGGACGGTGAAAGAAATGTTAAAGATGTAGTCTGGAGGGTACCAGAAGGAAAAAGGAAGAAAGAAAGACAAAAAAAGATAAATACAAACAGTGGACAAAAACCTGATTTTTTTAATGATAAATTTGTGTTTCATATTATACTAGAATAAGTATGCTTTTTTAACTTAATTGGTTTTTTGGAATTTTGGTGTTACATAGTGTTATAAAGCACAATAAAGGTAACCTCTTAAAAAGTCTGAGCTTCTACAAGATTTTAACATATATATATTTATATTTTTCACTTTATAGAGTACTATAACAAATAAACACATTTTGTAGAGATCCTATTACATTATTATAGCATAGTAAAGTAAAAGATTGTAGAAAAGCATAGACTGTGTACGAGATGGTAGGTAACAAGACATTCAAATGACAAAAGAGCCTTAAATCGGACTTTCGCTGAGCTTAAAAATCTTCTTACCAACATTATAAACCTCAACATACAAAATTTGTTGGGCCACTGATCATCGCGGTAATTAAATGATTATCGTTTTGGAGAGTCTTAAAGACCTCTCAACAGCACAAAGCACAAAATCGCACCCTTAGCAACACCTGGGAAAAAAGTGACAGGAAGAACGTGCTGACCTTCGCAGAAAATCTAGCCAATGTGTTCATAACATTTCAGATAGAAGAAGACAGCAAAAAAATCTATAGCCTGCTAAAGTTGCACACCATTTACAAAAAAGTAAATTTACACAAACTTCAGTACAAACAACAAGCAATATTCTCAAAGAAATGCCATCAATTTTTAATCTATCTTTTCATCACAATATTAAGACATCAGCAATTTCCTGAACAGTGGAAGAATTATACAGACCAATCTGCTTGCTACTGGTGTTGTCGAAACTGTTTGAGAAGATGCTTCTAGAGCAGGTACCACTATTTCTACCGAACAATTATATTTTACAAGATTACAAATTTGATTTGCAAAGAAACCACGTTATACCAGAGCAAATTTACAGAGTGGTAGCTCAAATCGTCAAATATCGCCAACAACGAAAGTACTACATTGCAGTATTTCTCAACGTCAGACAAACTTTTGATAAGGTTTAGCATAAAGGCCTACATTGCAAAAATTACTAAAACCCTACCTACAGATTACTTCAATATCCTAAAATCGTACTTAACTAATAGGAGGTTTATTGTCAGATATGACAGTGAGCTAACAACACCTCATTTCGCCACTTGAAAGTTTCCCAAGGCAGTATGATGATGACACTGCTATACTCTCATCGCGCAATAACCCAATTTAGACATCTTACCGACTACAATGCACTAATGCAAAAATGGCGTACTCAAATAAATAAAAATAACACCGTCAACGTAACATATTACCTCAATAAGAGGCATCTGCTCTCCACTAATTTCCAATAATCAGCATATTTCTCAAACTGATAGCCCGAATTATCTCAGTATACATTTAGATAAAAAACTGACCTGGAAGACACACATAGCAAAGCAAAGCTCAAACAACTTGAGGTGGAAGCTACAAAAACGCATTAGCTAATAGGGTCCTAGTTATAACTCTTTATAGAAAACAAACTACTCATTTACAAAACCACACTGGAACTTATATCACCCTGTATAATATAGCTATGGAGTATAACAAAAACATGCAACATCAAATATCTAAGGAGATTTCACTAAAAGGCAATCAAAGTCCATAATAAGTGCATGGTACATCCCTGATGAAACTATTAGACGCGATCTCAGAATTCCCTTCGTTAACCAGGAAATACAAAAATGTAGTGCGTGGTAGAGTGTCTAATAGAAAATGGAGATTAGTTTCAACCACTATTAAAAAGATTTAAATCAATACATTGTGACCTATCAGACAAACTATAAATTATTTAGAATAAGTTAAACTAGATTTAAGGTTAATAAAGGTGTGACGATAGCAGCGAAAGAGACCTTGGGTAACTTAAAACAACAACTCAGAAAACCTTGGATAAGCGAAAATACCGTAGCCCTAATAAAAAAACGAAGGAAACACAAACAAGATATAAAGATGAATATAACAGACTAAAAACTCTAATAAATAGGGAAGCTAGGAAAGAGAAAGAAGAATGGCTTATACAATACTGCAGAAAAATTGAAGAGCAGTTTAATAGAGGAAACACCGATAATCATATAGCTTCATCAGGAAGTTATTTAGAAAAGGTAAAACCAAAAGGAATACCATTAAATTAAAAAAAGGGCGAAATCCTATAAAAGAAGAAAAAATAGCAAATAGATGGCAACAATATGTTGTAGAACTATATGACGAATCAGAAGATTTTGAGGAAATAGAAAGAAAAACACTGAACCTTAAGTATCCTCACACATGCATCTAAAATACTAACGATAATAATTTTAGGACGAATAGAAAAGAAGATCAAGGAACACGTAGCCGAAGATCAATTCGGATCCCGAAAAACAAAGCCACACGTGAGGCCGTATTAAGTTTTCTTTGTAGATTTACTAAAAATCTTCAACAAAATAAACTGGAATAAATTAATAAAAATATTAAAGAACACCTAGATAGACTACAGGGACAGAAAAATAATAAGAGAACTATACAAACATCAAACAACACTTGTAAAAATAAAAGGCAGTAATAGAGAAGCCATAGTTAAAAAAGTAGTCAGGAAAGGCTGCAACCTATTATTTACCGTTATTGTTTAATGTATCTATCTATAGCTACATTTGAACAGAAACTAAACAAAGAAATGTGGCGTGATTCTACGCCCTTGATTTACACGAGAAGATCCGTGAGTAGTAAACAAAGGCAGCCTATACATTTGAACGGAAAGTAAGCAAAGACGGCTGACATGAAATTTGGCGTACCGCGCTTTGAGTGTGTCATTTACACGAGGAGCTACGTGCGTTCGTGACGAACGTCAGGGTTGCTCTCACTCCTTGCCGAATGTCTAGGCGGTCGCTGCATTACTGAACGCAAAAAGCGCTTTTGCCACGGCTCTTTGATTTGTTTCCGCCGAGCGGAGATTCGATTGTAAGTTAAATTGTTTTACGTTCCCAATCCAGTTAAAAATTTATACGTTCCTACCTTGCAAAAATTTGAGGGAAAGTGGGTGAAAAATTGTCAGCCTAGGACGCCAAAAATATCTTTTGGAGGACAACCCCTCGTATATAGGAAAATTCCGTCAATGAATGTAGAGTACTGTACCGGAATTAAGGTGAAAGGAATGCGAGTACATATGGCATAGCAATGGCTGCCCAAGACCAAGAAATCTAAAAAGAGCCTTCGAAAGCTTAGATAACATTTTAAAAACTAACTACAACCTAAAAATCAACAGTAAAAAACAGAAATTATAGTTTATTCCAAGGATCCTGAAATAACTAATATTAGAATAGAAGACGACGCTCTAAGATAAGTACCGAAATTTAAATGTTACACAACGAATAAGAGAAGCCAAGAGCATGTTTTATAATAAAAAAAAAACTGCTGTATTCAAACAGTCTCAAATTCCAAACAAAAAAGACTATAATATAAAGCCGCAACTGGAGTATCGCTCTGTATGAGTCAGAAACATGGACTATAGGGAAAAATGAAGAAAAATAAATGCATTCGAAACATGATGCTTGAGAAGAATACTGAGAATAAAATGGACAGACCGGGTAACTAATGTAGAGATGTTTTAAAGAGCGGAAGAAGAAAGGATATAACCAAAAACGTTAAAAAAAACAGATTACATTTATGGACAGGGCACCTAATTAGACGCAACGAGTTTATGACAAACATCATGGAGGGAGTAATACCGCGAAAAAAGGGCAAGAAAAGGCCTAGACTATAATATTTAAATTAAGTCATTAAAAATACACAAAACTACAACAACATTAGATGGAAGGCTATCAACCAATCTGCGGATTGAAGGATGAAGAAGAAGAAAGGTGTGATATCAAGGGATGTTCCACCTCCATGTCTCAACTAATTATTAAATTAAATCAAAGTGTGAATATCTAATTGTTCTGGATTATAGTATCATAAAAATGTCATATTGCATAATTTTTTATCTTATGATAATTTTTTTGCCTTCTATGGTACTTAGAAGCCTTTAGTAAGTTTTTTTTTTATTTTCTTGTAGTTATAAGCATTTCTCAGCCTTATGTTGTACTATAAATATATAAACTGTACTATATATATATATATATATATATATATACAGATTTGAAAAATAAAATAATTAAATAAGTATCTACATAATAAGTTAAAATATATATTGCAATCTAAAAAAATAACTACCTCGTACTGTAACTGAATACTTAAGTAAATAAAATACGAAGGATATTCAACTCATAACTAGAATTATTTTATTAAGAAAATAAAATAACGTTATAAATTAAACTTTTATTTTTCGACGTAGTCCCTTTTTTGCAATGTATATTACTTTTGCCATATTTCTATTGCCTTTCTGATTCCCTTTTCATGGAAGATTTTTTGTCGTTGTTGTGGATAGAGGTGTTTATTGTTTATCTTTACAATCTATTCTGAGAGAGTATTTATAGTAGTAAAAGTGATGATGGATGCAAGTCATTGAAAGATAATTCATCCAATGATAAAATTCCCATATACACTTAACCAGATGATTATATGTTATAAATAATTAGTCCATGTTCTTTTTAATCGTCTGGGCGTTATGTCTTCGGTGAGTTGGTCTACAAGGTGGTTGGTGTGTCCAGGTAGATTGCCGCGGTATTTTCACTGGGCTGTCTTGCTTCTTTTTGAATAAAGGGTACAACTAGATTCTCATGGATGGTCTGATTGCTTACGTACCAAGACGAATCTAAGATTTTTCTGGGTAGTTTGAATTAGAACCGTCGGATAATGTTTATATTGGACGGTTTCGCACATCCCCATAATTAATTCCGTATATTTAATCGATCATATAACGCTTTTATAGAGAAGCACGGGTTTCAATTTTTATTTTGGAGTGTCGTCCAAGCAACCAGTACATTTCTCAGAACACTAGGTTAAGTTGTTGTCTTTTTATTTGTATGTGTGGTTTCCAAATGAGATATTTGGCTTCTATTTTTACTAGGATAGGAACATGGTCGATATGGACTGGAAAATATACATTAAATCGAGTTGTGACTATGATCTGCACCGATTTGAATTGGTTTACTTCCATTTTCCAGCGGTTGAATCATTCATTACCAGTGTCTAATCTTTGTTGTAGGTGTTCACTGGCAGTGTTTGGATTACGATAGTGGAAAGTACTTCAGCATCATCAGCAAAGACAACCATTATGACGTTTGGAGCCGTATATATCAAATACAGAGGGGGACTACGTACACCAGACTGTATAGGATAAAGTTGGGAAAAGTTGTTTTTGTATTTTACTAAATAGAAGCGGTTTTTAGGTAAGATTTTAACAAAAGGTAATATGGACTTGGTAGATGTGTTTTTAGTTTGTACAACACCCTATCGAACGTCTGGGTAATATCCATGAATATCGCAGTACAGTATTCCTCTTTTTTAAGGTTGAGTGCAATTTGATTAACAATCCTGTAAGTTTAGTGTATCGTTGAATGTCCTGATCGAAATCCGAACTGATAAGTAGGCAATAGCAGATTTAAGTCGACATCGTTATGAAATATTTGTAGCAAGAACTTTTCGAACACCTTACTCAATTGGAGAAGCAAACTGATCGATATGTACGATGATCGGTCTTCGGGTGGTTGTTCTGGTTTGGATAGCATGACTATTTGGCCGTATTTCCATACAAGAGGATAATATGAAAGGCTTAATATGCGGTTATATATGATTATTATCAAAATCACAGTTTGTTTTGATAGGTTTTGTAGTACTTGCCTTGTAATGAGTTCATAGCCTGGAGATTTCCATTGTTTCAGTTTATGATTTCCTTTTGTACTTCAGCTGGCAAAATGGGCTTGATAGGGAGCAACATTTGACATGGTATATCTAGAAAGTTTTCGATTTTACTGTCTGTTTGATCTGGGGGTGGATGACTCGGTTGGAAAATGGTAGACAAATGTTCTGCAAAGGTGTCAGCTTTTTCTTGTTTCGTTTTAGCCCAGTGCCCATTTGCAGTTCTAATAGGTGGAGTTGCAAGTTGTGATCTCTTGAATTTTCTGAATGATCGTCTTTGTTTAGATGTGTGATACTCTTGGAATATTGAATTTTTAAATTCGTGTAGAGTTATATGAAATATTTGAGCTAATCTATTGATGGGCCGTCAATCTTCTGGGTCGCGTAATCTTTGATATCTATAGCTGGCTGTTCTCTTTTCAGCCACTAGGTCCCGTATATACAGTGGCGTATTGTAATTGTGGCGCTCTTCGGTCGGTTAATTACGTGTAGAGATCCACACAACTTCTTTAATTACATTGGTTAAATGCTACACCGCAAGGTCGAAATCTTTTTTTTTATGCGGAATCGAAGAGTTAGGTTTATTTCAATGTGTCTTTGAGAAAGTTTCTAATTTGTGTGCTTTATAGTGAGTGTACGATTTCTAATCGTGTAGTTACTAACTGACAGTTCTAAGCGTGATTCAATGTCATTGTAGTTCGAAGCGATATCTTTTGTAACGAAAAAGTCAAAGAGATTTGGAACTTTATTATGTGGGTTCTCCCATGAATCGATTCTCATAACGTTCAGAAAGTTTAGACCTTTTGTTATAATTAGTCTGGACCCCCATTAAGTATGTTTTGCATTCCAGTCTCCTCCTGATGTGAATCTGGAGCCTAATGTACGAAAAAATGCTTTCTACTGGTTTGTTGAGACTATACTGAGGAGCACAATAGATGACCATGGAAGTCTATTTACTTAAATGCTTAAAGCTTGAACGTGCTTGGTGCGAAATTTGGATAATTTATGGTGGAAAATATTGTTATGAATGAGTACAGTTGATCCGCCATATGCTAGGTCATTAGGATGCGTTATACTACAAATTGTATAATTGGTATGCAAGTCATACTTCTTTCGGTGAAATGAGTTTCCAAAATTAGCATAATGTTAATTTTGTTAATTCTTAAGAACGTTATTAACTCGTTTTTGTGATTATGTAATCCATTAGCGTTCCAAGTTCCAATGCATATTATCTTCGCCATTATGGCAGACAATAAGTTTAAGGTCATTTGATTTTGGGTCATCAGCTGGGTAAACATCGTTTTAATTTCTATCAGTAAGGTAGTTAATTAATTATTTGAGTTGTCCTATGAATTCTTGTTATTGTTGAAATCGGGTAATGATTGGTTTGATTGTGAGTATGTTACTGTAGGATTTCTTAAGTTTTGGAATCTTCCAAGAGGTGCGTTGGGACGTGCTGTATTGGGTGTCTGTTGGTTTGTAGCATGTTTAAGTTCTTTGTACAATGCACTGCCTTTGCAATTTGCCGGGTGGTTGCCATCACATAGGGCGCATTTTGCGGGAGTGTCTCGTGGCTTTTTACATGCCCCACACTTGAGGCAGTCGTATGGCTTTGTGCAATTTATTTTGGAGTGGCTGTAAGATTGACATCGCGTACATTAAGTGATTTCTCTTTTTCTGTTGGAAGGGTTTCCTGTTATTTTTGTGTAATTTAGAAATTCGAGATTAAAAATTTCTTTATTGTTAGGACTTGGTTCAAGATCGAGGAAGAATAAAGGTAGTCGATTTTTCGTTGTTTAGCGTTTAATGTTCATAATGTTCCATATTTGTGACCCTTACTGTAATTCTTCTTTTATGTTCCGGGTGGGTACTGTATAGTGTAGGTGTCGAAAAACAATTCTATAAGCTCGTTCGTCTTTAGGTTGATTTGTCTGATGTATGATTTTCTCTTCTCTTAAGTGTGTTAGTAACTTGCAGAAGGTTAGATGATTTATTTTTACTCTGTTATTAGATGATGTTCTGCTATGGTACTGTTCTTCTTTAGTGACTTTGCCAAGATTTTCGACCAAACTGTTATATTTGTCACTCCATATATGAAAATAGAGGTGGTTTCGGTATTCCGGATTCGTTTGAGGTGTTAGTTGTGTGAGTGTTGTTGAATCATTCAACCGTTAGCGAATCAAATTTGTTTTGCAGGTTTATTTAGTGCAAGGAAATTGTGATAGTTTTTACTTGATTGTTTGACCTTTTTCTGTTTTTAAGTATTTGCCAGTCATGGAAAGTTTCAGTTTTGTCATTTTTATAGTTTACAGGGTATGATGTTTGATTCATATTGATATCTGCGTTTTGATTGTGGTTTGGTGTAGAAAGAGGTGGAGAGTATTGAATTTGTGTTAGAAATTAGGGCATTAGTTGACTACCAATTTGTTTGTATTGCGACTATTGTTGATAGAGTTGATTATGGTTGGTAACGGGATTAAATTCATACTCGTATGCTTTAGTCTTTCAATTAACTTGCTAACAATTGTTAAGTAAATTTAAATTTCTGCTCACAATTGCTTATAAATGTGTGTTTCATAATTTAACACTACCGTAAAAGGTCGAGAACGAGTGATACAACAACTCGCGGTTAGTAACGTTCACTCGCTTTCACTTTTACCAAACCAACCTTAGCATTAAATGAGTAAAATTTCTTGCTCCTTAGGTATTCTTTCATGGTTATTATAATTATTCGATAGTACGAGACACCATACTATTGCTTCTTTAGAGAGTGCAAAGTATTATTATCTAATTTCTTACGGCACAGGACGTAAAATAGTCCGAAATTTTGAAAAGACAATGCACAGCTTGGGGACATCTTTAACAACACTTACAAAAGTACACGTGTGGCATAAAGAATTTTTGTAAAGACGTGAAACAGTTGAAAATGAAGGTTGCGGACGTTGTCTGAGGACTAACGTGACTGCGGAGAATATTTGCATTATATATCGTTTTCTTTAAAAAGAACTGTTTCTGAAATTGCCTTCAAGACTGGAATAAGCTACTGCAGTGATTAAGCAATTCTGGCAAGTGACAACTCTCAGCTCTATACGGCTGTCTGAACTCGAGAGAAAATTAAAAATTTCTTCTGGACCACATTGAAGCATCTTTTCTATAGTCCGGACTTTTCGCTATGCAATTATTATTTGTTTGAAGTATTAAAGAAGCATTTGAAGGGCAGATATTTGACGACCATGTGCGATTGGATGTGTCATAACTACATTTATTTTACCAACTGAAAACGCAAAACTACCTATTAGTGGGAAAAAACTTAATCTAAATCAAAGATTATATAGAAGTGTAATTTTGTATGCTTGTATTTTTATGATGTTTCAACACAACAAAAAATAATTCAAGTGTATTTTTGATTCGCTAACAGACTAAGAATTAAACTTTTGTACCATAAGAGAAGGAAATATTTTAGGGTACTTTTATTGCATTATAAAATCATTAGTCTCTTTTGAATTATATCTGATGTAAAGTAACATTCCAAGTTATTAAGATCTTTAATGATTCTTTTTTGATTTTATTCAGATACAAGATTGTTTTTCGCATAATGAAAGAAACAGAATATAATTGGCACGTTTTTTATGCAATCTTTTCAATACGTTGAGATGAAAACATTAAATCATTGCGTACTCAGAAAAAATAATTCCAGATGCCCATCAAAAAAGCAAGTTAATATTATCTTGACATTTAATTAAACTTTACATACCTGTTTAGAACTTGAGAAAATTGAGTGTTTCTCAACTGAAAGCTTTTCGAAGGAAAGTCGTTGATTTGAAATTACACTCAGTTTATAATCCTTTATAATCGCTCTGGCACAAATTTAGAGTTTAATTCTAAATTTTTTGTTAACAAATTTGATTACAATGGGTTTTTGACGGTTTTATTGATTGCCCATTACCAGCCAGATGTGATATATTTTCGGTTTGCTGAAACAAAGCAATTGTAACCGCAACTTTTTTCCTAAAACAGCATAATTTGACACACTTTTTTATTATTTCTGGTCAGCTATCACACAATAGCTAGATAGCACTGATAAACACTTAGTCAAAACTCAAACTTTCGTAGAGATGATGGAAATTGAGTCTGATGGTCCCCCTTGTATTATATTAACCTTCTTTAATTTTATATTATTATTTTTTTACATCGTAGACAGCCTATTTATGTTATTAACTTTTTATTAGCTGGCATGGAGAACATTGTTAGTTAAAATTAAAAATTATCATAAAAATGCATTTCAATAGATAGGCAAGTTTCTAAAGTAACACCCACCCTTCAGACTCCAACCGTAAAAATAGCGCAAACCGCATGAGTCACGACAATGAAGGCCGGAACCCTAAGGGAATGAACTAACTATACCTAAGTAATTAATCACTGAATTTTGGTGGTATTTGCCGTGGTAAGCGAGGCATCTTAATTTGTAAGATAAATACCTTTACTAATTAATTTGTGTCAACAGGCAAAGTCGAATAATTACTTAGAAGCATGACAGTTTTCATTCTTAATACTTTATCTCCGGAAAACAGGCCTCAATTTGCATACACACTCCGGAGAAAGCCGTAATGGAAGAACAAAGCAATTAACGCGCAATAATTGCGCATTATCTCTGCATTTTTCGGCTGTCCTGCCTTGGCTGCCAAACTCAATCGCGAACTACACACTTGCAGGCGGGTACTTACAATTACATGAATTAATCTGTGGGAACGGCTTATTTGTAAACTTTCAGTTGAAATAACGGACACTAGTCCATTTACGCGCTCCACGTAATAGCGTAATTGCGTTTTTATTCACGTTAATGTTGAACATCGTCATGAATGCTAATTTGCGCAAACCACAAGCTTAATCTGGACATTTTGCCCAACCATTTTACCCGTAAGTAATTTTAACAGAATTTTTATTACTCTATATCGTATCCTTAAAAGTAAAAAAATTGCAACTGTAGGCCTTAACATTTTCATAATTTCGAAATTTACGTTTAGTAAATTAGTCTAAAGTTTAAACAGTATCTAAAGTGCAACTAAAGTGGATGTAATTGAGTTTTCTAAATCATGGGCTACTCGATGTCTGTTGCAAAAAACTAACAAAAATAAATGTTGGAAACTTTTTTATTTATTTTTCAGAATATTTTTTTTGAAGGTCAGTACACTGCTGTAGACGTTGGAATTAATTTTCATAGCATTTTTTTCACAGAGAATGCGGTATCTCAGAAACGTGGGTTTTGAACACATCAACCTCCTCTTTTGGTGTCGAAAATCGTTGACCACGTAGTTTGTTCTTTATTTGACTGAACAATAAGAAACCCAGCAATTCAACGTTTCGAGTGCTCAGAAAGCCAGTTGTTTGCGAGAATGATTCTGCATTGCGCGTTGGCTTTTCTTATTTCTCCGAAGAATTCTGATAAAAAAACGGTTGTGCACCATTTAGAATTGACAGTTTTACGATCCTTTGAAACTACGGTTGTGACATATCGTTTCTCCAAAAATACAGACGATCATTTGCTTCGAAGAGGTTCGAGCGCAAACGACTTTTGCTGAGTTGGGTCACCTTGGAAGATCCATACAGTTGGCTTCTGTTTACTTTTGGACTCATAGCATAAATCCAAGATTCGTTACTTGTGGCGATGTTGTAAAAGGTATTTGAAGCACCAAGATCGTATTTCTTGGTCATTTCTTTCGACCAATCGACACGAGTCTTTTCTCGAGCGATCATTAACTTATGGGGATCTAACGCGCACACACACAACTTTTCCACGGTTAAATGTTCATGCGTTATCGAATGTATGCTAGCCATACTAATGCCCACGGATGCCTGAATTTCACGATAAGTCACATGACGGCCTTGCTCGCGCACGGCATCGATGTTTGTTGGTACTACAGCCGATTTTGGACGGCCTTCTTTAAATTCATCCGCAAGCTAACTACGACCACGATTAAATTCATCAAACTAACGATATACAGTGGTTCCGTGTGGGGTTTCATCGCCAAAAGTCGAAGTGAGTTGATAAAGACATTTTTATTGAGATGATATACGTCGAAAGTCGAAAAAAATCACTGCACAAAAATGTTCACGAATTATTTCTATTTTTTGACCGAGAGGAAGTTTTCAACTTAATGTCAAAACCTTCTGACTACGTATTCCGTCAAAAATGTCAATCTATATGATGCAAACGTCGAATCGCACCTAGCACACCTAGAGTTGCCATTTCCAAATAAATATCGAGCAGCCCTTGTAGGTATTTTCGGTTTGGCTTCATTCGAGTTAACTCAAAGTACGATTTTTTTGAATCAACTCAAAGTAAATTGTGATCTCAATACTGTCTCACTTGATCACTGCCATTTGCTCAAAATTTCATCAATTAATTTCTCATTGATATTGAAAACCAAGCTTATTTCTCACTGTAGGTTGTAATTTAGTTGATGAAATATTTACAAGTGACCTCATGTCATTGAGTTCAAGCAACAGTCAATTTAAAACAAAGCCAAGGTAAAATATTTGATTGCGATGTCTTATTATAAATGTTTAAAAGTAGATAACTTTAACTTTTAATATAGCTTCTCTTAATTCTAATGTATTAAGTTCAATATAGTCATCTCTTCCGTCTATGATGCTTTTTTAAAGGCTATCAAAAATTTTTATTCTTCCAATCACAAAACTTTTTAATTTAGAAAAACCCTATCTGATGGGTATAAGGTGCATGGTAATACTTATTAGCATACTTAGTACACCTTTGTCATAATAACTGTTAACATACGAGTATGTGTTGTATTATGATTAAATAAAATCATTTTCCCCATTGAATCAATAATCTTACCCTTTAAAAAAAAACATATCTAATTATCTCTTTTGAATCTCAAAAGATTGACCATAATTTTTCTGGCGAATAAAATTGTATTTTATTTCTTTGGGTGTTTTTTACTGTCGCGGAAACTTTTCTTTTCTGATATGTCATAGCAATCTTTTTTCATCAGAAATTACAAACCTTCTAAAAAGTCGACAGGGTTCCACACTCGATAAATTTGAGGCCTGAAGGTGGGCAAACTTTCACTCGCATTTCGCTCTTTAACATCTTTGAGGGTTATCTCAAGCTCGTCCCACATATGTTCGATCGGATTCAAGTCCGGACAGTGCGATGACTACGACAGAAGAGGGGCTTTGTTAGCCTTGAACCACTTCTGCAGAAGACGAAATCGGTGCCTGAAATCATTGTCCTGCTGGAAATTGTAGCCGCGACGAGCCGTTATGGTCTAGTGTCTAACTGGTGCTGTCAAAGGCTCGGACAGTTAGCACATGATACCATTGGGTCAAAATTATCAAATACATACCAAACTACAAAAACAAAATAACAAAACGGATAAAAAGAGCAAAAAACTAATGATATAATTCCACACATCTTCAATAATACCCAGGTACCTTTTGGTGTTCACGGAATCTTCAATGAGATGAAGGGCTTATTTCTTTGGACAAATGCACCATGACAAAACCACCGTCGAAAAGGTGATACTTCAAACCGTATCACTGCCTCACAGGACACCGAATGTAGGACATACCATCCGTACCAAACAGCATAAACTTCGATCATAGCTCCAGACGACCTTCTTCTACTGCTGAATGGTCCAGTCTTTGTGCGTCTTGGCCCATTCCAGCCGTAGTGGGGCGAAGGTTACTCCTTGCACTTTGAAGTATGTTTGGATTGACGACGTGAGATGTAATACAAGAGTAATGTAATAACCGATTCATAGACCTTGTGCTTCTTCCAAATTTTTCGAATGTTCGGAGATGTTGTACATGGTCCAGCGTCTAGCTGGTGTTATCAAAGGCTCGAACATATCATTGGGTAAAAATTATCAAACATATATCAAACTACAAAAACAAAATGATAAAACGGATAAAAAAGATGGTATTGAAAAAACGAAGCATGGTGAACAGTTTACCTTTACCTTACGCTGTGAGCTGCAACTTTCATAATAAGAGTGTTCAACGGCGCATCCATTTCGTGTCCAAATTTCAAATCAAAAGCTTAGTTTTAAAGAATGTTATAGCCAAAAAACCAAAACCGTACAGGACCAAGACCGCACTGTGTATAAAAAAACCTACTCACTTTTGTATCACTGAATAGAAAAGTGCACACTCATATAAATAGAGCATCTTATCATCGTAAGATACTTAATATTATACATTCTCATGTAATTAGCTCACACATTAATTTCATATCCTTCTTCTATTGTGACCCAAAAACTACTTGTTCTGCACGCTTTTTTATGATGTCTCGCCATCGACTTCTGTTTCGGGCTGTTCTTGTGGTCTATTCAATAGTATGGCCGGTGACCTCTTTGATCTGGTCCGTCCACCTTTTTGGTGATCGTCCTCGCGGTTTTGATCCCTGATTTCTGCCCTGTACAACTAATCTTTCGAGACTGTCTGAATTTCTTCGTTGAACATGACCAAAGTATCTTGTAATTCTTCCGTATATGAGTTCGGATAATCTTAATACTGACATTACAATCAGCCCAAATTTTATTTAGTTTTGTAACATTGCTTCTAGCAATTTCTATCAGTCTTCTAATTTCTGCCAGTTAATGCTGTCGAAGGCTTTGGTGTAGTCGACAAACACAGGGGTATTAAATTTTCTTGTCTTTTCTATAATTAGTCGTAAGTTAAAGATCTGTTTTTTAGTGCCTTTTTCTTCTCTGAAGCCAGCTTGCTCTGCAGCTATTTGCCAGTTTAAGTATGTTTTGGCTTTAAGTATCTTTGCTGGCATGGAAAATTAGTGGGATTAATCTGTAATTGCTGCAGAAGTCTTTTGGCCCTTTCTTATGAAGGGGTAGTAGGATGAATGTTGTCCATTCCTGTGGCCCTACTCCAGTGTCTCAGATTGTTTGACATATAATCTGAAAAATTCTAATCACGTTTTCTCCCATGGCTTTTATGATTTTAGCTGTGATTCCGTCGCATTCACCAGCATTGTTTCCCTTTAGTTTCTTTATTGTATCTTCAATTTGCTCTTTTAAGATATATGTTTTTTTATCATTTTCTGTCATATTGATGTTTTCTCCTTTGTTAATTTCATTATTCTTAAACAGTTTTTCACAGTATTCTCTCCATCTTTCCAGAATATCAGATATATCTGTAACTTTTTCACCTTTGTCATTTCTTATGCTCCACGTTTTTACTTTAAAATTGCGAGTTTCATATGGCTGCTATTATTAGCTAGATATGACAATGCAAAGTTTTAGCCTTTTGACGATATCCGATTTTTAGACTTTTTCCTCATTTTTGTCTGTTATAACAGTTTTTATATTGGCCATAGTTTTTTTTATAACATAGTCTCGTGTTGTTCTTATCTTTTTTTTGAAACAAATCTATTAAAAAAATATTGGTAACTTATTTTTGTGTTGCTTTTACATGGCTGTACCATATTAATTGCTTTTTACATTTTTACTTTTAGTATTAGGTTTATTGCGTTATAAAATACTCTCTCCAATCTACACACTCTACATCTTCTTAATGCATTTATTTCTAATTTTGTTTTGTTTCCGCTTCATATAAGGCAATATTTTATTAAGGCTTTTTATTGCCTTTATTCCTCTACTAATTCATTCTCTAATCTCTTGGTTGTCTTGTTTATTTTTCGTTATTTTTATCTCTAGGTATTTGTAACGATTGCATATTGATATTTTCTCTGAATTTCCCAAGTCTAATTCATTTTTGGTTTTGTCTAAATTAAGTGCTTGTATTATTTATGACTATTTTTAAGCACATGCTTGATGTAGCCTTTAAAAAGAGTGGATGAACGACGGCAACAATCATACCTGAGACCTTTTATCTTAAAATTTTGTTAAATGTTGCGTTTTCTTGATCTGGACCATATAATTCTTTTACAGTTTTGATTATTGTATTATTTATATTTGTGTGTCTAAGCTATTCTTATAACATTTAAATAGGTATGCTATCATAGGCTTTTTCCAAATCTATTAACACTAAGTGTATTAATTTTTTTTATTGAGTGCACTGGTTATCCATACATAATCGCTTTGTTCGAAATTCTCTTTACTCTTCAACTTAATGGAATTCTTCTTCTATAAGTTATCGTAGAACTCTTCCATACAGCCAGCTAAATGTTGGAATTTTTATAGTTTCTTTTTATATTTTTGTGCATTTTCTTTGTTGTATATTAATGTCGTATATCCTATGTTTCATTATTTGGGCAATAAGTTTTTACTTATACATTTATTAAATAATTTAGTTATCATTTTTTTAAATTTTATTGTGCCATTTCTTAACATTTCTGTTGTAATATTTTCTACGTCTAACGTTTTTATTCTTTATATTTTGTTTTCAGTCCTCTCAAACGATAACCTTGTATATGTGTCCTCCAACCACCATTTGTACTTCACTGCACTTTCCACCTCGAGTTTTTCTTTTCTCTCCTGTAACTTGTAAACTCTCTGCCTTCAATTTATTTAGTAGTTATGTTATTTATTTAAGATATGTTTTTTGTTTATGTTCGCTTATTTTTTTACATCTATTTTTTCAACAGCTTCAATTCTTACTTTATGCAACGACTTCTTAATAAGTTCATATAATGGTCCTATAGCATTACGTTGGTCTTCTTGTAATTTTTTATTTACCTTTATTTATAAAGGTGTGCAATGCAATTACCAATATAGATTTGTTGAGTTAATGCTGGTGAGTATGTACCTCAGATCTTCATCTTTACTCATCTCATTTATCTCCTTCGCCCTGTTGTAAACAAACGTTTCCCATTGATCAAGGGCTGTGGAAGAATTGCGCCAGTAAAATTTTCGTGCGTGTTTTAAATTCGATGATTTTTTCACTAAGTTTGAGACTCGTACTCCAATTATGCACCCCATTAACTGGGGCGGGCCGTAACTTGGCTAAGACGGGTTCTACGCTCACGCATCTTTCTATTTCCACTCGCAAAAATACCACAGTAGAGTAAGCGTCTTTGCTTGCATCTGCAAACGTGTGTAACGTCTAGTTGATTTTTTTACTCTCTCCACCAGTGGATAAGCGAGGGATTCGTAATTGTTCCAAGTTCATCGCTTCATCGCACTACTTTTAAAACATCCAAGTCTCAGCGTGCGTACGTGCGTAACTCTGATAGTTTCTCGTTCCATTTTAGCTTGTTTAGCCACGTTTATTAGAGTAGAATTTTTTAAGGAAGCAGGCTTGGACAGGTAAATCCAATAGGATATAATATTTTTTGAGCTGTGGTTAGAGTCGTACGTTAGTAACCTTATCAGGGATTACGAAATTTTTCATGTTGACATAAAGTACATCTCCCTTTCTATTCCACATAAGTCTAAGCACTGAAATACTCGTTGTCCTCTCTTTTGCTTCTCTGCTCCCCTGTTTGTTTGCTTGTAGTCTGCTCTTCGTTTGCTCGTCGTCTGCTCGTCATCTGCTCGTTGTTTGCTCTACGAGTGTAAATACCCAACTAGTTGGGTCAGCCTTTTCTAAATTCAAACTTTTTAAAGCACCTAAGTGGGAATCCAACTTCCGAAAAAACTCTTAAGAGGAATTTTCTCTTTAGCAGTAAAGTTAAAAATTACTAAGTTGAGTAACTTGCGTATGTAGACCTGCTACTGTAAATGCTCGTTTTCCATACCGTTTTTGAAACACATCCATAAACTTCACGTAGTTCTCGTTCAATGGATGATAGTCCACAGCCAACTCATAAGCGTCTATTTTAGGTTCCAGCAGTAGACGTAGGTAAAGAAATATTTTACTTTAACTGGAACTGATCCCAGAATCCTAACCAGTCAATCAGTTCTCCTGAAAACTTTGACATCTGCATAGTTGGGAGCTTAAAATTTATTATCTTAAGTTCAGCGCCCCCACTTCCTTCTGTCACACTTTTAGCGTATTTCTCGTTAAGTTCTGGTATTAATATCGCCTTAAGAACTCGAATAGTTCCCTACCTTACTTTATATTCCTTTATCTTATCAAATTTCTCGTCACTATTTGATATATTATCATTACTCATTTGCTCCATTATCTTTAAATATTTCTGTTGAATGCGTTCAAACAAATCACTAAGTGGTGGCCATTCAACAGGCTTATTTCGACCAATCCATCGGTTACCATAAACTGTGTTTAACTAGTCAGTGACAATATGAGAAAAATGAACAAGGGCATCATCATGCATAAACCACATCTCCTGCCTATTGGCAATCCAAATGTCTTCTAGTTTATACAGATTATTTTACAAAAAAATGCAAGTAAGATATTCCTGAAAGCTTTGTTGGTAGAAAGGACACACAAAATATATCAGGAGATTGTAGTGACCATTTAACAGACCCAATCCATTGTTCGACTAATACATCGGTTTCCATATACTATGTTTAAATAATCAGTTACAATTTGAGGAGAGTTAGCAGGGGCATCGTCATGCATAAACCACATCTTCTGCCTATTGACAATTGAAATGTCTTATAGAAGCTTATACAGATTGTTTTTCAAAAAATCTAAGTAATATATCTTTGAATGCCTTGTTGGTAAAAAGAAGGGGTCAATGAGATTGTCACCAAGAAGACCACATCGGACATTTAATGGAAAGGTATGTTGGTAATGCGTAGTAGCAGTTGTATGAGGGATTTCTTCGTTCCAAGTAGAGGTGTTTCGAAAATTTGTAATCCCATTTCTGGTAAAGCAAGATTCATCGGTAGCCAGCAAGCTCAGCGAAGGAAGTTAGGATCTGGTGTGCATTGTTGAATTAACCACTAGCAGAAATATATGCGCTTGTTATAATCTCCTGGTAACAAATCTTGCACACGCGTAGTGTAAAATGGATATAATCTTCTGGGGCTATTATCTTTTCCTCAACGTTAGCAGTTCGTCGAAATCCAGCATTTAGTGCTTTTGGTTTCAGCGTGCCAGTTTCCCTAAAATGTCTTACAATGACTTCAAACGTTTTACGATTTGATATCCTTCTAGTGTGAAAATAGTGCCGTGCAATTTCAAAACACCTTATATATATATATATATATATATATATATATATATATATATATATATATATAAATTGTTAAAGATATGCGTCAGTAGCTTTGGACGATAAATAAAAAATGTGAAGAATGAAATCTCTTAATATGATTACAGAGAAACCAACTTTTGGTAGCTATCACATCCCACGCTAAATGAAAATTACTAAACGGCGGATTAACGTCTCTCTTCTGGCAGCAATTTTGCATGCAATTTCGCGCGACACGCCGGGAGCAGCGCAAAGGGACGCGGCTAATAAAATCATTAATTCCCCCTCTAACACCGAAAGTGGACACATACAGCGAGAATAATAATTACCGGAAAGTAACAATTAATTTTAAATTACGCGCCAATTGGCTGGAAATAAGAGGCAATGAATCGCGGCGCGGACCTCGGCGCCCGTCCAAGCCGCCTGGCCGTTAGCCCTCTCCGCAAATTGATATTTGAAGGAAGAAATATGGGCTTCTTACTCAAAAATGCCGGAACTAGTGCGCCCAATCCCGCACCGAACCCCCGGGCATCTTTGGAATGACCACGGCATTCTGAACGGTAAAATATGATAATGTATTCTTTACTTGAGGGGGTTGCAAAATCGTTTTTGTTCTGAGGATGCTTTTACTGCGACAGGAAGCCAAGGCTCACCTAGCTTTATGCCGGCTATTTATTATTTTAGCCGGATTTTTAGTGCGCAAATGCTAAGCCATCCTTCACCGGCGCCGCGTTTGGGCGGAAACGCAGCCCGGAGCGGGCGGAAAAGTCGCCGCGAGGAATGGCAGCCCGGTCGGTCGAGATTGACACGTTAACAACATTCTCCAAACACCTTCTGCATTTGTATGCAAGTAACCAAGGATACAGTGGATCTCGCCGGTGGACCTCGCATTTTTAGGGATAATCCGGGACGTTGACGAAATTCTGGTCAGTTAAACTGCGCCCAGAAAACGATTTTTCACAAATGACTGCATTTATATCCGATTTCGGATTCATGGATTCAGGAGAGCGTATGCTTGCAGACGAAAACCTTTTAGTGCACTACTGATAAAGCCTGAATGATACGAAATGCTTTCTATAGAGCGCACACATTGCATCCGTTGAAGATGTCCGAACTTCCATCAATTTACGATTCTTTCTAACGCTGAAAAAACAACTAAAAACGATTTTGTAATATACAACTGAATAATTCAATTTATTCATACAAGACAATTACCTACCTCTATTGTGCCGATTTATATTTCGAAAAATTTAGGCGGTCGTATATACAAAGCAAATTAACAAAATTACTCAAAAGTTTATATTTTTTGCTGTCATTGTTTTATTTCCGAAATATCTTCTACATTTCTGTGATCTTTGTGATTCCTTTTTGTCTAAATTTTTCTTTCCAATTTTGATGGTATCCTGTATATTGTATTATAAAACCCTAAAACACCCTTGCCAAATGCGCTTTATATCAAAGAACACAGATCCAATTATAAAGGTTGTTTTTAAAAAAAATCATCCGATTTAATATGTTTATATTGTGAAAAATAATAAAGATAAACACTTAAGATTAATTTTATATTACGGAGTTAATCTTGAACTTTTTTTACAAACCAAATTATAGTACTCTATTTGCCCCGCTCCTTGGGTTGCATGGTATATGTCCATAAGGTAACCGAATTCACCCTAAACTTTTACAAGCGTATCTGGATCCACTGCTGGCACGGCTGATGTTATCCGGTTCCGCAGTTCGACCAGTGCAGTTAGAATAAGAGGCACATAAACGCATTCCTTTATAAACTCCCACAAGAAAAAATTGCACACAATGAGGTCCGGCGACCTTGGAGGCCGGTGATGTAAAACTGAATCGTTAGATCCGATACGGTCGATCCATCGTTGTAGAATCTGATTATTTAAAACTTCTCGAACTTCCAGGCTCCAGTGTGGTGGTGCCCCGTCCTTCTGGAAAATAAAGTCATCCGAATCGGTCTCTAACTGTGGGAAAAGTCAGTTTTCAAACATATCTAGGTATATGATTTCCATAACAGTGTTCTCTAAGAAGAAAAAGGAAAAAGGTGCCATACACCTTTCTACGAAAAATGTTTATTTCTCTACCGGCACGGCGAGTGGATTTTTGGGGGCTACGTGCGAAACACAGCCGAACGCACTTTGCATCTTCGCCTGACACACGGGGACTACCACTAGATTTTCCTTTACACGGACAACCCGTGTCTTGCAATTTTTCTGTACCATCGCCTAATGCTCTAAGCGGTAGGAGGGTCAACACCATATTGTCGCCGAAAATAACGCTAAACAATTAAAGGCTCACATTTCACAAAGCGTAGAACACAAGATAATTTCTGTTGTCCAGTCGTCATCTTGACAAACACTGAACTGGCAGGTGAACGAAGCGCGCTGGTGCTACCTATCTACAACCGCGTAAAATTCGAGAATTTCCTCTTTCTAACAGTACATTGTTCGAAAGTTGAACAGTTATGATTTTTTTAACACCTTGTATATTAACAACTGGAACTTAATAGAGGAAAATCAAATAGTCCCTCTGGAATACATAATACAACCTATTCCAATATTGTGGTTGAAGAGCAAAACTTTTTAAATCAAGGAAGGGACCGTAATGAAATCACTTTTCTCAATTCTTATCTAGATTTGAATCAATGTTTAATCAAATTATGAGTCAAAACAGCACAATGTTAAGTCTACTTATGAAGATAATTAATAAATCCCATTTATAGACTCCTTACGACTAGCAATGTAGAACGTAATTAGACTAGCACAAAACCGGTTATTAATTGCTTAATTCATGAATGAACAAAAGTTTGAAATTTTGTTTGTCTCGGAAACTCACCTTATAGACAGTAGTTATATCAACATTGATAAATACAAGACATTATACTGGCCATCTAGGTGGAAATAGCTTACGCTGGTTCTACAATTATCGTTGACAGCAAATTGTCCCACTATGAAATGCAAATTTTTTCAGCTGATTATCTTCAAGCTACAGCCCTAGTTAAGTGTAACGATGGATCATTAACTGTAGTAGAAGACTATTGCCCGCTTAGACATTCTATTACTCAACGACAATTTGAACCTTTCTTTTCTAAATGAAATAGATTTATATTGGGGGAGGAAGAGAATCTTATATGGGGCTCCAGATTAATTACCACGAAAGGACAAAAGTTATATAAAATTATGACAGCAAACAAGTACAGTCAGCTATCTATTAGAGAACCTACCTATTGACTGACTGATTTGAATAACATACCTGTTGCAATAAAAATGGACATACGGAAAAGAGCTATGGGGCATAGTGAATAACGCCGATTTAGAAATCCTCCTGCTTATTTTGTGCAATAACTCAGGTCTAATATTACGAATTTATTGTTTGATGTTCAATCTTAATGAATCAAGGGCTCGTAGTTTGTTTGCATAGACTATAGATTTTGAATAACATCACAAAAAAATAATCTAAATATGTTAACTCACAACTTCTTGGAAGCCAACTAACAATTGGATTTCTTGAAATTATCCTTTTCTCGCAATACGCCAATAGTGGTATTAGCAGTATGACGTACGGAACCGTCTTGTTGGAACCACATGTTTTTCAAATCAATTTCATCTAAATTTAGCAACAAAAAATTTTGTTATCATCAATCCATACCGCTCTCCAGTTATTGAAATTGCATCTATTATCTCGTTTTAGAAAAAGAATGGTCTGATGGTGCCACCATGTCATAAACTACACCATACAGTGACCTTTTGCGGATGAAGGAGCTTTTTGTAAATTTCATGTGGAATGTTTTTATATAAAAAACTACAACTTTGTTTGTTAACATATCGACTTAACCAAAAATGATTTTGATCTAAAAAGATAATTTTTTGCCCAAAATTATATTCCGTTTCAAGTTACTTAGTCCAAGTAGCAGTTTTAAAGCGCTTATGATGGTCCAGAGACTTCAGCTTTTGGGTCAACACAATCTCATACGGGTGAAAACTCAAAGCTTTTCGAAATATATGTCGTTATCGATTTTCTAATCGTAAGCCCTAATTAAATAAATAATAATAAATTGTTAGTGCTCTAAATCGATTGTTGCTCGAGTCATATGGCACGTGGTACCGTCCTGCCAGAACTGTATTTATTCTAAATTTGTGGTGCCCATTTGGTGCCAAAATACGGAATTTACAGTTATAAAATTTCTAGTATTATCTTCGAAACAATATAGGCTTATGATAAGTAAACTGTTACTTTGTATGGACTGCAAAGCTTTATCTAAACTACGGCGTTTTGAAGGAGACAGTAGACCAAGAGTGTGGCAGAAATCTTAGCGGCAATGAGCAACAGGAACAAAGTTATCGGAGGTTAAAGTTAAAGTTTGTACATGTAAAAACTTACTTTTTTCTTACGTATCATTGAATTAGCTTTAAAACCAGAACACTTTAAAAGCATAGTTAGAAAACAACTCTTACTCACACAACAGACAGAAAGAAACTATGATTGTTTCAACTATTTATTAAAAGTTTAGTTGAAGAGTAGCCTTGGTTCCGACTTTTGGCCCCTACTGCTATCTTTCTAAAAATATACCTGTTTACCAACATCGCGTGACAGATTACTTGTCAGATCACCTGCCAAAATCCACACCAACAGTAACTCGTTGGAAGTGAATTTGCTTTTTATGTAGTACCCTAATGTGACAATACTACTTGTTTATGAACCCGTGACATTGAAAATGCTCCTCAAGCCAAAAATAATATTTTGATTAAACGGCGAATTCACTTCACGATGCCCTAAGAACCAAATGAATTGTTGACAGTAAGTCAAGAAGCTTAAGCTCCTGTGTCAGTTAAATTTTATAAGCATGAAGATGTAGGTCTTTAGACAGTTGCTAAAAGGAGCCTTTTGAATTATCCAATTGTTGTAGGCGATACCGAATCGAAGTTTTCGGGTTTGCAACGACAATTCGACTAACTATTTGTGACACACACACCTGATACTAAAGCTTACATCCATTACCGGTACAGTTTCATCAAATTTTGTAATCAATCTTCAGATAGTTGAGTCACTTGATGTACTATTTTGATCAAAATTTCCAAAAACTTTTTATATTGTTTCTCAAAATTTTTACCAAACATGTAGCTCTTTAATGATGTTAACTTACTGTTCTTTCGTATAGCGTTCTATACTTATTAATTGGAAGATTGGAAGTTAAAAACCGGCGTTAGACCATATTTTTGCATTTTTACGATATATTTATCAATAACTCTAAACAAGATGATGTGTAATTTACGTTTAATATTTTACCAAGAGTAATATTGTTACTCTAGCTCTATATTTTTTTAATGCACCGTTTTTATTGATTTATGTTTTGATGATTTTGTATAGTCCTTTTTTCAATTCAAATTATTTCCCAAGAAGAAAAGTGAGTACATTACCTAAACCCTTCACGACGCAGACTACTCTAGCTCAAATCACTATATTAAATGAAGATAATTTTTTGTCGCAAATTCCAAAAGCGCAATAATCCTAAAAAATGTATTGTGTGTTTGGTAGAGTTATGCAGTAATTATTTTTTTATGGGGTTTTAAAAATGGATAAAAGCTTTGGTATCATTGAACCTTTTAATAGACGCTATTCTCACAGCGTTTATGAGTAAATAGGGCTTTATTACCTTGTAAAAAAAATTCATACTTGGAAAAAATTTTATTTTTATGCCAAAAACAACAATATGTTTTAAAATATAGTCTGTTATCAAAGACTTTCTAGCACTCCGCAAATTATTGAATCTGTCTACAGTACCAATCAGTCGCCTTCAAAAAAAAAAAATTCTTAACGGGATCAAACGACTCAAACTATCGCCTGCGCAAAAGTGCACCGTAAATATAAAGGGTTCGCCATATAACTTTTGTTTTAAATGCTATAAATAAAAAACTACTGAATATTATTCCAATTTTTTTTTATTTGAAAGTACAATCCTTCCGGTTAATAATGGAATATAACTTCAGCCATGCAGTAGCCTATACGATCGGTCCAATTTTTGAGTACATTTTCGATTGTATGCAGCTCTATTTCAGCTATGGCTGCACGAATGTTGTCCTTCAAAGCCTCAATTGTCTCTGGTTTGTCGACGTAACACTTATCTTTGACCGCTCCCCACAAATAATAGTCCAACGGTGTCAAATCGCAGCTCCGAGTCGGCCAAACATCAGAATTTCGACTGATAATGCGATTTTCGAAGACAGTGCGCAAGAGCTCGATTGTAACGTTGGCTGTGTGGCACGGAGCGCCGTCCTGTTGAAATCAAATGTCGCCAATATCTTCCTCTTCAATTTCTGTGAACAAAAATTCGTTCAACATGGCCCGATAACGCTCACCATTGACTGTAACAGCCGCTCCTTGCTCATTTTCGAAGAAAAATGGCCCAATGATGCCTCTGGACCAAAATCCGCACCAAACAGTGACTCGTTATGGGTGCATCGGCTTTTCTTCGACTGCGTGCGGGTTTTCTGTGCCCCAAACGCGACAATTTTGCTTGTTGACAAATTGAAGCGCTCGCAATTTCTTGTTCTTTGGCATCGCAAATTTCCTTTACAACATCTGTTGTTGACAGTTCCCTTTTCCAGCACCAGCAAATCAAAACTCAAAGGTCAATTTTGTCAATCGCCGTCCGAAATCTTAAGATACAGATTCGTAAAAATTATTTTTTACAACCTGGTATTAATTGTAGTTTTTGCATTTTAAATACATCTACACATAATAGTAAAGCTGAAATAATATAATATACAAGTTTCACAAAAAACTAACCTTAGATACAAAAAATGTAGGTATGTTATATCTATTAAATTCATTATACTTAATGAATTTTGATTATAATCCTTAGTATTAATAATTAATGTGCAAAATGCTAGCAAAATTTTAGATAAGTTGAAATAACTGCAATAAATTGAATATTTAGCGCCGTGGACTTTAAACTAACGAGATGACAGAAAAGCTATACAAACTTAAAGTCCTTAGAGTAAATAATAATAAAATAAACGATGGATCTTCTCAAGTTACTGCAGACAATAATGGATCGTCTGAGGCTTTAAATAATGCCACTTTGGCGACTACTGAAAAAGCAACCACTAAAAAATAATGCTTTAGTCTACTTCCTATTACCTCATGTTTATCAATAAAAATTAAGGAAAGCAATAAATGTTAAAAATAGAAAAACAATAAAATAAAAAAAAACAAATTATTGTTTCCTTACTACTGTCAGTAATTTCAAACTAAAGAGAGATTAAAATTTAAATTCGAATTTATAAAAAAACAACTTTTAAATTTTTATTGAGTACTAGCTGTACCCGGCACGCGTTGCTGTGGCTCTTCTTTTACGTCCAACAGATGACGTTGTTTTTCAGAAAAGAACATGTTTTTACCTGTCACAAGAGTGACTATATATATATAAACACGGTGAAGAACTTCCGGAGATTTAAGATTTTCAACAAACGAACATTTACATTTTTATTTATGTAAAAGATTAAATTATATAATTTATGACTAAATATAGAAAATTGTCTGAGAAACGACCACCTCGGCTTTGACTGGAAGCTTTGGCTGTTTTTCCAAAATTTTTCATTGC
Source organism: Sinelater perroti (assembly GCA_036346155.1). NCBI lineage: Eukaryota > Metazoa > Arthropoda > Insecta > Coleoptera > Elateridae > Sinelater > Sinelater perroti. The sequence continues at coordinate 519,860 of JARFIY010000032.1, read as the reverse complement.
CACTTCACACGCGTTTCGATCAATTTTATCGATAACATGTCAGATTTTGTTTGTGAAATCGTCAGCTGTTTGCAGATTGCTGGCGCAAATCTTGGATTTTAGATAATCCTGCAAAAAGAAGTCGCAAAATGTTAAATCACAAAATTTTGGTGCCAGGTGTATGACAGGTGGCACTGTCCTGCTAGAAACACATTTGCTCCAGATCCACGTTCCAAAAAACGGGACATGTAACAGTAACAACATTTTTAGTATTATCTTTAAAGGAGTATGGGTTATCACGCCATCTGCCCAAAATCCACGCAAAAAAGTGACCCTTTGAGAATGCATTTGCTTTTCATTATTTACAGGAGAATTTTTCTGGCTGAAAACGCGACACTTTTGTTTGTTATAAATCCGTAGAGTTTAAAGCATCTCATCGCTAGAGATGATTTTTTTCACTACGTAGACTCTAAATTCACTGAATTTACTGAACCTAATTTTCAATTCGGGATGCGCGTCGGCGATAACCCGCGCACGTCTGCCCCCATGCCGCCGTCTTTATTTACTTGTCATTTACGCAATTGTTGCTTTCCCACTGTGGAAATTTGTGGAGGTGTTGCCGAAGAGTTGCTATAAAAAGTTGTGGCGAATTTCGGAGAAACATCCCAAACTTAAAACTCATTTTTACCATGAAAACAGGATTTTGAGCAAAAACTGATGGTACCATCGGGAAGAGTAGATCAAAATCTGTTGGTTTATATTTTTTATTATTTTTCTAGCCTCCTTCCTACGAGTACGAGCGAGATGAACGGGTGAAAAATGCGTCGCGCGCGCCGGGTGGCCTGTTCTCAGTGGACTAATTAAAAGAGTCGTAGATGATATCTGTCAAAGTATCAAAGCTGGGGGCTGCAAAAGAAGAAAGCCGCCGAGTATAAATTCGGTGTTCAATTTAAGCCATCTTTTACAAGTTATAATTATAAGTTTTATTGAAACATTTGTTTAATTTTTAGTGAGAATGGAAAAAATAAATTTTATTCATTTATACCGTATAATACATAATACTATATATAATAATTAAAAAGAGGTTTTTTTTAACACACAGCAAATAAAATTTTTTTTTCAATATTCAGGGATACCAATATGTACTACAACAATTTAATCCACAATCTAGATATGAACCGCAAAATCTAACCATACTATTTCCACTTTGTCTAACACGTCTCCAAACAACTTAATTTAACCAGAGAAAGTATAATAATTTTAATTCGAAAATAATAAGCAGTTATTACCACAAGAAAGACAAATTACGGAATATTTTAACTTAAAATAAACAAATATGAAACCCTAATATGTTGGATTCCTAAAAACAATCGAACGAGCACATTTAACAGATACACATTTTTTTCTCAAGACTACAATAGCAGCGAACGTTAGCAACTCTAGACAATAATCATATATTTTAAAATCTGAACTCATTTACCTATGTGGAATCGTAAAGATAGTCATATATTAAAACAATTAAAATTAATACGCAAACTTTAGATTAATACGAAGAACTAAATATATCAAAAACGTAAAGACATATAATAATGGTAAGCTTTAAGTCCATTAGACCATAACCTGCAAACTGAGAGGTTAAGGCTTTCATATGTTCGCTTTCATATGTTCGCTTTCTTTTGCCCGGTGGTCGGATAATTAAGGATATTTGATAGAAGTCCATAGAAAAAGGGGATGATATTACAATGCAACCCGTATCAATAATATAAATACGCAAGAACCTATTGTAAAAATCCTGATGTCACGAAAGCCATACAGCTAATTATCATGCAAAGATTGTTTAGAGTACAAAAATTTATAGAGAGTTGGAAACAAGTTATTAAAGAACATTTGAAAATATTTTTAAATGCTTTCCTTTACTTACCAAGCAAATCTTTTCTGACAATCTTACAAGGGGTTGCAGAAAGATAATATGGTTTCAGTTAACAAAAATTAATTTAAAATCAGGGAGCAACTTTTTAGTTCCCTCACAAAACCAAAAATATGTTTTTTTGAAATCCATGATTTTCAAATACTTTTTTACCTTTTATTTATAAAATTGGTTGAAACAGAATCGCCACTGCATATTACAATTGTAATGGCGCAATGTACTCACAACTCAGATATCAAACATTTCAACGGTTCTACAATTGCAGAGAAATTTTTTTATTTATGCCCAAATCGGCTGTTGCATTAAGAATACTAATAACTAATTTTTCGTGGTGCTGCTAGGGATAGAACTGTTATCTTAATAAATTTAGATATACCCCCCTTTTGAAACAGAAAAAATTCAAAGTTCTGGCATAAATATATTCATAAGTTTATACCAAAATACTCCATTGCCACCGTAGAATATCAAAAATATAAGAACTAGCTAACTAGAGCAAAGAATTAATTTTGCTATTAAAATTTTATAAAGTATTCTAATAATGATTAGAAAACTATACTGAATACATTTGACAATAGTAACATACCAAAACTTGTTAATCCAAAACATGGTCTGCTCCCAAAATATTAAACCAATGTTAATATAATGGAAACTTTACTAGTTACGTCAGTTGAAAGTTAGACATGTAGGTGGGCATGTTAGTGAGTGGGTACTTTCAGTATCCGATCGTAGTATTTGCAATGACTGAGGAAGTAGAACAGCAGATCTGTATCAAATTTGTTCGAAACTGAAATATTAATTTGCAAAAACAATTCGGATGATTCATATGCTTTTAAGGGACGACTAAATGAGTTAAGGACGAAAAAAGATATGGATGATCAAGAACCTATTAAAAGTCATCTATGTTCTAAAGGACATCAAACCTATAAGAGCTACAATCAAGAAAGATTGGCGGTTGACCGTCCAAGAACTAGTAGGTGAGCTAGGAATTCCAAAAAGTAAAGTGTGTGGAATTTTAACGGAATTTATTGGTATGAAACGTGTTGTGACAGAATTCGTTTTGCGGCTACTATTACTAGAACAGAAGAAACATTGTGCTACATTTGCTACAGATTGCTACCACTAAACCAAATTTCCCCAAAAAGTTTATAATCAGAGATTAAACACGGATTACTGCTATGACTCCGAAACCAAAGCTCAGTCAAATGTGTAAGATATTATAGTCCTTACTTCGAAGAGGAGTGAGGTCACGTACAATGTGTCTTGTATCTTTTACTGTGTTTATTAAATATATAGATTATTTGTTATTGTAATTAGTTGTTTACATTTTTTTGTGGTGGTGATCATTTCATACTTCTTTTGATGTTTCATAAACAAAAAATTTAAACAACTAATTTCAGTTAATGAATCTGAAGAAAATTGTCAAACAGAAAAGAAGCTTATGGATTTTGTGTCCACCTTATAATTGTTTTACAATATCGACACATTTCTCTAATACTAACCCTCTTCTTGATGCTTGTTACTATCATCTCTACTGAACTTTTTTTGTTTAGAAATGTGACGACTTGTAAAAATAATTTTTATACTTTATGGAGATAACATATATGCATATCGTAATTTATAAGTGTAGTAGCCTTTAATGCTGTTGTACAAGTTATTGGTAGTTTCAATGAATTACGAAACTCTAACAATAGATAATTAGTCATAATGTCTGCTTTTTAAATAATTTATTATTTTCTGTTCAGAAAAAATTATAAAAATGATAGTTTAAAATTATACTTTGTAGTAAAAGTTATAAGCTTAGAAAATTTGGTTCGTCACATATATCACCATTAATTAATCTTAGTTAATTTTCTTTTAATAATCCTAATCATTTTTTATTCGGTTCTTTCATCATGCCTAAAAATTTGATTTGTGCAATTAAAAATTTTCTCATATTGCTATATAACAGAAAATTGCAAATTTTGGTTTGATACTTAAGGTAAGTGGTAGACAATAATAAGTTGTCCAAAAAGTTTTGATCAGCCTTTTATAAAATCTTTATTTTCATATTAAGTAAAAACAAAAAACAAAATTAATAATCAAAGTATTCTTCTTTGACTTTGACCATTTTCTGCCATTTTTCGGGTAAAAGTTTGATGCTGGAGCGGTAGAATGCAAGGACGAGGTGCATCAAGACGATTCTTCTGTTCAACGGTCAAGTCGTGTGGCACCCACTTTGACTTCTTCCATTATTTTCCTTCTTCCTGAAGGATGTTGCAAATTGTTTGAGAATTACAGTCGAAGTTACCGACCAACAGTTAGCCAGTCATCGATGGATTGTCTTCAGTTGTGTTGAGCACAGCTTGACGATAGATTTCTTGCGGGCGTCCGAAACGTTCCCTGCCGGCCAAACTTTCTTTGCCTTCTTTGAACTTTGTGAACCCAAGTCTAGCAGTGACTTCTATCTCCAACAATACCGTCTACGTAACCTTTGCACATATTTCTGCCGGTCTCATTTCAATTTGTATTTGATTTGCAACAACTGTCGAATATCTTCTTGTGAAAGCTCAATTCTGTAAACATCGCGCAAGTATTGTATATCAAAAAATGTGCAAAAATTCTACATCATATGTAATGAAATGGAAAAAACTGCGCATGTAAATTAAATTTTAATGGGATGGATCAACACTTTTTAGACAACCTATTACAAGTAGTAAATCTTAGGCAACAGAGTTTGTGGTTTCTGTATTACGAAAATGACCTCAAAAACGATTTTTAAAAACTGTAATCTTTAAAAATTAATTTTTTTTAATATTCTTGTTGTAGCAATATCTGAAATATTGTTTTTGATACTCGCCGTTTTAAATCTACATAAAAGAAATCTTGGAACTGCATTTTTGAATTTCTACTAATACAACCTTTGTGAGAAAAGTTCGAAGATTAACTCTTTAATTCTTTATCTGCTATATTTAAATACAAAGAAGGGTATAATTCAGTCATCTAATATGTATACTAAATAGACACAGCTTTGAAAATGTGTCTATGTAAACTTAATAGAAAAAATAAAAAAACCCATAGTAAAACATGAAATACAATGCAGCAAGTGTATAGTGACAAGACATTATCAAGAAACAATCTTTTAATGGCACAAAAAATTTTGCAATGTCAGAGATTCAGTGCAACACGATCCCAGAGTTAGCTGCCTGTCAACATCACATAGCGCTGCACATGGTATCAGAAGAGTTAATATTAAAAACTATTTAGTAAAACTTAATGTAAAACACTCTCTTACAGAAGAGCAGAAAGAAACCAGACAATTAATTGCTGCTGAACGGTTGGAAAAAGTCAGAATTGATCTCACAGATGTATTAAACAATGTTGTCGAAGTTGAAAGTTGGTGTTATCAACGTGACTGTCAAATGAAGCACCAAAGTGCCGAATGGCAAAGTCGTGGTTCATCAAAAAAGTATTAGTCTAGAAATATCTGGCCAATCACATTCCTATTCTACCACATCTCTTATATTCACCCAACCTATCGCCGTGTGAATTTTGTTTGTTTTTCCGTATTAAAATGCCGCTGAAAGGAAAGCGCTACGAAGATATTGCAGCAATCCAAACGGCTGTGACGGATGCGCTGAGAAGCATCACAGCTCGGCATAAATAGCCAGAGGACTACTTTGACAAGACCTAGACCCGTAAGTAAATTGAATAAATTAATTTGCAGACTTAGTTCTAAAACTGTTCTGACAAAGGTTGGGCATCTTCTACTGATCTATCGTTATATATAATTCTGCTTTGTGGTAAGTAAACTTTTAATCCTTTGATGTTCTTTTTTGCCTCAGAAGTTGTTTGATTTGGTTTAAGAGATACCTGTTAAAGCTTAAATCTCAACTTAACAGGCAAAGTTATTATACGTAATAGGGCGTGCGTTGTTCATTTGGGTGGTATAAAAGCGACATATATTTAAGTTAACTCCTTAAAGTTATAACTGTTCGCATTCCTTATACTATGATGATTTATAACTTTCACCTTCTTCCAAAAGTCAAATACTTCCATACTTTTTAGATACTAAAGAGAGGGGATTGGAGCTTTTTAAGTTATTTGAACTTGAAAATGATCTTTTTTAGATTTTCGCTATTTGTCTTTTTATTTATTCTTTGGATTTGAAGCGGTTTTATAAATTTATTTCCTGATAAAGTATTTTTTTATCTTTTTGCTGGAAATATCAATTTTAAAAACGATTATAACATTAAGTAACAATTCCCATAAGTAGAATAGTTTAGAAAGTTCATATATTTGAGCTTTATTCCAAAAAATAGGAAGAGGGCACAAAGAACGTTTATTATAAAGCAGTTTTTAAGTTTAGTAATCAAGTCTTGTTAAAATCTATGAGCAACCAGATAAGATTTTAAAGTTAGAATTTTTTTTTATTAATCCGTACTACCTATTCTATCTTTTTTATAACATTTCTATTAAATTGTAGAAAATTAATCTCTGAAATTAGAAAATAAAATACAAAATTTAATTAATTATTAAATTGTATCTGACTATTATTAAAACTTTTATCAAAACTTTAAAGTTCGCAACCTTCACGATTTCAAAATGTAACTCTTTGCATTAGAAATACATTCACAATCGACTAAAAATGATTAGGTCTCAATTTCCTTTTCAAATTTATTTTGAAAGTGGAATTGAAGTTTAGAATACTTTGAGCAGGTTGGGTAATTAGACGGCTACGTGTAAGGAGGGCGATATGTAAATAGAGCGACTCCGGTAGTGGTAGACAAGGCCGATGGAACGACACGATCGCATCTGCGTTTCGTTACTCGGCCACTAAATGTGACAAGACTAAGTGGCGGCGTGCGCCTAAATAGATTAGTTCTAAGTGCTGAGGAATATTGACTATTAGCGTGTGCTGCACAACGCGTTATAAACATTTTGTGCCCTTTAGAAGCACCCTTTGCTCCTTGTTCCGCACTCTGACTGCAATTTGTGCTCTCGCAGCGCTAACTACGTTGATAATGCTGCTCTGCCACCCCACTAACGCTCGACCTTTCCTAACTAATATACGGCGACGTGGCAAAAAGTGCTCGCCAAAACAGATGATCAATACTTTGGCTGAAACAACATGGAACAGGAATTACCTGAAGGATTCTTTAAACTCATTCGATATTGTAGTAGTAACTTACCTATTCCATTTTGCCTAGAAAGATTTTATAATAAAGCGATCACTGAATATTTCTCAAATGATTTCTGGACATTAGACCTTGAAGTTAAATTCTGTAACTAAAATCTAATAAGAAAATGTATCATCAAATTAGAACGCACTATGAAATAATTATTTTTGAGTATAATATATACACTATGTTTGAAAAACATTAACTTATATGATATTTTTGCATCATAAACGAATGATTTTTTAAATAAATTAAGGATATTCAAAATCTATTTCTGAGTTTTTGTTTTACTTTCGAACCATAAGGACGTACGTGGGGTTCAAAGGGGTAGTGTGTATGCAATACATAACGCTGTTTCCAGTTAGCGTCGCATAGCCTCTTCTACCCAATCACGATCCTCATCTCCAAGTAGCCTTTATATGAAAATAAAGGTGGTGAACCTCGGAAACCCGAGCAACTTCACCAGAGGTTGGCTAACCAACCCCGGTGGAAGGTGGGGTCAGGGTTGACGAGAGCGGGAAAATGGCTCTCCGATAAGGGGTTGGTTTAAAGGCTACCAACCCCTACTCGTAAAAAAAACGTTAAAAACTTAAACTTTTGCCTCAGAACATAGGATAGAAATATTGGAAAAGACTTAAGGAACGAAATATGGATTTTGTTTTTGGGTCCAAACAGCCTTACTTAAAGAGTTGAAGAGACAACATGTTAGTCACAACAATTCAAGAAAGAAAGTGGAAGAACCGTTGGTAATAGACTTTATACGCCTACATAGATTACAATGGGCGAGCCACGTATAGCCAGAATAAAGGAAACAAGGCTGCCAAAAAGAGTATTGAACATAAAAATGCAAGGTAAGAGACCAGTGGGGAAACCAAAAAAGCGTTTACCGGATAAAGTGGCTAAAGACGCCTGCAAGCTACTTGGTGTTAGAAGCTGGAGAAGAAGATCTGCAGACAGGCAGGAATGGAGACAAAAGCTGAAGGAGGCTCGATTCAGACTGTAATGCCATCAAATAAGAAGGAGAAGGGCTCGAAAGCGTGACAGCGGCTTACCAACGCCTGGTGTCTGTGATAATCAACCTCAGCAGTATCGACATTATTTATTTCTGGTAACAAGGCAGTATATGTAATTAGCAGTAACATATGGGGGTTAATTGTACGTGTCATTATGTCCGTTCTTAAAAGAAAATCTGATTACTTATCTCCACCTATCACCGATTTACAAATAAATGCCAATAGAAATATTAAATCGCTACTTGAGAGAAACAAATATTATTATCTGAACACCTCGACCCATATGCCTCAAGTGAAGTTGAGACTAATAAATCTTCCAAAATAAAAATACCGCCTACCTTTGTACACAGTTCAATTAACCATTAAGAAGGTGTAAATGATATCAAAACCATTGTCGAGGGAGAGTTTTCGACGGCCCTCAGATCATCGTCATTGAAAACCACCTTATCAAGCGAAAACCATTACAGGAGTTTAGCTAAACATTACTTAACAAACAAATCGAGTTCCACACATACCAAAACTCTAACAACAAACACACCTCTTTCGATAGTTGTTAAGAACACCCCTCCCTCCTTAACCGAAAAAGACATACAAAAAAAACTTGCAGCTTACGACCTCCCTATAACACAAATTACAAGGTTTTAAACAAAGACAAAATACTTATGCCCGTTTGTCCAATGTTTCTCACAGAAAATGAAAAAGCAAACGAAATTGTTAATATCAAAAAGATATTTTACTCAGTAGTTACCGTCGAGCCACATAAAATTAATCGTAAAACTCTCCAATGTCACAGATATCAGCGGATCGGTCATACACAAAACTACTCTAGACTGGAACCAAGATGAGTGAGGTGCCAAAGAAATAACTTGTATATTAACTGTGATAAACCTCTAACCGATGCCCCAGTATGCACCAATTGCGGAGAAACTAACCTGATAACTTTAATGGATGCAAATATTTCGTTTCATCGAGGAATCCTTAAGGTAAACGCCTCCGGAACGTAACTCCTGCAACAATAAAATCGGATAACCAGACTGCACTTCCCTTCTCTCATAAACAACGCAAACAGCACTCTTATACCCAACTCGTCTTGGTTTTCGAAAACTAATTCTGCACCACCCGAAATCTCACCCATACTCAACACTATCTTATCGTCTCTTTTACACTTCATTCAGCTCTTCATAGAACAAATCAAGCAATTCTTTAAACAGGTGCTCACTGAACTCGATTCAGACCACTTAGCGATTATAATCTCGTTTATACTAACACCAGCAAAACAAATTCTTAAATGGACTAGTAAATTGGGATATCTTTCATGCTAATCTCGATCTAAATATCCCAATGACCTTCAAACTTCAAATCAAATATATTAAATAATCTCACACCAAAATCATCTCTTGTAGTATTGACACGACCACGCATAAACGAAAAGTATACATCGATCATTATTTACCTAAACATATATTGAACCTAATTAAGCGAAAAACACATTGCGGGGGGAATGGCAGAAAACTAGGAATCCCTCAACCAAAAATTTGGCGACTAATCTGTCGTATCGTATAAAAAAAAACTTCACACCTAGCGATTAGAGGCATGCTAAAAACATATTAGCAGCCTCGTACCAGGCAACCCAGATCTGCGAAAGACAACTAAACGCATCCTACGTCAGCCACGTGACATACCTTTAATCTTTTCAGAAACGCGAACATATTACACCGATGAAGAAAAATGTGAAGGTTTTGTAGACCATTTGGAACAAACGTTCACTTCCTATAACCACGCAGATTATGTAGAAACATATAAGCCAATCATAGAAGTAGACTTCAAATCAACATCACCCAAGGAGCTTGCTTCTATAATTAAAATTCTTCCAATAAATAAATTGCCTGTATATGACAAAATACCCAATATTATACTAAAGAAGCTTACAAAAAAAAAAACATTAACATACCAACATCAACTTTGAATGCCTGTGTAAGGACTGGCTACTTCCCGAAATTATGGAAGCATGCAATTATTCTAATGTTTCTCAAACCAAACAAAGATAAAAAAAATATGTCTTCAGCTATCGCCCTATCAGTTTACTAACAACCACCTCGAAGCTTTTCGAGAAGGATATTTATCTCCGGCTTACTGAAGAGGCTATCAAACTGAACATTCTCTCAACTTTTCAATTTGGATTTAAAACAGGTCACTCCACCTGTCACCAACTATAGCGTATGACCGAGACCATCAAACAAGGTTTTGAAGGTAAACAATACGTTACAAACTTATTTTCAAACATGGTTCAAGTCTTCGATCGCATGTAAACAGATGACTTAAAATACAAAATTACACTTCCTCAATTACCCGAGTACATTGAATCTTTGTTGATTTGGGTTTTTGAAAATCATACGTTCGTCATAAAAATACATGCAAGTTTATCTACTATTAGAATAACATCCAGCGGTTTTACAAGGGAGTATACTGAGCCTCATCTTATTTATCGTCTTCATGTTTGACTTTCCCAATGCAGTCCTTGTGATATGTGCAGGCGACATGGTCGTGCTAACCAAAAATAAATATCTAAAACTAGCAATCCCCGGTATTCTAAACAAATGGTTTAAACAATGAAAGCCGAATGCACGACTCTACTATACAAATCACTCATACGTCCTTTGATTCTTTACGGGTGTGTGATATGAGCTTCAAAAACCAATTTGGACCAAATCTAGATCCTACAAAATAAAATCCTTCGAATGACATTCAACGCTTCTTGCTTCATCATTAATCAACAACTCCACTACGAACTAGACATACATAAAATTCAAGGACACATTGTTACGTTGACTAAAACCTTACCAACTGCAGCGGTGGCACATTTTACTAATTGGATCAAAGAAGTATCCATACCCGACTAAAACGCAAGCTACCCCAAGACATATACTTAAGTAACAGTGATGATGACTATAGCCAGATATGGTGAAACCTGACATAGGGCAGCAGCAATGTCAGTACTAGGTTAAAGTGGAAAAGAAAATCTTTGGTACAGTTTATCACTAGAAAATCGGAGGCGACTATCACGAACTGATAAACACGGCTCCGGTACTGCGACTTGCCAACACGTCTGGCCAGCGCGGTGAGTTAAGGCCGAAAACCCAACAAATCCCTTCATGAATACACAAATAAACGAAAGGCCCTCAGTCCCCGGCAGGTTGAAAGTAGCTCACCACGACGGCGGTGAATCCTACCGACAACCAGAGGTGCGAAGAATCACCGGATGAGGAAAGGCTGCCAAATGACGACGAAGTTGACTATAGCTACGTACAACGCACAGACCCTCAGAACCTGAAGAACGACTAGTAGAATTTGAAAATGAAATTAAAGATAAAAGATGGGACGTAATAGGACTAAGCGAGACAAGAAGAAAAGAAGAACAGTGTACAAAACTATCATCTGGAAATACATTATATCATACCAAAAGTATACTAGAAAATAACACAAACACAGCGGGAGTTGGATTTATGATACACAAAAGGTAGAACAAAACATAAAAGAAATAAGATCTATCTCAGCAAGAGTGGCATACCTAATACTTCAAATATCCAACAGATACAATCTTAAAATAATTCAGGTATACGCGCCACATCGACACACGAAGATGAAGAAGTCGATTAGTTTTACGAAGAGATAAATGCCGCAATAACATTAAACAAAACACACCACTATATCATAATTGGAGATTTTAATGCCATAGTAGGAAAGAAAGAAGATAATGAGAAATCAGTAGGATACTTTGGAATAAGGCAGAGAAACCAAAGAGGCCAAACATTAGTCCAATACACAGAAAGACAAAACCTATATATTATGAATACCTTCTTCAAAAAGAAGGAAGGAAGAAAGTGGACGTGGAGAGCCCCGAATGGAACTACAAAGAATGAGATCGACTTTATTATATCATCCCATAAACATCTAGTTACAGATGTGACGGTAATTAACAAATACCCAACAAGCAGTGATCACAGATTAGTAAGAGGAAATATAAGGATAAATACACAAAAGGAACGAATAAAACTAATAAAGAAAAATAAACAAGAAATAGATAAAGAACTTCTTAAAGAAAAAACCAACGAATACAGAATAGAATTGAGAAAAAACCTCTGGTACCGCAGAATTAGAAAACAAGACACAATAGAACAAATAAATAAAAAGATGACGAATGCAATATTAAAAGCAGGAAAGAAAACAGCTAAACAACAAAAAACAAAAAATGTAAAAAATATCAGGAACGAAACAAAACAACTATTAGAAAAAAGACAAGAATTAGCAAGCCAAGGTAAACGAGGTACGGTAGAAGACATATTCTTAACGTCGGATCGGAAGAAATACCGGAAATAGAAGCAGACGAAATAGAAAACGCAATTAGGGAAATGAAATTAAAAAGAGCTTCGGGAGAAGACGGAATAATCCCGGAACTTATTAAATAGGGAGGAGAACAATTAATAAAACACCTAAAGATACTACTAAATAAATGCTTGGAAGAACGGAAAATACCACAGAATTGGAACAGCTCCGTAATTGTGCTGTTACATAAGAAAGGAGATAAGTCAGATCTAGGAAACTATAGGCCAATAAGTCTTTTATGTCAAGTATATAAGATGCTGACGAAAATAATAACAACAAGATTAACAAGCGAATTCGAACAGTATCAAAACACCGAACAAGCAGGTTTTAGAAAAGGGTACAATACTTTGGATCACATACAGTCACTCCGAAACATCATCGAGAAAACAACAGAATACAACAAGGACATATATCTAGCTTTTATAGATTATAATAAGGCATTTGACTCGATAGAAATATGGGCAATTATAAACTCATTACAAAACTGCAGAGTGGATTCCAGATACATAGAACTCATCGAAAATATATACAAGGAAGCAACAAGCACTGTGAAATTACACTTAGAAACAGAAAATAAAAATCCAAAGAGGAATAAGGCAAGGAGACTCTATATCGTCAAAGCTCTTCACACTGGCAATGGAGGACATATTCAAAAACCTTAATTGGGAGAACCATGGTATTAATATAGAAGGGCGAAAATTAAATACACTAAGATACGCAGACGATGTAGTGCTTATTGCAGAAAATCGATTGGAACTGCAGCAGATGATGGAAGAACTGAACGAAAAATCAAAAGAAATAGGACTAACTATGAATATGACAAAACAAAAAATAATGAAGAGATCCTCTAACCAAGATGACGGTCCCATTACGCTAAATGGGAAACTATAGAAGAAGTAGAACAATATATATACCTGGGACAAAACCTGCGAGTAGACAGGAAAATGCAAACGGCAGATGTAAATAGACGCATTAGACTCGCATGGACAGCGTACGGAAGATTGAAACATATATTAGAGAGTAAAGAAAAAAGATTTAAGATACACATGAAGATAAAAGTATTAAACCAATGTGTAATACCGGTCTTGCTATACGGAGTTGAAACATGGGCAATGACAAAGAAGACCATGAGTAAGATGCAAACTACCCAACGACACATGGAAAGAGCGATCCTCAACATAAAACTGATAGACAAAAAGTCGATAAAATGGATTAGAGAACGAACCAAAATGGAAGATGTCAAAACAAAATAATACAAGCAAAGTGGAGATGGGCAGGACACATAGCGAGGATGGAGAAGAAGAAATGGACAAGAAAACGACTGAATGGAAACCATGGGAGAAAAACGAAACCCAGGATGGCCCATACTAAGATGGTACGATGACATCAGGAAAGTGGCAGGAAGGGGATGGATGAACGTAGCACAGGATAGAAACAAATGGAGGGAAATGGAGGAGGCGTATGTTCACCTATAGACAACAAACGCTGGATAGAGAGAGAGAGAGAGAGAGAGAGAGAGAGAGAGATGATGACTAAGTGTCAAATTAACTTTCAAATAATTCTAGTGATCAAACGGTAAATTTAACTGACTATCAACTTTAGTTTTATTTCAAGTGGTTTTTAATTACCACTCCAGTTATTTTATTTTGCCATATACTAATTATTAGAAATACCTTGTATAATAAAGTATATTTTTGAGCAGGTGCAAGCTCTATTTAAAAAAATAATTTCTAAACGTTTGACTTTATAATTAAACTATGTTTCTATTTTATTTTCTCCAACATATCCATTGCTGATCAATTTGTTAATCTCTGGTATTACATATAAAAGTTAATAGTTACAATTATATTATTATTCTGGTCGCTTCTAATTATTTAAATTTCGTCTTGACTAAGCTCTAAAAGATGTTCCATCTTTTAAATAGAGTCGGTCTCATTGACTGCATTTGCTGGTTCTGTCGATTGATAGCTGTTGGTTGTACTAGCTCGAAATGGCCTAAGCAATATAGTAATTTTTGGTTTCTTTATATGCTTTAGTTGCTCCTAAGATTCTATCATTTTTCGTCATCCTACCACTCCATATTGTTTCTTATGCTTTAAATGGACATAATGCACGTGTTTATTGTCATTTATTCAAATACTGTAAAATGTTACTATATAGTATGATGATTGAGTAATTTTGGTCGTAAATATTTCTTTTGCGGTGGTATTTCAATTTTTAACCCTAAATTTCCTTAAGTCTTCTGATACTTCTTGTATCCATGTTATCTTTGGTTTCCCCCTTCTTCTCTTACAACCTGGGTTCCATTCTAACATTGAGAATATTGTTTCGTCTGCACCGGCTCTCCATACATGACCCAACCATCTCAGCCTGTGTTCTTTTATATTTTTAACTGTTTTCATTAATTTCTTGTTTTAATTTGAAGTTTATCTTACTCCGGTATTCGTTTTCTGATACTCTTACTGGCCCTAGCATTGTTCTTCATAGTTTTCTCTCCAATATTCTAAACTCTTCTTCCTGTTTTTTCATTGTAATTGTTTCCGTACCATACCGTATAGTTGGTCTGGTGATTACTATTACTAATAGTTATGTATGTTACACTTTAGGCGATTGATTAGACACTGGCGAACGGAGAACAAACTTTTAGTAACTATCTTAGTTAAAGCACGTTATGTTTCTATCTTAAACACTTGTACGAGAGTGGTCTGTGATATTCAGGACTAAGGTCGCAAGCATTAAAATGCGTCTCTTGGTAATCGTTTGGTTAGGCGATCAGCGAACTGGTCCTTCGTGGCAATGTATCGAACCAAGATGATTCTTTTCGCCTGCGCTTCTCTGACGAAATGTCATTGAATATCGATATGTTTGGTACTTTTGTAAAACTTTAGGTCGGCAACCAATCTGTTTGTCACAAGACAATGGCGTGGGTCCCATATCACAAGCCCCTATATCTTTGATCAATCTTTTTACCTGTACCGTGTCCACTGAATTGCCTGCGACCACATATATAGGGAGTTCGATCGCTAGCGCATTGAGGTTTATGCTATGGCACCGCCTGTAAAAATAAACACAAAACTATTGGTTAAGCATGGCTGGTTTGGAGTCCCGCATAGTTTTCACCACAATAACCGATCAATTCGAAAACTAGCGTAATCTTCTGGTAGCGAGCCGACAGGTCTTTAGACCTTTTTAAATATTTCAATATTCGCTTCGCTCTACGGACAATACGCCGGTCTCGAGTTTTCTAAGAACAGACTAAAAACTTCCATACTAAAGGATATATTCGTTTACGATGCTGCCGCTAAGAAGAGAAGTAATCTTGGGACTTATCTATATGGTACATTTTTGTCTCTTGTTTATCTTCTTTGTCATCGGTGAGTTTTCTTTGGACATCGTTATAGTTCTGTCTGTTTGTGTCGACACTGGCACCTAGGGATAATTTTGAAATACCATTTCTTTGTTTTGTTGGCGTTTTATTTGAAGTCATATAACAATTGGTTGGTTCACTTCGCACTTAATTTTTCAAACTAATGTATCTTTGAGTTCACTGTAAAGAAAGGTAGTTTTTACGCCGAACTGATATAATACCATGTTTATCTGTGTTGCAACAGTTAACAGTATTCGGAATGAGTTGTACTTGACCACTGGTGAAAATGACTTCTCATAATCGAATGATAATGGTTTTCTCGCGGGAGGTAAATCGACTTCCGCGTTTTCTTGACTTCGCGATTTTTTATGCGCCGGTTTTTTGCTTTTGGAGACTCAGACTCTGAGGTTTATCCATATTGTTTACCATAGCGCAAGCGAAAATATTCTCGACCTTTGATGTTCTTTTACTCAGATTATATGGATATTGAGCATATGAAAAAAGGCACGCGACCACGTTTTTCTTTGTAGATTCAATTCGTGTTGGTTTTTTATCGGTATTTATTTTTTCTTTTTTTTTTGTTCGACAATTAAACACTAGCTTATCTCAGAACCATATTATATGCAAGACTTCTTTCCCTATCCGAGCATAAGACTTTTCTGTATTTATAAGTGTTTTAGAGCAATAAAAAGCAGATTTCTATTTACTATCTTGTTGTTTTTGGTTCAATAAGCCCCCCTCTTTTTGCATTTAATTTAGGTCAAAAATTGCCTAGATAAAAAGGTCTTTATAGGTCGTTTTAAAGTACTAGTGTAGATGAGCCCGCGGCAAGATATTTTCTTCGTGTAGCAAATTTCCATATTTTGCAATTTTTTGTGGCTTCATCTTTATAAATTTAATAAAATGATTTATCAGGACTAGAAAAATTCATAATATCGAATGGTAATTTGTCTTATAATATAGTAGTAAAATTTTTAACTTAAATTATTTATTGTTGTTAGTTTATTTTTTAATGTTCTCAGTATTGTTTTTGTCTATAACGACAATATCATCCATATCTACATATATACCAAAAATATTAGTTTGTTAATTATTTTAGATACAGATTTTTGAATATTTCTGGTGAAATTTCTCGTGATACCAAAAGAAAGACTTTTGTAAGCAAATCCTCCAAATAAAGTAAGAAAAGTTGCATATTTTATAGATTTTTGAGTTATCTAGTTGTTAAAATTTCAATAAATAGTTTTACTTTTAACAGTTAACTGATGAAAGTTAATATTTTTCATTGCATATATGTTGGTTTAGTTCTGTCTAAAGAAATTTTGACTTAACTAAATTTTTTTGAGTATTATTACCTTTGGTGAAGATTATTTTGTAGTTTCACTGTAGTGGTGTCGATACTATGTATGATGTTGAAATTATCCTTTATAATATTTATATGACATTATAGTTTTTAAATTTTTCTAATCTGTAAAATAATTACTTATGACTTTCTTCCATAGCTTATCTTATAAACTTCCTTCTTCACCTGATTGCAAATTCTGCCATGTCTTATATTACATTATTTAGATATTTATAATTTATTATCATACTTGTATTATTCTACTTGACAATATTCAATCTTGTCAAGCTGGTAAAGCTAATAAATTTTCTTGGATATCAATAACAAACATTTTCAGTTTTTTACTCGTTCCGTGCAATTTACTGGTATTCTTACACGACCTTCAGATTAATTTATAAAATAGGGTACCTAATCTACACACTATTTTACTTGTTGATTGTAAATGGTAGTGTTCTTTTTACACAGCTTGTATCGATCTATTTCTCTATTTGTTATTTTTATTTTTACTTGCCAACGTCAGAGTGGTCCAAGCGGTTGAGTCGCGAGTTGCGATGCGGTCGGACTCAAGTTTCATTCCCGGAGCTTTCTGATGCCTAGCGGGTGGCCTACTTAGTCACTAAAAATAATTGAGCACCTGCGCTCATTCGAACAAGAGGTAATAATGGCGGTCGTTTAAGACGCGGTACTTGCCACATCGCCCCGCACCAGAGATGGTGCGCGACGACCGGGCAGAGAGAGCCTCAACCTCTAAGTTCGCAGGCCGTGGTTCCACACGGAGTTAGAGCCGTGAAAAAATTTTTACTCACCATGGCCGTTTACTTACCCCACAGTAATGACACCGCTATAGTTGTAATTCGATTCTAAGTGACTGTTGCATTCCTCTTCCGAAGTAATATTTTTTATATATACTTTGTTGGCAATTTCTGTTCTGCATTTCTTTGTGAAATGACATTTTATATTGCATCGTTTGTATCGCACTTGATTTTCTAGATAGATCTTAAAGCTGTAGCTCAAATTCTTTGCTACGTTTAACTTTTATCGCTTTATTTCCCTTGAAAAGCTGTTTGGAAATTGCTAAACTCTGTCAATTTCTCCTGTTTGGTACAATGTGCATTATTGTTGTAATTTATTCGTCTGACTTTTTACTTGCTCTGATTATGTTTGAGTAGTTTTTTTGTGTTGTCTTTAATAGTTTGTAACATCTTGATAACCTATGATACCTACAATTAATCTATCTCGGATCAATTCATTTTTAAGCTCTAATTTTATAAGACTTGCGATAAACCCATAAACTGATTTATTTTTTTCTGCTCGTTAAAATTTGGCTCGTTTATAAATTATAGTTTTTTTACATAACGATTGCCAAATATTTTTCTCACTTCTAAGTTTTGAAATCTTTTTGTTTCTTTTGCAGGGTCAAGGATTTTTTGTGCTTTTAAGAATGCCTCAGTTTACTAAACCGTGGCATTTTAATTATGGTAAATTATGAGTGTAAGTTAAATGTGACAATTTTGTTTACCTAACTGCCCTCTGTTATAATTATCAAGCTTAGTGATTGGTTTGATTCAATATGGTGTTTTTCCAAATTATCTCTTTACTGTGTTAGTTACGACGAAAATCGGCTCTGATGTGTGAGATGTATTGCTGTCTTTGTCTACCAAATGTATTATTTTCTTTTATTTTTCCTTCTCTAATAGTTTCCAACAATCCATCTCGTCTAAGAATATGACCCACTAATGTCTTTTCTTCTTTGTATTTGTTTAAGTAACGCGCTCCTGTCTTAAATTATTTATAGCATCCTCTGTCTACCCCTCTTATCTACAGAAATCTTTGTAGCACCACATATCAATTTTTTCTGTTCGCTAGCAGGTCGTTCAAGATTTACATCCGTAGAGTGCCATAGTACAGAGGAAGGCTTTTAGAAGCCATCTTCTTTTTTTGATTAAAAGGAAGTTTGGCGTCAATACTTTTTTTAAGAATGCCATTTTAGATTCGAGATAGAATCCTTCGACTTTGTTAGATGGCTTGGTTGTTAATTGTTCTATGTTCTATGCATTGGCATTTTTCTACACACTAATATTTTTGTTTTCTTTATGTGTATTCCCAATTTTTAATACCATATCCGTTTTATCTTAATTTTTTGAATCTTATTTTTAATTATTGCTTCTGCTACTGTCGTTAGCATAATTTATCGTCAAGATCCTTTCTCCGTATACTGTCACTCCGATTTTTAATTTCTCTATAATAATTTGTTTATGGACCATTGAATAAGGATATTAAAGAAAAGTGGTAAAAGAAGACATCTTTGTTTAATTTGTTTATTAATTTTTACTTTCCTTAGTATTTTCTGTACGCTTACGATATCCTTTTTTTATATACTGCCTGGATGGTTTGTATATCTCTGTATTTGATTTCAGTATTCTTAAATAATTTAAATAGGTCTCACCATTTAACGTTATCAAACGCTTTCGTTATGTTAACAAATTCAATATACATTTTTAGGTTTATTCTCCCATTTATATTAGCGTTCTAATTGCGAATATAGCTTCTAGATCCTTTTCTAAATCTAAATTTTGTCTTCAGTTAGGTAGTGTCGGTCCGTACATTGAAGCAGATTGGACGTGTGCGGGCCAATTTTACCTGTGATATCGCCGCGCCCAGCCGCAGTCTTTAAGGTCAGGCGTATTTATTTATTTATTTATTTATTTAACAATTTAATACCGTAAGTGAACAATAATTAATTCACACTCTTCTGTAATCACAATATCTACGCTGCATAATCAGCTTAAACAAAAACATGCTGCCAACCGGCAGCGGCTCTAACAATGTTCAACAAATATATCAAAATAATCAATTCCAAACAAATGGAGCACATGCGTTCCAGCAACAAATTCCCTTCTTAACACACTCCCAGTATCCATTTAATCAACAAGCCTCCACGGAGTCTATCCCGCACCAAACATTCAATCCAATATTTTCCCCCTAATCAGTTAACTAGCCAACCACAACTTCACATGCTTCAACAAGAAAAACCAATAGAACAAATATCGGCAGACGATTCGGAGAGCGATGAGGAAGTTGGAAATAATCCTACCAACAGCTGGCAACTTGTTAAAAGCAACAAAAGCAGACGAGTAGAAAAACCAATTAGCAATAATAAATCAACCCCGGTACTATCCAATCGCTTCTCAACGTTATCACAAGGAGATGACGAAACCATGCAGACAAATATGCGGTCTGAGCCTACAGTAATACCCAAACCGCCTCCTATTTTTGTTCACGGAGTTATCAACTATCAAAAAATATTCCTCCACTACAAGATCCCACGGAAACATGGAAGAGAACTGACAGGGAAAAAGCAGATGTTTTTGCACAACACTTAGAGACCGTCTTTACTCCAAACTCGGAAGATACTGACGATGAAGTTGAAGAATACCTTAGTACTCCCTTGCAAATGTCACTCCCTATTCTCCATAACAATAAATCTCCAGAATACGACCTGATCACAGCAATATTACTAAAACAACTACCAGATAACGGCCTCCAGTTTTCTGAATATTATTTAATGTAATCTTACGTCTTACATACTGGCCAATACTATTAAAGTTTGCCCAAATTATTCTTATACCTAAACCTGGTGAGCCCCAAAATGCAATTCAATCCTATCGCCCTATCAGCCTCCTCCCTTTAATATCAAAGTTGCTGGAGAAGCTTATTTACAAAAGAATCCGGGAAGATGAACTAGAAGTAGATTAGATCCCAAATCATCAATTTGGTTTCCGTCATCAACATTCTACGGTACAATAGTGTCACCGCATAATAAATACAATACAAACAGTGATAGGAGACAAAAAATACTGTTCAGCGATATTTTTGGACGTCAGCCAGGCCTTCGATAAAGTTTGGCACAGAGGATTGTTATACAAGGTTAAAAAGCAGTTTCCCCATCAATATTTCTTGCTGTTCCAATCCTACCTAGAAAATCGCTTCTTTCAAACAAGAATTGGGCAAGAGGCTTCCGACATAAGACCAATCCAAGCAGGGGTGACGCAAGGAAGCGTTCTGGGTCCGCTCCTGTACTTATTATACACATATGACATACCCACAACTAACCATAGTGACATAGAAACCTTTGCTGACGACACGGCAATTATTGCTTGTAACGAAGATCCAATAATAGCATCTATAAAAACCCAAAAACATATAGATTTAATAGATAAATGGCTTATAAAATGGAGAATTAAAGTTAATGTGGATAAGTCGATCCATGTCACGTTCACATCAAGACGCTCGACATGTCCGCCAATTAACATCCGAAACAAAGCGGTCCCTTAAGCAGACGTGGTAAAATACTTGGGATTACATCTCGACAGACGATTGACGTGTAATGCACATGTTAGTAACAAAAGAAAGCAGATAGACCTAAAAATCAAAAACCTGAACTGGCTCATTGGACGGCGGTTTCAGCTCACTTTAACCAACAAATTGCTACTTTATAAGGCTATCATTCGTCCCATCTGGTTATAAGGATCAGAACTCTGGGGCTGCGCCAGCACATCCGCAGTAAATGTAATTCAGCGCTGTCAATCCAAGATCCTGAGGTACATCGCAAATGCACCATGGTTTGTATCAAACCAAACGCTTCATATGGACCTAGGCATTCCGTTTGTGAAAGATGCTGTAAAACAAAAGGCAACTAAATATCACGCTAACCTGACAACTCATCCAAATGCAATCATAGATCCACTGAAAGAAGATCCCAACAACCGACGCTTAAAGAAAAAATGACCCAAGGATTTACTGCAATAATATAGGGGTGGCTCCACTCGGTGTCATCCCCTTCACGCCCAAGAATTAAATAATAAAAAAAATCATAAAATTAGCTCATAGAATGTATTCTAATATTCTGATTGCTAATAAACAATTAAAAAAAAGTTAGGTAGTGTTCTAGAATCCTTTCTATTCTGCGGTGGATTATTCTAATCCATTTTAAAGGTGTGCAATATTAGAGTTATAGTATGATAATCTTTACATTTACTTGAGATACCTTTTTTTGGTATAAAAATTATCTTAGCCCTCAGAGATGTTTCCTAATTCATATATTTAGTAGAATAGTTGGTGAAGTTTTCTGCTACGTCTTTCATCCATGGCTCTTATAATTTCAAATGGTATTTGATCTATACCTTGCTCTTTATTTGACTTTAAACCTTAAAGTGCTGATTATTGTACCACCTTTTTCATCGTCATCGTCTATCTGATCGAGTTTACCTTTTGTGTTATCCATGTTCTTTTAAATATCCGCTTCATCTCTTAGCGATTTTATTTGGTTCAAAAAGAGTATTTCCCTATTCGTCTTTAATACCTGATAATTCTTTTCTTGTTTGCCGAAATATATTTTTATTTGTTTGTGTGCTTGATTACTTTAATATTATTTCAGAATATTGTCAACTTCTTTACATTTTTTATCTATATATTTTTCTTTTGCTGTTGTACACTTTCTACTAATTTTGTCTCTTAATTTTTTCTGAATTTTGTATTTAAATTTTTGTGTTTGGAATTTTCTTCTTTTATCCATCTATTGCATTTTGTTTAGGACATCCCATCAATATTCAACGTCATTTTCTGTAGCGCCATTTGTATATAAAACTTTATAATCAAAATTTATTGTTAAATTATTTTGGTATGTTATGGTCTTTTAATTTATTCACCTGCCATTTAAATTTTAGATTGCCAGACATCATTACCAGGATCTCTATTTACGTTAGCTTCTCGATAGCTTCTACTGTTTTTGACTTAATTTATAAATTTCTGTTTTACTATTATATAACTAATTTGGTATCTTTTGAAGTCATCTGGCATTTTCCACGTATATTTTCTGTGTGAGTAATTTTTAAAAATGATATTCGTTAGCACTAAATTATGATTAGCATAAAATTGAACAAGATGGTCTCTCCTTTTATTCTTTCGCCTTAAATTATGTTTCCCTATTATCTGTTCTTGACAATCTTCTTGTTCAATAATGTTTCAATACACCATTAAAATTATATTTTTGTCACCTTTGACTTATCTTATTATTTCCTTTATTTTGGAACTCGTTATCGTGGTCTATCGTTGGCATATAGACTTGTGTGAATAATTGTATATAATGACTCATTAATTTTTAAGGATATACCTTTTTATTGTTTGTTTTATTTATTTTGTCTCAGTAACATCAGCTAGACCATTTAGTGCAGCCGTACAGATTACTAGATATATTCATTTGGTTATGTCAGTTTACTCATTTCTAGTATGTCGAGTCGGCTTGGATTCATTTCTTATATACTTGTACAAATTTACCATTTCATTGAAAAATAGCTATGACGCATTGGTTTCTCCTTGCTTTTCGCGATATTTTAAACTTGTTTCTATGGCCGAAGACAGTTCCTTCTTCGACTATCTGTATAATTATCTCGCCAATACTCGGCAGAGTTTCATTGATAAAAATAGAGTGTATTGCTAAAAGATGTAACTGACATTTGGAAGGTAGAGGCTATATTTTGGGTATATTCATCTGTTAAACCCCCACCTATCTGCAGATGGTTTGATTTTATCACTCGTAGCAGGTATATACTTACTTACTTACTTAATCCAAAACCTTTCTACCTTTCGGTGTAAGGCTATGGAGCTGAGTTGTGCTTTATGGATTCGGGCTTGTCTTGCACAGTTCTCTCCACTTTTTTCTATCCTTTGCTGTTGTGCGAATTTCTTGCCACTTTATGTTTCTTGATTCTGCTGCCTCTTTTAGTTCCTCCTTCCATGTTTTTCTCGGTCTTCCTATCCTATTTTTCCCTTTTGGCCTTGCTTCAAACACTTTTTTTACTGTTCTGTTTTTGTCCATTCTTATTATATGTCCCAACCACCCTAACTGTCTCTCTTGCACTAATACCGCTACCGCTTTAGTTTTTAAATTTTCTCTAAATGTTGTGCTCCTGATGTGGTCTCTCTTTGTTTTGCCCTCTATTTTACGCAGGAATCTCATCTCCGTACTTTCGACTCTGCTCCTATGTTTATTCACTGTTGTCCATGATTCACTGCCATAGATGAGTATTGGTGTTACAAATTTTTTGAATACTTCTACTTTTGCGTCATTTGGTACTTCCTTTTTTCCTAGAAAAGAAGACTTTATGGAGTTAAATAGTCGTCCTGTAATTCCTACTCTTTCATTTATCTCGTCATCGAGTTTTCCATTTTCCTGTATCCATACACCTAGGTATTTGAACTTCTCTACTTGTTCCAATTTTCTTCCCTCTATATATATATATATATATATATATATATATATATATATATATATATATACGATGTTTTCTCTTGTCTGGTGCTATTACCATTGTTTTGGTTTTATCTCCGTTTATCTTCATGTTTTCTTTTTTAGTTCTAAGTTGTATACATTGATATTTTCTTGTAGGTCTTTCTCACTTTTTCCGAATATAACCATATCATCAGCAAAAAGTAATTCTGATATGTAGATTTTTTCCATATTCCAGCTTCCTACATGGTATCTTCTTGTTTTTTTCTTGCATTCTTTTATTGCCTCATCTAACAGTAAATTAAATAGCAGCTGGCTGAGTACACATCCCTGTCTTAGGCCTATATTGGCCTTAAATTCCTCCGACTGCTCGTGTCTCGTTCTTATTATGTTTCCGCTATTTTCGTATAGTGCTTTGATGGCTGCTACTTCTCGTGAATTTATGTTTGCTTTTTCTAGACACTGCCATATTGTCTCTCTTTTATTCTGTCGAAGGCCTTTTCCAGATCTATAAAACAGAGATGTATTTCTTCCCTTTCTATGACCTTTTCACTTAGCTGTCTGATTGTAAATATGTGGTCTTGTACCCCCTGTTCTTCTCTAAACCCACTCTGGGTGTCTTCTATTGTCTTATCTAGTTTGTCTCTGAGTCTAGTTTCTAGAATCCTTGCGAATACCTTCCCTGGGATACTTAGTAAGGAAATTCCTCTGTAATTACAGCATTCTCTTCGGTCTCCCTTCTTATATATGGGTATTATGATTCCTATTTTCCATTTCTTCGGTATTTTTCCTGCTACTAAGATGTCGTTGTATAGTTCTAGTAACCTTTCCTTGCCTGTTTCTCCTATGTATTTTATCATCTCCGGGGTAATTTCATCTATGCCTGGGGCTTTTGCTAGTTTGAGTTTCCTTATTGCTATATCCAATTCTTGTTTTGTTATTTTGCCTTCTGCGCTATCTTCCTCCGTTGAGTTCGTATTTTTTCCAAAGTCGGTATTTTCCCTCCCTCTTCTTTTTTCCAATCCTCTCTGTTCTTCCCCTGCTGCCAACAATTCTTCAAAATATTGTTTCCATCTTTCCATAATATCGTTTTCATTTGTCAGTACATTTCCCTGTTTATCCTTAATGTTTTTGTGGGTGTAGTTTGCTTTTTTCTCAGTTGCTTCAAAGTTCCGTAAAATAGTTTCTGGTTGTCGTAAAATTCTTTTTTCATTTTGTTTCCGAATTCTTCCCACGCTTTCTGTTTTGCTTCCTTCACCTTATTTTTTACCTGCGTTCTTTTCTCTTTGTATAGATTGTAGTCCTCTTCCAATTTTGTTTGTAGATATTTGCGCCAGCATTCTTTTTCTTTTACCAGTGTTTTTATGTCAGTTGTCCACCATGCCGTTCTTTTAAAGTCCGTGTTAGTTACCTTTGTCACTCCGCAACATTTGGCGCTGCTTTTATCATGCATTGTTTTATCGTTTTCCATTTATCTTCTATATTTGGTCTGATATTTTTGTCTCGTACTCCTTTTTAGGATGTCTTGGTATTTCTTCCTGATGTGTTCTTCTTGTAACATGTGGCTTTTAATTTTCTCCTTAGTTATTTTTCTATGTTTCTCTGTCGCTTTTTTTGGCTCACCCTCATATCCATTTGGATAAGTAGTGGTCGCTGCCTATTTCCGGTCCTCTCTTCACTTTATCATCTTTTCAACGATTTTTCGCCAATTCTCCCCGTTCACTAGAAAATAGTCTATAATTGATTTCTCGTTTCTGCTGTGTTGCACCCTTGTGTATTTGTGTACGTCTTTATGTACGAACTTTGTGTTCGTTATTACTAAATCATTTGCCACGCAGAACTCTACAATTTTCGTACCGTTTCTATTTCTTTTGTGCTCTCCTTGTCTTCCTAAAATTCTCTCTATGCCTCTATTATCCTTTCCTACGCTTCCATTTAGGTCCCCCATAATTACAATATTGTTTCCTTTCGTATCTATTATTTTTTGTAATTCCTCAAAGAACTGTTTTTTTATTTCCACTTTCTCGTCTTCATCAGGTCCGTACGCCACAATCATTTGCCATGTTTCTTCTTTTTCCCCTATTTTGACTTCTACTGCCATTATTCTTTCATTTACATACCTTTCATTTATTATTGTTTCCATTTTGCCAGGGTGTACCACTAAACCCACTCCCGCTTGTGCCCTTTCAGATTTTCTATTCCTGACCAAAGCATCCAATATCCTTTGTGTAGTCTCGTATGTCCTTGCCCTTTCTTCTTTGTCTCTGTTATTCCCGTAAAATCCAGCTTTTGTTTCTCCATTTCTTCTATGAGTTCCTCCTCCTTTCCGTTTATACTTCTGATGTTCCATGTTCCTATTTTATATACTCCTGCTTTCCTCTTTTTGTTTCGTTTCTCTACTCGTGTCCGTGTCCTTTGCTCTGTTCGTCATCTTTTGTGACTGTTTTTTATTTTCTGGGTGCTTAGTTTTTGAGGAGGAGTCTCTTCTATGACTTTTGTTCTTCCTTCGCTCCACTTGTAGCAAGTTCCGTCTATTATTATCTTCTGGTATCCAGTTTTTACCTCTTTTCCTTCTGCTCTTTTCGCTCTTGCTATTTTCCTGATTTCCGCTTGTATTCTTCTCTCGTCCTGTGTTTGATCGTTTTCAATGTATATTCTTGTTCCTTTCAAAGATTTCTTGTTTTGCATTACTTCCTGTTTTTCATTCCAAGAATCCATCTCCACAACTGTTAGTGCTGGCTTTATGGTATGTACATTTTTTACTTTGGCCTCCACTTGTAATTTTTCTTCGAGGAACTCCATCACGACTTGTTTCTTATTCTGTCCTTTGAATTCAACCCCTTTTATTACAATATTGCATTTCCTTCTATTCTTTTCTGTTGTCTCTAGTTTTCCTTCCAGCTTTTCTATTCTTTTGATTAGGTAGCCTTTTTCCAGCTCCCACTTCTCTTCCTTCTTCTTGAACTCCTCTCTAAGCTCCTTGTTAGCTTTCGTGTTTTCCTTTATTTTCTTCATCATCTCTTCAAACATTATTTTCAGCTCACTTATTTCCGACATTTTAGTATTCGCTGATCCTGTGATTTTTAACAGGGGGATTTGATAATGTTTTTTCTCTTGCTTTCTCTACGCACGTATATAATTCAAACAAATTTAAATTTCTGTTCAAATTACGTTGTTACCTATGTTGTGTACGTTAAAAATAGTAATAACTCTATATAAGATTGTTTGTTTTTTATAAAATTTTCATGTTGAAGTTAGTATAAGTTAGGATTTTTATTCTTTACATACTTTTTGATCTCTGAGTGAAAGTGATGTGAAAATTAAAAAAAAAATACATCTTACTTCGATTAAAATTTATGGTAAAAATCTTATACAAATCCAACTGTATTTTGTATACAAGTTGCTGACTTAATAAAATAAATGGTCAGTCATATCCATAATTTAGGAATGACAAATTTTAAATATTGGCCTATTTATTTTTGCTAGGTAACTTGCATCTATAATGTTTCTTATAAGTCAGAAATTTTATAATAATTCATTAGTTTTAAAGGACAGTAAAATGTCTAATAATATATGTAAAAATGGAATGAATTAAATTTGTAAAGAAAGGAAACAAATGTGTAATTGTAGATACTATATAAAGAGTAAAGATAATGAATAAAAAAAAAAGAAAATTATACATTTATTTTGGGGTGACCCTTGTATAATAATAATAAACGTGTAGCTATAAAATTTAAAGATTTGATTTTTGCTTTAAAAAAAATATTTGACTTTAATTTTTTGGTATATTAACTGCGTGTCAGAGAATTTAGAAATAATATAATCTATTTATTTAAATTTTTCTGCACAATTATTTCACAAGTAAACCTATTATCTTTATTCGTAAACTAAAAATTTAATAACTAAAAATGTTAAATTACAAGGTTAATTTGAAATAGGCCTGTTTTTCTTAATTGGGCAATTATTTCAAAGAAATTTCTTTGTGTCGCGGTTGCATGCAATCCGCCGCAATTTTGCAACGCGAATAACGCGGCTGCAAGTTCCCCTGCACTTTGTATTGGAAGCAGATGCAGCCGCACAAACCAGAAGTTTGCAGACGTATTAAAACGGAAGAGTGCATTCCATGGGAGTCCCGAGTTACTTACGTAAAATTCTCAGACAGGCTAGAGCAGGAAGTAATGACCCGGGATGTTTTTATTTCCTCGCCGGGTTTGCACACTTGCAGCGCATATTAACCAAGACTTACCCTACATTTAGCGCCCCTGCTGTCTTCCTTTTGAGCATCATACTTTCTTATTGAACAAAAACTCCAGTGTTTTGCAGTACGTAATAATTTCCGCCAACTTTTTATTGTATTATTTTAACTTAAGTAACAATAATCATAACAGTAAGAAATATTTTTGTTAATTTAAAGTTTAAATGTTGACTTTACTTTTCCTTTATTTAACTATAAAATAGTTTTGGAATAGTAAAAATTTTCTGAAGCAATGTTCAATCTATAAATTTACTTACATGATTTTCAAAAAAAAATGTTTCTAAGTAGTAGAATACCTAAAGCTAGAGAGATAGCAGTAATTTTTTGTCTATTTAGTGTACAGAGATTACAAAACATTTATTTCAGTTTACCAACTAGCCAACAAACGTCAGTCCAAGTTAAAGGAGGTTCGTAGCAATTTATTCCAAGACTACATCTCTAACCTCAACATATTCAATAACTCTATTTGACGCCCGGTTAATATTTAAACCAGTGCAAACCAATCTTCCAATCCGCAGAGAAACTTCTACACTTAACTCATGGGTACGCAGCAATAAACACTTTGTCGAGTATTTTGCTCTAGTTTTCACTACAAACGATGTTGTTTCAGACCAAGAAATATCTGAATATTTTAACAATGTTACTATTGATCCCATATGACTAGTAACTCCTAAAAAATTAAAGGAGGATAAATCGTCTAAACATCAGAAAATCACCTGGACTTGGTCAAATAAGACCAAAAAGCTGAAGGAACTTTTAGGGAAAGGTATTGTAATGCTAACCTATTTATTTAATGCTATTTTTCGTTCCCAACAATTAAAAACAGTCGAATTAATAATGATAATTCAACTGGTACGTATCCTCTTATAATCTTTTTACCTTCTATTTATAAACTCTTATAAAGTTTAATAATTTACCCCATCTTGTATAAAATCCTTGACTACCAGTTTGGATTCTGTCAAAGCTATTCGATGGCCCAACAGTATCATAGCGTCGTCCGTGCAATAAAGAAATCCTTCGAAGATAAAGTTCTGTATTTCTGTATTTTTGAAAATTAGTATGACATTTGATAAACTATAACATGAACGTCTGCTCTATAAAATTAAACTAGCACTTCCATCATATTTCAACCTCTTTAAATCGTACCTAAGCAACCAACATATAAAAACTAAGGCTAACGATGAATACTCGAACACCTGTACAATTAAATCTAGAGTACCTCAGGGTAGTGTATTAGGCCCATCACTTTACATATTGTATACATCTGACTTACTCACCACAACTGGAGTCTTCACCTACAACACAGTTATCTTTGCAAGACACGCAAATCCGACTGATGCATCTCTATATATACAAGACCACATAGACATGTCACGAGCATGGATTAATATCAGGTGCGTTCAAGTTCTAAGATCTCCAAATTTTTTTCTAAAAAAAAACACTTTTGTTACTTCTCAACATATTCTGTGTCTAGACGTATACATTTTTTACAACGTCGTCGCCATGATTCAATGGCTACTGAGAACACTTCTTTAGAAGTGCGTTGCCCACCGGAAAATCGCTGACGCCACAGCGGATTGATTGGAAAATGAACGGCTATGGTCGGAAATTCATGGCGGCATCACGTGTCAACATGTCCTAAGACGTTGCCACTTGCGCAGCCTGGTGTTTGTCGACAAGGCAGTTATTAAAATTATATGAACTTCGAACTAATAGGCTGTGCAAGCAAGTCTAGTATAGCAATCCTCCAGAGATGTCATTCCAAGATTTTTGTTGCAATATCTAACGCACCTTGGTATATATCTAACCAAAGGATTTACGTTGACTTTGGCATATCGTTTGTGAAAGATGTTCTTTACAAATACAGTGACAAGCATGATTTCAGACTAGAATCTCTCAGTAATACCCTAATGGTACCATTAATATAACAACAAAAGAATTTTAATTTATGCGAATTAAATGACAGCTTAAATTATATAACAAAAATCTTTATCCTTGGTATACATGCTTATCATGTTGGAAAACTTTAGCAAAGTGGAAATCTCCGAATATATCACTATATTCTCAATATAGAAAAAATTATCTTTCATGCAACTTCTCTGCAATGGTAGTACTTTTAGCATTTTATTGCATATATATATCTCAAGGCATAGTCACCAATCAGCTTCGTTCGTCCTTCAGATAATGTTTTCCATCATTAAATATTATTTAAATTTTAAATTGTTGTTGTGGTGTAAGTTACTTTTTATTTTCTGGGAAAATGTTGCGATTACAAAGAACACGTAAAACACTCTTCAATTTTCTTAAGACATTATCGCTAGTTTGGATTAAAACACTCGATACTAAAAGTATTGTTCATCTTTAAAAAAAACATTAATATTATTAAACTCTACCTACAGGCGAGTTTACAAACCTAAAAGTTTAATTATTATCCTAAAAAGCACTCATACTACGAGGGTGAATCAAATATAAATGAGACTTATTTTTTAAAAATATTTTATTTGAACTTGAAACAAAAGAATAGCAGATTATTTTTCTACATAATCTTCTAATTTAGAAACACATTTTTCCCAACGTGTAGCTAATTTTGAAATGCCTTCCTCGTAGAATGGAGTTGGTCGTGTTTCCAGCCAATTGCGCACATAGACCTCAACCTCCTCATCGCTGTCAAATCTATGCCCTTCCATGGCTTCCTTAAGAGGACCGAATAGGTGATAGTCGCAGGACGATAGGTTTAGGATTGTAGGGAGGGTGTTCAACTGTGAACGATGAAATTTCTGCTCAGTTGTCAAAAGGCGAGGCACCCATCTTGCGCATACCTTACGAAACCCTAGCTCCTCTGTGATGATCGAAAAAGTGCTGCCTGGTGCGTGGTCGGCGATCATGGCTCTCATTTTCAACATTCTCACGACTCTCCACGAACTTTTTGTGCCATGCGAACACTCTAGCTCGTGACAGTGTCTCTTCCTTGAACTGCGCAGTCAATCTCCTCGAGATTTCAGCCGGTTTTACACCTTCCGTGGCGAGAAATTTAATGATAATACGCTGCGCAATTGACGACGGCACCTCCTGCTCAGACATTGTCACGACAGGTACTGCCAGGAACGAACGAAATCGCGCGCCTGCTTCCCCCACTGCTGACATCCCTACCCAACGCCTGACGAAGCGAGAACTCTTGCGCGTTAATATTGCGCGCCCCAGATCAAAAGTCTCGTTTATATTTGATTCACCCTCGTAGAAATGTTTTAAAATGCTTAGAAGAACCTAAAGTTATCGCTAAACTTCTAAACAAACTTTAATGATGTAGCAATCTTTTAATCTTCACCATCATGAAAGTTCTTTTAGGCCTCATTGTTTATATTCTAGAATAAGGGTGGTGAAATACTACTGCTAGAAAGTAATTAAAACACCAACTTTCTAAGAAAGGGTTTTTGCTCCCGACTTGTGAAATCTATCGAGTACATCCCCAGGTATCAAATAGAAAAGAGCTCGGAACATCTAATTAGTTTATTTAGGCCCAGTTGCCTATATTGGGTAGTAATAAGCTTGAAATTGAAATAAACCAAAAGTTTCAGCGGCTTAAAACTGCAACATCATGGTGAGTAAGTAAAGCACCTAGGCAATTTAAAATGACTCCTCACCCCAAGCTGTTGTATGATGGCTAAGGATCTACACAAAAGTAACTGTCAAATCGCCAACGACCTGTTGACTGTGGTTATATCTTATTGTCAGAAAGTATAGGCAAATTTGACCAATCGATCGGATCGAGGGGAAACAATTTCCATAAAAACCTAAATTCTAGAATGGAGTGTATTAGACCAATGAATACCTAGCTGTGTAAAAGATTAATTAGTATCAGCTTACTTTAAATCACCTGAAGCAATTTAGTTGTATTAAATTGCATTTTTCTTGCAATTAGCTCTGAAAAGATAGACATAATTTCCTTAGTACTGGTGGAACCAACTTGAATAATAAAATTTTTCTAAAAATGCCAATCTTCAAAAACAACCTGAAGACTTCCCTAAAAAGTCTAAAGAGAATTTAAAAGCAGTATCAAAAAGACTCTCTGGTGTACTAAAACTTAAATCAAAATAAAATATGAGAACCTAAATAACTCATGGCAACAAATGAGTAAAAAATGTAAAGATCCTACCTACCATTTCGTGTAAAAATGTTATCACAGGTATTAAAATAACTACTTTGGCTGCTAGATATCACGATTATATCATAAATAAAAATCGGCAAAAAATTAACTTACTTCAAGAAATCCTTGAATTGAACAAGAAAGTGAGTACTTCTCATTCTAAGATTGTTGACGTTCAATTACGTAATGTAATATGGATAAAAACCATTAGATGAACTCTTCAAAGGCGTTTTGAGCTTCTACTTGATTGTTGAAGACCTTCTTTTGCGTGAAGTTGTCTAAGTTCTTGAAAAAGTGGTAATCGGTGAGAAAAGGTCTGGTAAGTAAGCTGGGTGAGATAGTTTCGCATCCCAATTTGTTCAATTTTGTACAGTCATTTGTGAGACGTATGGTCTGTCGTTATTGTGGAGAAGAATTGATCCTTATTGATTGACCAACACTGGCCATAAATTTTGCAGTTTTTGATCCACTCTATCGATTTCCTGGCAATACTTTTTTGATGTAATGGTTTCTCCAGGGTTCAAAAAGTTATAGTGAAGGACTCCACGTGCCAACTACCAAATAGTAACCATTACCTTCTTTTGATGCTGCTTCAGTTTGGGGAAGTGCTTTGGTGCTTCATCTCTGTCAAGCCACTGCGCTGGTTAAGAGACAGTAAACTCGATTAGCCATTTTATGTTTTAAATTATATAGCAACAATTTTAAGCGTAATTTCAGAAAATAGCATCTGTTTTCAACAGAATTCAGCAGATAAAGGCTGCTAGTGGACATTTTCTAGGCTTTGACATATCACATCAAACAAAAAAATTGTAAATCATACTATATAGGTTCACTATTTGCAAATTTAAAGCTTAACATCTTTCAAGAACGATAAGGCAAATTTTCTCTTCTCTTCTTTTTCTTATTTTTCCCTCTTTGCAAACATCACTCTTTTCACTGTTCATTCGAAACTACTGCAGGATTTCCTATTTATCATTTGATTTATAGTTATCATTTACAAAGGATTTGTCGTGCCATTGTTGTGAGATGATTATGTCTAAATATGCACCTATAATGGACATGCAGGGGGTACGCTGGTAAGCTTATCTGGTACAAATTACAGTTTCTTCGCTTGATCCTGGACGTCTTGACCAAAGAACTGTGCCCAGGCAGCCTCCATTCTGGAATTTTGCATACCACTTCTTGGTGTTGAAAATAGGAGCTATCTTCTAAAGTTGTTATACAGTCTAAATCACAAAATCATCATCTATGTGTACTAAACGTTTTATTTGTTACTATTATTTTTAGCGGCAAACCACGGAAAATATGCACGCAAGATTTTCGGGGAGTTTCTTTATGCATCGGACAAAGAATTTTTTTATTTTGTTAGGTAGTTTAATTGCTGGGGATTTTTAAAATGTTTTGCGATTTTATGAAAACTCTGTATAATTCCAATCTCAAAGTATCATCTATCAAAGCACAATTTACTTTTCTAACGTAAATAACCGTATGTGAGCCTGTATTTTATATACATATTTATTAAAATGTCTTTAATATTGTTTAAATATTGTAATTGTTTTAATATCATAACATTTGATATCTGTAAATATCTTATGCTTTTGATTAGCCGAGCGCTGCTGATCGAATTTTGTTAGCCGCCTGTTTTACGCCATTCGGTTTATTTAGTGTTTTTATCTTCTTTGTTCACCTGTCTATTCCATCGCAATAATTTTACTGCTTTATTTTCCGTACCTATATGGATATTAATACTCATATTGTTACAAAATCTGTGTTTCGCATCAGTTGCTCTAGAATATGAATGCACCAACAGTGGCCTACGGGCCATATCCGGTCATTGATTGATTTGTTAGCAGTCCATCTTATTACTTGTTATTTTAACAAGCTACACAATAAAAAACGCTTTCCAGTTTGAACGTATTTTTGATATTCAATGGCTAAATCGTGTTTAAACATCTAAGCACATTCTTTTAATTTGTAAAATTTCTTATGGGCGAAGATACGCCCTTACCGAAAAGTATATATTGGTTATATTAATTGTTTAGGTACGTTGTATACGTGACAATGCAATTATCAATGTTGTTTTACGAACACAAATTTTATTTAAAATAAAAAAATTAATCTCATTTGATAATTATAATAATAATAATAATAATAGCAAGGTTCTAATGCCCCGCGTGGAAGCACGACCTGCAAACTGAAAGGCTAAGGCTCTCATACGTTTGCTTACTGTACCCGGTCGTCGCGCACCATCTCTGATATAAGGCGATTATTAGCCCTTCTTCGAAGCGAATACAGGTACTCAATTATTTATAGTGACTAAGTAGGCCACCCGCCAGGCATCAGAGAGCCTCGGGGAAGAAACTAGCTTCCAAATATTGTTTTTAAAAAAATTATTTTGCGAAAAATGTACCCAAATGATATCGAATATTTAGGTAACAAATATGATCAATAAAATACATTAAATTTCTATTGTTGTCTCTATAAAAGCAAGTGTGAATGGTTGCTATATGATCTCGTATCTTTAGATAAACATATATCCCTTAAAAAAAAATTCAGTTTAAGAACCCGAAAATAGTAACCATCAACTAATGAAAAATTAAAACCAAATTTGTATATGATTATTATAAATATCAAATCGTACCATGTCTCAAAATCAAATTCTTTGTAAAATAATTAACAATGTATAATATAAAACTTTATATTTTTTATGGTGATTTGCTAAGTCTTCGTGAATCTATGAGGCCCTTAATTTGAGCACCCCAGCTTTAGAAGATAATTTGTTTCAAATAATACTAGTCAACAATGTTTTGGTAATATGAATGAAAACATATTAAATATGCTTTTGGAAACGTTTTCTCATCTACAATTTTTTTATTATTGATCTTTATGTATATCTGTCAAGGCAGCACGTCCACAGGCAGCAGGTTGAGAAACGCCCTTACTAGTTTCCTTTCAATTAAGTTAACAAATCTATGAGAAATAATACACCATCAACGGTCCAACAAGCAGGGTAAGTACAACTTCTAAGCTATAGCAAAATCGTGTCGTCTACAGAAGTAAATCTGGAAAAAATCTCATTTACTACTCAATTCTACATAAAACTTTTTGAAGCAAAAAATCCTGAACTAAAGCATGGAATTAGGAATGGACTCGAACCCCAGTATAAAAAAAGATTTCGTAGAAGAGTTAATGTCAGTCGTAAACATTAAAAGCAGTATAGAAATAATTCTGTAAGATTTGAATACCATAGTAGAGGGAATAAAAGAGTAAGATAATAGGAAGATTTAGTGAAGATGGAAAATGGTTGATACATTAAGTAATAAAAATCATGTTAATATACAACTGGATAGACCTAACAAAAAATTTAAAATCTGTAATAGATTACGTGATATTGAAGTAAAACACTAACCTAAAAGCAAAGAACATAAGCGTGTACAGAGGGATAAAATCTGGAAATGACCAGTTGTCACTAATGTACATTAAATTTAGAAAACATGCAAAATGAAGAATTAGAATTGTAGTTTTAACAGTTAAAACTAATTGAAAAAGAAAGAATGTTATAAGAAATAGTTAATAAAAAATCTAGAAGACCGTAAACAATATATAAGGATAAAATAAAAAGTACAAAAGGCCAAGCCATAAACAAAGCAATAAATGCCAAGAGACAGGACAGTTTTTAGGGGGGACAGAGATAAGATAGATTGGAATACAATTAAAAACATAAGACGAGAAAACAAATATAGAATAAATATATAAACAATTAAGATAAATCAGTGAGTGAATATTACCTAAATGGATTTAGACACAGACAGAGAAAAATATAAATATATACTTTTCGCACAAGTTGAGGTTATTAATATTAATCTTCTATTGAGAGAAGACAACCTGTTGCCATTGGCTGTATGCTCTAGCGCTAAGTTCTTCTTAACATCCATGTAATATTTGGTGATTGAAAGTTTGCAGGTTATTTTCTTACATTTTTACTTAATAATGCGCATATTGCACTTTGTAGTCTTCCTAAAATAAATCTGCTCTGGAGACATCTTTCGGTGAGTGGCGATTAGCATTACGCCCACTTCATTGCTATTTAAGCACTAACAGACATATACTCGGTCTCCTCAAAATAGGCAAAAACTTACATGCTCTGATGATCGTGTGTTGTACAAAAATCTAAGAACTTAAGAACCACCAGTAACAAGCTATCTTAGCTAATAACACCAGCTAAATGCTTAAGACAAGTGTGTTGCTTATCACCAACTCTTTTAAAATATAAAATAGAGAACTAGCAAGGAACATACGACAATGGAAGACATATTCGGATAAAAGATTCCCAGTAAAAATAAACTCAGGGCAAATGACCACAATACTGATAGTTTACAGACTAAAATAAGATAATATAATCGAAAAAAAAATTATGTGATCACTTAACCTTAAGAATTGGGTACAGTAATGGAAATATCTTTGTTACTCAAGAATAGGAAGAGAAAACATGGGTACGGAATTAATAGATAAATACGAAGAAGAAAAGAGAAACATCAAGAGCAAAAAGGTAATCGATTACTGTCTTATAAATAACTAATAATAATAGATCCTCTATGTCCTCTAGATAAATCAGTAACAAACTATCTATTAATAAAAAGAAAAAACAAAATACAGTATATTTAAATTTACAGTGGTTATTACAAATCAATACTAAAAAAATCAGAAACAAAAAGACAAAAAGTAAAAATAAACAGTGTGATAGACTCAAGTAATAAAACAAAAAGTAAAATCAAAGAAGAGATGGAAGAAATACTTATGAAGAGGACAAAAATTAGATACGAGATTTACAAGAATCAAAGGAACAAAGTAAAGAATAAGCTAAGAAAAAGTAAAAAGAACAGCTGGACAAAGTGTACAGAAAAAAATAGTAGTAAAGACAACATAATATGAAAAAGTTACAAAAGCTATCAAAAAGCTCGTAAATGGAAAGACATCAGCAAGGGATAAATTAACTCCAGAAATGTTAAAGCACATGAAATAAAAAGAAGAAGAATTTTTTACAAAAGCTTGTAATTGGACTTCGAAAAAAAATAATATCAATACATAAAAAAGGCGACAAATAAGTTACCAACTACAGAGGCCTAACTTTATTAAGTGCAGCTTTGAAAACATATAAACGAATACCGAAAAAAGTCTTAAAACTACACAGAACCGAATTTAGATGAAGTCCAGGGCGTATTTAGGA
Organism: Sinelater perroti; assembly: GCA_036346155.1. Taxonomy (NCBI): domain Eukaryota; kingdom Metazoa; phylum Arthropoda; class Insecta; order Coleoptera; family Elateridae; genus Sinelater; species Sinelater perroti. The sequence continues at coordinate 481,779 of JARFIY010000032.1, read as the reverse complement.
AAAGGAAGAAGTGTACACGACCTTATCTTAACAATACAGGATATAATGTAAAAAAGTAGAAAGTCCAAAGTTTACTATCTATTTAAAAACTTGGGGAAACCTCCGTTTGAGTATATGCGAGATAAAGAAAACAAACAACTTGTGAGAGAAATAAAAAGCACATGGAAACAATAAAATATCATTTAAAATCCCCAAAAGTTTTAAATAAAATAAGAAATTATACAAAGAGAAACGTTGAGACTCATTCTGTTTGATATACTTACGGACGAGATCATAAACGAATCATAATCGTGAGTTAAAATGAATTTCAACCAATAGACAGATGAGAATGCATCTTCGCAGACGATGCAGTAATTATGACTAAAATGAAATAAGATTTTGGAAGTATGAAATGGAAATTATAACAAGAATTAGATCAATGTGATAATAATAGTAAAATAATAATAAAGAACCAATATACAGATCAAAGGTATAAACATTAAGCAAGTAACAACTTTTAAATATTTAAGCACAATCATAGATAGTAATCGAATTCAAAAGATAGACATTAATAAAAGAATTGAGAAAAACATCAACAAATACCATATGATGAGATAAAACTTTATAAAAAAATATCGCAAAAGACAAACAAGGCAATTTTTAAAACAATATGTAGAACAATCTCGACTTGTGGTAGTAAAACATAGATAATGAGATTGCGTGCCATCAATGCCAAGAACATTGGATGAACTTTGAGACCACGTTAGTGCTAGGGCGTTTTCTTCTCCTTTTCGTGGATAATTTAATGTTATATCGGTAAAATATTCTTTTGTAAAACAAATAATTTTTTTTATAGTAACCCTCTTTAACAAAAAGAATCGTGCGTTACAACTATTTTTCGAAATCTATAGTCATCGTCTCAGAATTAGTGAGGTTTAATGAAAATTAGACATTAGAACACCGGTTTTACTACATACAGTGTAATATTTTTTCTAAGATATTGAATGATAATCTTTCTCTCTTTCTCTCCATTTCTCTTTTCCCCTTTCTCTCTACCTCCCCCTCTCTCTTACCCATCTCTCCCCCTTCCTACCTCCCTACCCATTTTCTCCCCCATTTTCTCTCTCGCTTCCTCTCTTCCTTTCTCCCTCTCTCTCTCTCTCTCTCACTTTCTCCCCCCTTTTCTCATTCTTGTTTTTAAACTGTACATATTAGCAAATAAGACAATCTAATTTTTTGTCTTATAATACCTCTTTGTATTGTGTAATCATTGTAAAACTAGATGTATTTGATTACAGTTTTGTAAAAAGTAAACAATAGTATTTGTGAAAAAAATATTGAAAATTGGGTAGAAAAATCATAGTCTTTAGGCACATTAATTATCGGTTGAACCATATGATTGAAACTGATAGCTTCAAAAAATATTAGTCTAATTGCATACTGCATACTAACAAAGAATGAACAAAGTTTGTACAAAGCGGATCCAGAAAAAGCTCAATTAAAAATTGATACATTACGAAAGTGATGGTCAAGGTATTTCTTGTGCTGACTTCAAAATAATGGTTTTACCTAAAAGACTTATTTTAATTTCAAGATGGCAAAACTCGTTTGAACCAAAATAATTGGTGGCCCATCGGGTACTCCGGATTTAAATTTTTCAGCATTTTTTTATATTTAAGTGGCAACCCTAATGTTTGACATTTGTTTTTGCAGTCATTGAGGTTATTAAAAACCCATTAAAAATTGGGCGAATGTTTTGGGGAGACTTTTCGAAAAGTGTCTTGGTATCCATAATTCATTTAATGCGTCCAACGTTCAAAGATTCATTAAAAAATTTGAAGAAACTGGTTCGGTTATGGACAAACAAACTCTACCGCGTCCACATTCTGTAAGGGCGGCCGAAAACATTGGAGTCCCAGTGAGAGTATCAATAAGAATTCAGGAACAATTAAACATTACCAGAACCAGTTTGCAACAAATTCCCACTAAAGACCTTCGCCTCCACCCTTAGAAAGTTCAATTAAAGTAGGAGCTCAAGCTACGATGCCACTTGCAACGGAAACAAAACAGTGAATGACATTATTTTAAACAGTTTGGATGGTTTTGTTAATAAGCAGAATTGTCGGATTTGGGCTAATGAAAATTCTCGTGCTATTCATGAAAAACCAATGCACCCACAAAGAGCCGCTGTTTGATGCGGATTATGGGTTGGAGGTGTAACTGGACCGTTCTTTTTTGACAATGAGTTTGGCCAAGCTTTAACTATAAATAATAGGGGGGCTTACTGGAGCCTGACCCTGCATGTCCATTAGCATGTTCAATTGCTCATTGCTTATAATATATACACACCAACTACTTATTGTCCATAGCATAATTAGGACAGATTGTAAATAAAGGGGTTAAAAAAACTATAAGTACGATATTGTAACATGATGTCGAACTTTTTGTGGGATCAATTGGGCTATAGGGACCTCGAAGAAGTGTAGTTTCAACAGCATGGTGTCACATGCCATACAGCAACAGAAACCATCAATTTATTAAGACAACGTTTTTTAGTCGTGTAATTTTCAGAAATTCTGACGTTAACTGGCAGCCCAGATCTTGCGACTAAACGCCATACCATTTTTTCGTCCAAGGTTTTGTAAAGTCCAAGGTCTATGTTAATAACTCACAAACAATTCCCGAAATCAAAACAAAAACTAAGGCGTTATTGCTGAATTTGAACCAATTGACTGAGAAAAAGTCATCCAAAATTTGATGAAAACGGTCAGGATATGTCAATATCATATTCTGTAATTAATCTCAACAGGTCTACTTTATAAATCAATAAAAATTACACAATGAAATGAAAATTTATTGTTTCATATTAAAATTAAATCTGACGTACCCGATGTTACATCAAATTAAGTTAAAAATTTGTGTAATAATTTTGCAATGGGGATTCAGTTTTAAAAATTGAGCCAGCTAATTTTAAGGTTAATGAAACTTATACAATGTGTATTCAGAAAGTAAATTTTGTTTGCCCATAAAAAAAGTAGCGACAATTTATTTTTCAACAATTTATTTATTAAATAAAAAATAAACCTTAAATTATTTTTCCACATAACTCTCCTTAACGTTAAGACATTTATTGTAGCGTGGGAAAAGCTTTATTATATCTTTTAAATAAAGGTGCCCCGCCGCCTTAGAAGACAATGCTGCACAATTTTATTGCATTTCACTGTACACTTTTTTGCGTTCAAGATACGGATAACACAGTGTAGTTCAAAATTTTAATTTTACAACAAACACCGTGAACAACTACTCTTAATGAAATGGCATCTGTATACGTTAATACATAAAGGTACTCAACGAGCATGCGCGATCAGACAAGATATGCGCTCTAGCGGCTTTCCATGAAAACAGAACTTTCCGAACATGTCTTGTAAATTAATAGACGGAACTTAAGAAACGACTATGTAAAGTAGCTAAAACAATTTATATTTTATTAATGAATCAGAATTTAAAAACTTTTTTTTGGATTTAGTTGAACACATTTTTTATGTGCCGAGATCGACATATACAACCATAAAAGCTTTAATATATGCATGAAAAATGTAATAAAATTCATATTGATGTAATGCAGATTAAAAAAAGATTTAATTAAAGTTCCAATAGGTTTTTAAAATAATATTAACAATAAAGCGTTACATAATTTTAAATGCCCTAAACAGTTGTCAAAAATGAGGTGCAAAGTAAGCCATCATTAGCATGCGGCTTCTACAACGAACCCGTAGTTTACGGTACCCCGTCGGTGATTTTATTCGTCGGCTTTATTGTCCCATTTTATGTAACCAAGAGCATGTTCCGCGTCAGGATGTTGTTCTGCGCGAGCCGGAGAGTTGTGGAAATCCAATTTCGGTGAGGTTCCCCACATTTCTCGGCGGTGCATATGTTAGATGGCTATCACATGTATCGCAAAAGTAGTCGATTTTCATACAAAATTTATGAAGATATTCGGTGACGGGCTGTGACAGAATTTTACCAGGACGCTCCCTGAATCTTAAACGGGTATAAATTCACTTGAGTTCGGCTAAGAAATGTCTTTTCATGTTTCCGCGGTATTGTTGGTGCATACGTACGCCCCAAATGCAGCGTCATGTTGAAACTATGTTGAAAGTTGTTTAAAGGTACAATATGTGTTTGATGCTTATCTACCTTAATGCACTTGTACGATGCTTTTCGTATATTTTTTTACCTTTATTTATTGACGCAAAGAAATTCGGCAAATATTTAATGATTCTAATAAGTTACCGTATAATATTTAGAATGCAAGAGAAGAACCCGCATCGGGTATTATGGTTAACACTTTTATTATAAGGTTCGTTAGAAAATTCACAAATTGAATTGATTTTAATTATTTGTCTTACTCCACTTCAGTTTAAAGTGAATAAAAAAGTATAACAGCTCTGCACCTATAGATGTAAGAAATTCCAATGCAAGCAGTGATGTTACGCATGTGCTTCGTTATCACAGTGCAAACGTTTGACCTTTATAATCTGTGAGTACATATTTTTATTTTTAATGCGAATTTGTGCGCAAGAACACCACGGATTTTTAAAAAACTCGTAACACTGAAACTAACTTGCAAAATCAAGCAGTGAAACGCAAAATAGATGAATTAACACCACACATAAATGAGGCGCAGAAACTGTGGTCTACCGAAGAATGACTACAACAAAACAAATACACAGCTTATCTCAAAATACCGAAGACAGTCAACAAACAGCAAACGAAAAGTGAATCACCACAGCAACAAAAAACACAATTAAAACCAAAATACCACCAATTTACCTACAAGATACATTAAATCACACAGCCTTAGTGACATCAAATCTTTGGCAAAAGGCAATTTCACAACAATTTGTAATTTAAGTACAATACGCGTGAACCTCATTCAAGAAGATGATTACCGAACTCTCACCTAATTCTACTCTAAAAATAAAATATCTTATTACACTTTTCAAAATCAGAAAAATAAACCCCTCTCAGTGGCAATTAAAAACGTATCACTATCTTTAACTAGAGAGGAAATAAAAAAAACTTTGAAAACCTTGCCAATTATCAATATAAAATGACTACTAACTAAAGATAAATAGCCACTGCCAGTATGCGCCAATAACGACAAAGCTAAACGAATAGAAATAACTATATCACTCCATCGTTACAGTAGAAGTTAAAAAAAAGACAGCAATCATACCGCAATATCATAGATGCCAGCAATACGGGCGTACGAAGAACTACTGTACCCTCGCTTATAAATGCGGTAAGTGCGCAGGAAGCCACAATTATACTGAGTCCAATAAAGAGATAAATAAAAAAGCTAAATGTGCAAACTGCGGAGAGGATTATGCAGCAAGAGGATGCATCCACCATAAGCAACTCCAACAAAAACGCTTGAATAATAACAGAAGTACTAACAGAATGTCATACAATGCATATATCAATGAACGTCAAACCTTTGCCAACCGAGTCAAAAATATCTTTAACACCTCTCCTACTACCTCAGCAAATAGTCAAACCAAACAACAGAACATTAATACAATCCTATTAGATTTATTAACGCCCTACTTATCTCAAATCGAAACATTCCTAGTACACATCGCCATACTCCTCCTTAATGAACCATAACCAACACAGAACAATTGAAAATACAACTATACTTAACTGGAATGCAAATGGCATAACCACCAACGATCAATGTTTATAACCTTCTTGGCTAGATATATCGTAGGGTCGACGTTGCTTGCATTTTAGAGATCCATATAATCAAAGGAGAAACTTTTAAAATTCCAGGATACCGCGTTTACCGGAAAGACAGAAATGCCCAAATAGCCTCAGGGGTTGCAGTCATCATCAAGCAAAAGTTAGATCACAATCCAATCCCCGACTTTTCCGACTTTGACCTAGAAGTTACAGGAGTGAAATACGTTACAATCGTAAGCGCATACAGGCAGCCGAAGAAAAAGTTAAATGAAAATGAACTTAAAACAGTTTTCAACACATCCGAACCGATATTGCTAATTGGAGACTTAAACAACAAGCTCTCAACATAGGTTCGTCGAGCGACAAACCCCGAAGGGGTCAAACTCAAACACTATTTAACAATTCACGGATTTCAAATTATAACTCCTGACAAATACACATATCACCCTTACAGAGCCGATTATCAATCCGACGTATTGGATGTTATTCTTCAGAAAGATTTCTTCAAGCTTGTTAACCAAAGCGTGATCACCGAATTAAACTCTGACCATTTACCTGTACTTATATCCTTTCTTAGTTCATCCATACCAAAAATCCCATCAGTCAAGCTAACTAACAGACCAATCAACTGAAATATCTTCCAATCAACTCTGGACCACAATTTCACAAAATTAACAGCACCTAAAAGAACGGAAGATATAAACATGGCTGTCTCCACCATAACCTCATCAATAGTTAATGTTGCCAAAACAGCAACCATAACAACACCACGATGTCAAAGCCCTTTCCCCCAACTACATAATTGACCTAATTAAAAAACGGAGCCAAACCAGAAGACAATGGCAAAGAACAAGGAGTCCAGAAGTGAGGAGGTTACTAAACTTCCTCACGCACCAGTCAAAGAAAGAATTGGACGCCTTTCGAATTTAGTCGTACCAAAAGTATATAGAAAACATAGGTTCTAGAGACCCGGAGATGTAAAAAACAAAACACCAAAAGCTACCGATACTCAAATCTGGTACTGACACCTTTTACACAGACAGTGAGAAATACCAAATTCAGTCCTCCAGCATCTCACTAGCAAATGCCCAGCATATTTAGCCTCCCTGTTTAATGCATGCTTACGCATGGAAACATACGCACGTTTTTATGTTCGCGAAGTCTGCAAAAATAAAGAAAATATAATAAACTACCGTCCAATAAGCCTATTAACCACCCTCTCAAAACTCTTAGAGAAAGTTATTTATATTCGTCTTGTAAAAATTGTAAAAACACTCCATATCCTGCCACCTTTCCAGTTTGGTTTCAAAAAAGGCCATTAGACTTGCCATCAACTTCAGCGAATTAGTGAAATAACTGAAATTGGCTTTGAAAACAAATGTTACACCACAGCAGCCTTTTTAGGAATCGCTCAGGCTTTTGACAAGGTGTGGATAGCAAAGCTCCTAGAAAAAAATATACCTAACTACCTTCAAGTCATAATCTTTTCGTTCCTTGAAAAAAAAAACATTCCCTGTTGAGGTTAACTCGACCATCTTTGAAACAAAAGATGCAAAGGCGGGAGTCCCACAAAGGAGCATATTAGGACCTCTACTCTTCAGCATATGTACATCAGATATCCCCGAACCACCAGTGTTGTTAGCAATGTTTGCTGACGATACGGCTATTCTTGCTCAGAGCGAAGACTTGGAAGAAGCCATTCAACAACTGCAAAATACAACAGACAAGATCAGCAAATGGTGCAAAAAATGGTTCGGTTATGGACAAACAAACCTAGCACAACGTCTTCCTGTTCATGTGATTTGCGACTTGACGCTATATGACTTTTTCTTTGGGATATTGTAAAGTCCAAGGTTTATGCTAACACATAAACAATTCTTAAACAGAAATCCAACAGGTTATTGCTAAAATTGATCCAACTGACTTGGAAAAGGTCTTCGAAAATTTGATCAAAAGGGTCGGGGTACGCCAGTACAGTAGCGGCAGCCATTTGGCCGTCATATTCCATATTAATTTCAACATTATAAACCAAGAAAGTGCTCACTTATTGTGTTTCATTTTAAAATTATATGATCATATTTAATTGATCTTCAGAAAATAAATTGAAACATAATATTTCTCTATCACAACAGGCTGTCGTCCAGAAAACTCATAATTTCTATTAAGTTTTCACCAAACGAAACTGTTGGCATTCTCTTTCTCGTAATGTTTATTCTGAAAACAGTTTTATACATCAATTTTGTTTTGCTTTCTAGCTTTAAAAACTCATCTTTTCGGCAAGTGTTATAAAAGCTTCTAAAATATTGTATACAGTAATGACCTTGTGTCTGTACTTTCTCCTTTAAGACTTTCACTTACTTTTTGAGAATTTATTAAAACATAGTTTTAGAACTATACCATTAGTGCTATTTTGAAACTTTTAAGTTTTTCCAATATTACATTTGCTTCATACTGTGCGTCTTTAATATGATTGCTAACATGGGTAATGTGTGTCTGAGCATCAAGAACCCTCTAGCACGATTTGTGTAATGCTTTATTAGCATCAGCGCGGCCACTTCATCGGGTTGTCGACCAAGTTTTTAAAGATAAGGAGTTTTTTTAAGGTGTGAGATTCCAAGATACCATATCTTCTGGTAGATGGTGTGAATTAAAAAAAAATCGAGAATGGCACAATCTCACCTCATATAGCACAATGTCACCCCACTTTCCTTATGAAACTCGACTTCTTCTAATAACTACTGAAATAGACTTTCTGTGTTCAGAGTTATTATGATCGTTACTCTATGGTTATTTTCCAATTACCAAACCTCTTAGTTGCCAGGAACGTCGTTCCTATATAGTATTTGTATGGCGCACAAAATGCCCCTCCGCTTGATTTTTAATACACCAACCAATTTTGCTTCATACGTTCTCCACTCATTAACTTTTTATGATCGGTGTAAAATCTTTTCAAGTGGGATTTATTGAATGCTATTGTAGGCCACCAACTCACGAACTTTATCATTTACTCTTTACAATACCAAGTCTTTTTTTTATTACATCTATGATCTAATTACAATTTGTCTATATAGACAATAAGTAACAATGTTGACAGTGAGTAGTTGATATAGTAGGAGTTTGCCCATTGGCAAGCTCCTTAAGTGTATTTCACATTGGGTGTGTTTGATAACTACATGGAATTTATTAGATTAGATTAAATTACTTAATGATAATAATAGTACTTAAGTTCTTTGCGGAAGTTCTAGTGGGTGGTGTTGCTTGAGTCTCTTCACTCTGGGAGCGATAAGTAGGTTCTTGGCCAAGGTGTTCGGATGATCTCTTAGGCGGGCCTGGTACCTTGCACTCTGGGTGGCGATTTCTTCTTTGACAGTTTTGATTTGAAGATTTCGATCGATGATTTGGTACGTACCATGATGCGTTGCAGATAGCTCGTAGTGTTTTGGAGTGAAAGCGTTGCAGTTTCAGGATGTTTGTGTCATTGGTAGAGCCCCATATTTGGATTCCGTAAATTCAAGTGGTTTTTAATATTGCTTTATAGAGGAGGAGTTTGTTGTCCAGCATTAGGTGAAAATTACGACCCATCAACCAATACATCTTGCGATAGTTGAGGCCTAGCTGGAGACGTTTATTCCATATGTGTTTTGACCAGTTTAATCGTTTGTCCAGGTAGATTCCGAGATATCTCACCTTATGCTTTTGTGGGAGTGTTGCACAGGTACACGGTTGGACATATCTCTCTGCGAATGGTAAATTTGGTGTGTGTTGACTTCGTGTTGTTTATTTGATACGCCACTTTTTTAACCAGCACTCAATCTTGTTGAGATTATTTTGTAGAAATCGGGTTGCTATATTCGCTCACTAATGATATTTGTTCTAGATCATCTCTTATGTTTTTATTTCTTATTCGATCCCTTTTAGTTTTCCCTTTGATCTTTCTTAAATATCTCATTTCTGCCGCTGTAATTTTTGACTTAATCTCTCATCGGCCATGATTCAGATCCATATGTAAGGGTCGGTGTATATATGGTTTTATAGATTCTTATTTTTGTATTTGTTCTTACTTTCTTTTTGCCTATGATTGTGTTATTGATTTGATAGTATATGCTGCTTGCTTTTTGTATTCTATTTTGTATTTCATTATCTATTGTTCCATTTTTGGTAATGATGGTACCCAGATACTCATATTTGTTTGCTGTTTCCAATCTCTCCCCATTTATTTGTATATTTATGTTTTCATCTTCTTCTCCTTTTGTTATATGCATGATCTTGATTTTTTCTATATTTATTTGCATTCCCTTTTCTTCTAAGCACGCTTTCCAGATGTTAACTTTCCGTTGTAGTTTAGTTTTCGTACTTGCTATCAGCATTATGTCGTCCGCATATACTAAATCAAATGTTTTTATTGGTGTTAGTCTGTAGTGACCTATAGTAGAGGGTCTTGTTTTTGTTTTACATTTCTTGATTAGTTGGTCCATGAATATGACAAATAGTAGTGGACTTAGGCTGTCCCCCTGTTTCATACCTTTTTCCATATTGAAGCTTTCTGACATTTCTCCATTTAGTCTGACACAACCTTTTACTAAACGCTGCTTGCTCTTCTTCTAATTTTTCTTCTGCTTCTTCTCTTAAACGTTTTTCTAATATTTTTGTGTATAGTTTAAGAGCTACTGACGAGAGGCAAATTGCTCGATAGTTTTCACATTTGGTAGTTTCGCCTTTCTTATGTATTGGGACAATAATATTGTTTTCCCATTCATTTGGTATTGTTTTCGTATGCCATGCCTCCTTGCATATTTTCCATATCCGTTTTTTCAGTTTATCTCCTCCTTTTTTTAGTAATTCCGGTGCAATATTATCCTCTCCTGCTGCTTTTCCATTTCTCATTGTCTTTAGGGCTTCTTCTACTTCTTCTATTCTTATTTCATCTTCTTCTTTCTCATCTTGTGCTTCTTCTTCTTCTCTTTCTTCATTTTTATGCTGAGTTTGTGTTCTTTCTTGTTCTTTAAATTTTTCCCTATAGTGTTCTTTCCATGCCTTTAGTATTTCTTTATTTGATGTTTTTAATTCACCATTCTGATCTTTAATGTTCCTTATCTGTTTTCTTTGATTGCCTTTTAATATTTTTATTGTATTCCAGAATTGTTTCTGATTGCTTGTAAAATCTTCTTTAATTCTTTTGCCAAATTTTTCCCATGAATCTGCTTTTGCTTGCTTTATTGTTTTCTTTGCCTCATTTCGTTTTTGGTGATAGTCTTCCTTAGTTTCTTCTGTTCTAGATTGGTTGTATCTAATCCATGCTCGTTTTTTCTCCTGTACTTTTTCTTTCACTGTGTCGTTCCACCAACTTGTTCGTTTTTGGTTATGGTTAACGGTTTTTGTGCCACATATCTCTTCCGCTGTTTTGATTATGGTTTCTTTTAGTTTTTGCCATTTTATGTGTATGTTCCAGTCTTGGCTATTCTTTTGTTGTTCTAATGTATTTAGGTTTTCCGTTAATTTCTTTTGGTACTCTTCTTGTTTTTCTATCTTTTCTAGTTCTTCTAACTTAAGTCGTCTGTTTCATAGGGATTGTTTTTTTGGTGTTTTAAAAGTTGTAGCGGTTATCAATAGTCTATGATCTGCATTAAGTTCTGCTCCTCTAATGACTTTAATATCCTGTACTGCATATCTCATTGATCTTGCAAATGTTATATAATCTATTATTGATTTTTGTGCTCTCCCTTCAGCTTTATATGTTATTTTGTATATCGCTTTGTGGTTGTAAAAAAAGTTACCTATTAAAAGCTGGTTTACAATACAGAAGTCGATCATTCGTTGTCCATTGTTATTTAAAGTTTCTTCTCCTCCAAACTTGCCTATCGTTCCATATCCATCCATCTTCTTCTTTTTTATTAACATTATATGTTAATTTTTGTTTTGCATTTTTTCACTGATATTTGTAAGTCTTCATAGAATTTATCTTTTTCTCTTGCATCCGCATCTTCTGTTGGGGCAGATATCTGTATTAGTCCTATTTTTCTTCTAATTCTAGGCTCATGATAATAATTCTGGAATTTACAGCTTCCTAGTTTACTATTCTACTTTCGGTCTCAGCATTCGTTATTATTCCTACTCCTTCTTTGGCCCGACTTCCCACCGGAATTCCTGCATATCTCAATGTATAATTTTTTGATAAATTTTTATAGCCCTGCCATTTCTTCTTGATCTCGCTGATACCAAGTATTCCTAATTTATATTTTTCCATTTCTTCACTATTTCTTCCTCTTTTCCCGTAAGTGTCTTAATGTTCCACGTTCCGAATCTTAACCTTTTCCTCGCATTTCCGTTGCTTGATTTCCGTCCGTTTCCGAGGCTCCCCTGAATACTCTGAATCGTACTCCGTGTGGGTGATTGGCCCAACGACAGAGGACCCGTTACCTCGGGACAACTGGTACCAGGTTATACCCCCCAGCGCTGGGTCGTCAGAGCCTCGTTCGTTATCTAGCAGAGGGTACCACGTGCAGGTGAGGTTGACATTTGGGTGACTGGATGTTGGTGTCACCTCTTACCCTCCGCGCTGCTTTACAATAATTATAAAATATGATACTATTTGCACCATTGTTTTCCGCTATTTGACTTCTCCTATTCGACTGCCGCGAATACCCATCTACTCCGCCTTATATTCAAACTCGCTGTTCTAGAACGAACCAGAAGGTTTTGAAGTGTAAACTTAAGGGCTTCGCTATAAATAACGCGGATGGTGATCGTTCATTCTGCAAGGTTCCTGAATAATTTCTTTTTGATATGCAATTTCTGTTTCAATATAAATGTTTCTAAATTTATTATACGTCGGTGAACAATGAATTATTTTTTTGAAAGTTTAATCGTTATAACATATTCAATGTTTCTCTCATCGAGATTATTTTTTTGTTTACTTAATTAAAAATGTTGCTCCCCTTAAAACTCGTCACCCTAGGCTGCAACTTACTCAGGTCATGCTAAGGTAATAGAAGATATTACTTAAAACTTTCTAAAAGTGAAATGGTCGACATGAGCATGGTACACTAAATACTAATCAAGCACTTTTCTTTATGATATTTAGTAGTTCCTCATCTGTTCGGTCAGTTTTTGATTTTTACGACCACTGTAACTCATCAACCCCACTACCACAATCGAGTTTCTTGTAACACTTTTTGTTTTCCAAAATAAAAATAAAATGTAAAGGAAAATATTTGACATGATAGAGAGACGTGCTGGGGAAGATGACGGAAAATGTCTTCCAGCAGTATTTTTAACCACCAAAACCACGTTAAAAATTATCAGTGCGGCAAGTAATGACTTTGCAGAAGATTAAGTCAATTAATATTTGTAAATGTATAATTTTCAATAAAAATGTTTTCTGGTTAATTACATTAATTATGCTACCTGCTATAAAAGGAAAACGAAGAGTTCGTCATTAGACTTCCATTCGGGTTATTCGAGGAAGAGCGAGCCAAGGTGCAAAAGCACAGCGGGCGCACAAAAAGATATTCTGAGCGAATAGGTGGAGCTGTCATTCATGTTCACTGGCAAGAGAAATCGAATTCGATATAAAACCAGTGCTCGGTGGAAATAAGGAACGCCGCTTTATCTGCCGCGGCGCTGATGGCTGCAACTTGTCGGATATACTGTGATCATTTAATTTCCATGCGATTAAAACGCCCAAAAGAAGACGGTTCGGCCCATGAGCGCGGCGAATCGACGCCGCGCACGGTAATCTCGACGAAGCCGTTCTGTAACGAAGATAAACGCTAATTGCCTTAGCACGCCTATCTGTTTCACCTAATGTGGAGGATAATCTTGTTTGTTGATTGTACTTCAGATGATGTCTCCTGACGTGATGTTAACGGCTCTAATGTAGCATAAATTCTGAGCCATTTACTCCGCGATATGATCCATTACGTTTATTTTATTTGAGGAAAGCCAACTGCTACATTTGAGGTGCACTGCGGAAATGCGGGTTTATTATTTATTTTTGGCTATAACAATTGATTTTTTATATCATTCGTTTATAATTTGAATGCGAATGATTTAATTCTCTAAAAATTACAACACATAATACAAAGGTCGTTCTGAAACTAAGAGATGTAACGTATGGTAGATATAACAAATGAAAGCGAAGGATTATTTTTGTATGAAATGTTTTTTGTGTTATAAAATGTGATATACGTTCACTGTTACCGATCCTCAAAGATATAGGGTAGGTCCAGTAAATAATAAGACTTCTTTCGGTGCCTTCTCATTAACTGAGGTTGGCGATAACCATAGCACATTTTTCTGTTTTTGGCATTTCTGACTAGGTTTTTAAAGTTCAAACCAGTCCATTCTCTGATTTTTCACCCAGAATATTTGCGATCTTCCTGGTCCTCATCCTTCTCTAGATCGCTTGACTATTAGTTGGGGCAATTCGTATTTATTATTGCGTAATATGTCTTTTGATAGATAAGATTAATTCACGCTCTCTTTGCATTCTGCGTAATACCTCATTCTATTTGCCTATGAAATTTTCAGCAAACGTTAGAATATCTATATTTCAAATGCTTCCAATCGTCTCATGGTATTCACTTTCAGTGTCGATACCTCCATTCCATACAGAAGAGTACACATAACACTTGACCATGCGATACCTAAGTTCTAGATTCAGTGTACCATTACATTGCTTCGTGCTCTGAAAGATTGTTCTATTCTAGATCTTATTTCGACGTCAGAATTAAGATTTCCTCTTATCCAGCTACCTAGATAATTAAATTTCTTAACTTGATGCAGGATTTTTCCATTTATAATCACATTTGCTTGAATATTAGACCGCTTGGAGAACACATTATGTGCGAAAATTATCAACGCACTAAGTAACACAAAAAATGCCGGACCAGACCAGATCTACAACAAATTCCACAAACTTTTGGATGACGAAAGCATTGAATTACTCACGAATCTCTAACTCAATCTATCAAACTGGAGTAATACCTAAAGACTGGCTGACATCAGAATTCACCACCTTGCTAAAAAAAGCAAATGCAATGATTTCCCTCTTATAAGCCTTATAAACCATGTACTTAAATTATTTTTAAAAGTCTTTAATCAAAAAATATATCAAAAATGTAAACAAGATATAAGTGACTCACAATTTAGATCCCGAAAGGGGTTTGGAACCAGAGAAGCGTTATTTAGTCTAACAGTTTTATTACAAAAATATAGAGACTAACAAATAAAAGTCTTCATATATTGGCAGAAAAAGGTCTCGACTGTGAGGACATACACACTATCAGAAACCTTTATTGGAATCAGAATATCACAATGAAACTGGACAATGAACGCATAGAAATGATCTCAATTAAAAGAGGCGTTAGACAGGGTTTATTTAGAGGTGTTTTTCAGAAAAGCCTTAGAAAACACTGAAGACGGTATAAAAGTAAATGGTGTCCTTATTAATAACATACGATACGCCGACGACACGCCCATAATAGCAAAGAGCTTGCAAGGTTTGCAACGATTAATTGACCCTGTAACTCCAGAAACACAAACAGAATTCATGTATACAACCAACAAATTGAAAAGGTGGCAAAACTTAAATATCTCGGGTGTTGGATGACGGAGTACGAAGACTCGGAGTTGGAGATAAAAACAAGAATAGAGGTTGGAAGATCGCCTCTTATAAAACAGCAGCCTTAAATTAGCAACAAGATACAGATTTGTGGAGCGCTACATATACTTAATGCTGATGTACGGTGTTGAGACTTGGACACTCAAGGATAGTACAAAATAAAGATGATAAGCTGTTTAGTTCTGAGTGTTTAGAAGACTATTACGCATATCATAAACAGAACATATTACAAACGAAGAAGTGTTGAGAAGAACGCACAAAGAAAAGAAACTTCGAGAAAAGGAAAACAGCATACCTTGGCCACCTACACTGCAACGACAAATATAACATTCTACACCTCATTATAGAAGAAAAAATAGATAGAAGAAGAGGGTCGTAAAAGATACTCCTGGTTAGAAAATATCAGAGATTGGACACATATGAATATCCACGACTTAATTAGAACTGCTAAAAACCAAATAAATTTTGGGGAAATTGTTGCCAACATTCATTAATGAATACGGCACTCTAAGAAGAAGAACGAGAACATCATCACTTTGGTTTTATTTTATGTTAATGTTTAGGCCGTATTTGTCTCCTTCTCTTTATTCAACAGTTGTTGCAGATTTTCCTCGCTATTAGGTTGATGACAGTATGATCAGCATACCTCAAGTTGTTTATAATTTCACTATTTATTTTGACGTTCTGATAAATTTCTTTCAGTGCCTTAGAAAATATCTTTTTCAAGTACAAATTAAACAGAAGTGGAGATAGAACACATTCCTGTCTTACTCCTCTCTTTATATCGGCTTGTTCAGTGAGCCCCACTTCTGTTTTTACTACCGCGTTTTGCTTCCAGTATAGTTTTTTGATAATCTTAATATGTCTTTAATCCAAATCCTTTCTTATGAGACATCCTATAAGGACTTTGTTTAACTATATTGAATGCTTTTTTATAGTTTGAAGACAATAAATAAATATTTTTTTGCTGGTCTCTATACTTTTGCATGAATGCATTGAAAATAATGCTTCTTAGGTCCCAAAACCATTACGAAAGCCAAACTGTTGGTATTCGATATATCCTGACTTGTAGTCACCGCAGGTTTTTGGGTTTCTTGTTTTTGGTAAGGCGATAAATATTAAATTTATCCAATCTTGTGGTAATTTTATCTTTGTTGTCTAGTATTCTGTTATGAGTTTTATTTTTAAACAAACCAGCCATTTCCATGATCTTTTGATGCGTGGTATGGTCATCATGTTTTTTTTGTAGACTTTCAATTTCTTTACATGCTTCCTCGGCCCAACTTTCTTTAGCTTTCTTAATTGTTTGTCTTATTTCTTGTTGCTTTCTTTTATATCTTTTTATGTTTGTGTTTTTATACTGTCGTCTTTCCTGGGTGAATTTTAATATCTCTACTGTTATCCAGGGCTTTCTTTTAGTATCTCTGTATGTTGATTTTAGCATTTCTTCCTGTGTGTCAATGAGAATGTGTTTAAAATCTTCCCCTACTGTATTTACGCCCTTGTTACTGATGTTATTTGACTTTTTTAGTTGTATTGCACTTCCTTATTTTCTAAAGAAATTAAATTATTTTTTGGAGTGATTTTTTTTTAATTTTTTAAATGTATTATTATTTTGGCTACTAATAAATTATGTTTTGATGATACGTTTGCACTAAGATAAGTTTTTGCAGACTTAACGTTGTTAACCTTTGGTTTATTGGTAATGTATAAAATCCATCTGATTGCGAACACAGTATAATTCATTGTCTCGTGGTGATTCCAAAATATAAACTCTACGGGAAGGAAGCTTGAACCATGTATTCATAATTTCTAAATCGTCCTCTTGACAGAACTATACGAGTTCTATCGTTCCTTTCGCCCAATCCGAAATAACCAACGATATTTTTACGGGTCCTTTGCCTACTTTGAAGTTAAAATCCCTCTCATTAGTATATAGTAACTTTATCTCTTTTCATTTTATGCGTTACTTTTTTGAGCTGTTTATAAAACTTGTTCACTTCAGCTCCAGGTTTGTCCCCAGTTGGCGCATAAACCTGTATTATATTGATGTCCATCGGATGATCTTGTAATTGCGGTAATAACACACAATCATGTGAAATTTATAACTGATTGTGCACTAGTTAAAAGTTTATAATATTATTATTTATAATTATCTTGTACTTCTGTCTTGAATTGAAAATTTTAGAAATCAATGGAGTAAAGAAGCTGTAAACAAAGAAAACTACAAACTGCAGGACAATAAATCAAAGGTTACTTGCAGAACAAAGTCAATATTTGAAGTTACTATATTAAACGAACACTAGTTTTACCATCCGCTTTCACCTGTACCTACCATCTTCCATAAATTTTAAATATTTAAATATTGCTTCGTTGCTTAGACACTAGTGTTGGATTGCTCACTCAAGGTGTTTTTTGTAGTAGTATGGACGACGCTGTTCATTCTATGGATGTGTGAGGTTAGGTTTTTAAAACATGAAAGTCTTTAGATATAAGATAAAAACAAAAAACAAAAGGTATTTTTCTTTTCCATTGTGTACGAAGTTGACAGCAAAGCAACTAGTGATTGAAATAAATAATAAATGATATTTTTCAGGTAATCGGTAAAAGCGCTGATGTCGATGGTCTCTTTCTAGTGAAAGTATCCCTTATAAAACACTTTTTATTTTTTGTTAAAACTGATCTTGGTGTATTTAATGGTTCATCCTTTTTCATCTGCCAAATAATAACTAACCTACTCTTTATTCAGTTTGATAAGAAGTGTAAATTCAGTTTGAAGTCTACTATGCTCTCTAAATCGCTTCGCTATTTTTATTTAAATAATATGACAAAATTTATTTCTATTTAAGCAGACCTCTTGAATAATTTATAAAACACCACTATATAGCAAACGTTTTATTATGTTTTTCTTGGACCTTTACTATATTTGTTATATGTACATGGTCCTCCAAAGCCCTCTTCCTGAGTTTGAAACCCTTTTCCAATTTTTAAGTTTTAAATTTATTGTGGCAGAAACTGAAATTTGAAACACATAATTGGGCTTTAGAGTAGCCTCAATAAAAAGAAAAAATTCTAGAAACCATGACTAATAACAGCTGCAGATATTTCTCAATTGGTAAACCAAAATATTATCCTACGGAGAGTAACAAAACACTGGAAAAGGCTCAAAGCAGATACCAACCCAATGGATTATGTTCAAAATTACCAACTCATACATTACAACAAACTCATAGAATTGTTAACTAATTGCAATAAGCATTGAGGAAAATAATATAAATATTCCAGTGTTCCTGGATATAGCACAAGTATTTAATAAGATCTGGTATGATAGAGTTTTATTCAAAATCAAAAATACCAAAATCAACTCCTCCGTACTACTTATTACTAAAATCATACTTTTTTCTCTTGGCTTACCTTCTCCATTGTTGGTTACTTATCATAATAGCACTCCTTCTTTTGGATGTTGTTGATCTGAATAGTTCAATCGATGTACCACTCCTGGGCAGAAGATTCAAGTCTTCTTTTCTCTAATTTTTCCTTGCATAGTTATTTGCAGCATTTGGTACTTCCTATTGCGTGTAATATGACTAAAATATTCATTTTTTGTTTTTGAATGTAAATAGTAATTCCATATTTTTATTCATTTAGTATTTCTTACTCTATTTGTCCAACATATTCTTAGTAGTCTCTGATAGATCCGCATTTCAAAACTATTTCTTCTTCTTATTGTTTCTTTATTAAATGTTTAGCTTTTTACTATGTATAGGAGAACCAAAAATACGTAACACTCAACCACTTTTATTCTAACTTCGAATGACAAATCATACGCTGTTAACATTTTTCTTCTTTTAATAAAAGTTGATCGCATTTGTTGTATTGCTGGCCGTTTTAGTTACTTAGCGTTCCTAAGTATTTGTAATGTATTATATTATTCCCTGTATACAAATTGGTTTACCTGCGGTTATTTGTAAACATTAGTAATTTGCTTATACTGATGAGGCCGTATCTTTCAACTACTATTTTAACTTTTTCTATTATCCTTTTCTAGATCTTTTATATTGTTGGCTAGTATCACAGTACTATTTGCAGATCTCAAATTATTTATAGAAATATTCTTAAATATTATATCTTCTTCTTTTTCTCTAACGCTTCTTTAAAAATTACTTCAGAATACATGTTAAATACTTCTTCTGATAAAGTATTTTCCACTTTTACTTTGACTGTTTGGCACCAACAAAGACTTGTTATTATGCGTGTAGCTTAGTAGCCTATCTGTAAATTGTATAGTATCTTTAATAGTTGGCCATGGTTAACATTATTGAAGGCTTTTGTGTAGTCTATGAAGCACTCGAAAACACCGTTGTTCATATCTTAACACCTTTATATTAGCCCATTCAATCCAAAAAGTGCCCCTCTTGTAGCAAAACCGGAAAAAATCCGAACTGAGTGTTAAAAATTTCTGCCTGGCACGTTTTATATAGTTTAGTATACACCACTTGAAGAAAGATCTTTAGAACGTAACTCATAAGACTTATAATTCTATATTCGTTACATTCTGTAGCATGCGGTTTCTTCCGATCCCTATGGCTTCTTTTATTTCTTATGTAAATTAATTTTCAAATCTTTTTTATAATTTGGTTATGGATTTTTCTATATTTATTGCTATTTGCGTTTTGTATTTTCATCCATTTTTATTTTATTTTATGTTTGAATTCGCCAATTCTTTCCTCTTTGGCTGTTTTGTTTAGTTGTGATTTTACATTTGCATTTTACTATTAAGTTAGTGGAAATTTTTTATGTATAACAAAAATTACTCAAGTAGAAGCGTCATTGTTTCTGAATTCTGTGATATTTATTTTATTGTAATTACTCAACTTTCTTCGTTTTTTAGGCATACTTATATTGTCATAACTACCGGATTGTGATCAGAAGCTACGTCGGCTACAGGGTATGTTTTTACCGATTTCACAATGTTTCTAAATTTCTTGTTTATTAGCATATAGTCAGTTTGGTTTTTGGCGATATTTTTATTGTTGCCATGCGGCGGTTTCCACGTGTATAATCCACCGGTTCGGTAATTTGATAAGTTATTATCAGTTGCAGCATTCTCCCACCCCTGTCATTTCTAGTTCCTAAATCAAAATTTCCAACGTTGTCTCTTTGCGTATCTCTCCCTATTTTTGCTGTCAGGTTTTCTTTATTTTATTTAGTTAGCTTAGAAATTCTTGTTTTCCTCATCTTTCTTGTCGGCGGTTGAAGCATGAGTCTGTATTAAATTCAATTAACCGCTAGAGGTCACTAATTGAATTAACCTGATCTGTTCCGAAAAACGTACAAACTGTATAACACATTTACTTATGTATTGTTTAGTGTTATTGGTCATTACTACCAGAGTAATACATTACACCATTCTTGGTCTAGCATTTTTTCCCTTTTCGCCATAGAACTTCGTTGATAGCGAATATATCGATTTTTATTCTGTCTATTTCTGCAGTAACATTATGAAACTTTCCTGACTGGAACAGGCTACTAACGTTTCAGGTTGTTCTCTCATGAATGTTGCAATACTTATGTTGATTGACGAGGCTCACTGAAGGGATACCCCGAAATAACAGCCGCTTGTATTTGGTTTACAGTTACCCATGCAAAAATCCACTGATAAACCGGTTTTGGATCATTTCTTTTACGTTTGTCTTGATATTGATGACTACTGTTGCCCTCCATCATATCACCACATCTGGCTAATTTAACCTGAAAATCAATGAGAGCTGATGACCATATGCGGGCCAGTTGCAGTGATTTATCTGGTATTTCTGGATGAGACTAAATGCTGACTACTAAATTAAATTTAATACTACTCACTCAAATTTCTATTAAGTATCTTCAATTGTGCCTCAAGGGGGCGTTCTTATTGTTCCTCATTTTTATTGCGGATTTGCCAATAACAGAAAATGCCACATTCGCTATGTTCGCAGAGGATGCCACCCTCTCAGCAGCCAATAAAGAACCTATAATAGCATCTCAACATCTGCAGCACCAATTTAATCTCATTGAACAGTGATTATCAAAATGAAGGACAAAAGTAAATCATACTAAATCAATACGGGTCATCTTCAACACAAAACGCATTGTTTGCCACTAAGTTTCCCTCTACGACATAACAATCCCAGGGTTTGGTCCTAGGGCTACACTTCAACTTGGCAAAAACTTTTAAAATCTAAACGCCAACAGCTTTCCGTAAAGCTTCGACAACTGTACCAGTTAGTGGAGAGAAATTCTCAACTACCTCCAGAGAATCAAATCTTCATTTACAAATGTGCTATTAAATCTATATGAAGCTACGGTGTGTTGCTTTATACAAAGTCGATAAATTTTAAAACAATTTAGCGATTCCAATACAAGTTATTTTAAATAATAACAAATACACTCTTTTATCTTTTAAACCATATACTTTATACAAACCTAAAGCATTCGTATAAGTATCTCAGTTACATCAAATTTACTTATTGCTTTGTACACATAATTATATTGCAAATTCGCATTTAAATAGATTTAAAAAATAAATGAAAATTTTAATACTTCTATCCACTGGTTGGCGTAAAATAATCAAAAACGATTTTTCACCATTAACCAAGACAATCAAACGTTGCCAAGACACAAAAATTGTAAGTTACATCAAAGGGACACAAATAAAACAACTACTATATTACAAAAATCAACTACGTACGCTATTATTAGAAAGCAGACACCCAGAAAACAAGAAATGGCATCACTAATTTACTCAAATATAAAAATTATCATTTATCATTATTAATTACCCCAATAACATGAATTTTATGTAATGGCTCAGACAAATCGCATTTTACCAAAACAGTCTTGATTAAAATTGTTAATTCTTTCGGCCAATTAAATTCTATATGTTCCGGCCGAGAAAATTAACTCACAATTAATCTGCCCCCGTCCAGCTTCCGCCGCCAACTTACGCCGTTTCACCCTTTGGCTGCGACAATTATGGGCGCGCCATTACAGCCACGTTTAAACTTACCCTGATTCGCGCGAATACGGAAGCAGTTCGCCGGCGAAAGCGCACGGAACTAATTTATTTTTCTGGTGAATTAAGAAACGTAACATTTTACATCTGTCGCGCAAAAAACTCCACAAAAACTCCGGACTTTTTGTTTGACAAATGTGCTGGGGGAGCGCCGACAGTAGCGGAATTTAAAAATAGTTCGGAATCCACATCAACCGGTAAGTAACGCCGCTTTGATAGCGTAACTGCGCTTTGATTGCCAGCCGAATTTCGGAGACGCACGAAGTAGTGCAGCGCGTAATTGGAAAAATTGCGCGAGATGGAAAAAGCGTAATTTGCTAATTAAAATGGTAATTGTGTTTGATAAAGCGGCTTCTTCGCGGGAAACAATAACTTTCCTTCGGACTTTATAACTGCCTTAATTCCTGCGGGAAAATACTCGAATTGTTTTTCTAATTTGAAGCCATGCTATGCCGGCAGTATGTATTTTACGAGCGGCGTAATTACTCCAGGATACCATTAAATTTAATTTATTTGCCCAAAGTCGCGGACGCCCTGGGGTTTTCTATCGACAGGACTGTAGTTTTCAGGTTTTGAAAAAAAAATATTTAGCATATTAAATAATATTACGTAAAATTTCTATTTAGTAACAGCAAGCATGGTTTTGTATATTTTTATATACAAGGTTTAACAAAAAGTTACTATTCTTTTAAATAACCATGTAATTTCCTCGAGCAATATAATAAAATGTTGCTAACTGACTTATTTTTAATACACCTAAATATTGGTTGAAAATAAAGCTAATTTTAGAAATTCCTTTAAATTAAAAATATAAGGTATGTAAAAAGTAACCAGGTATTAAAAATTGGCTATAGAACTTCTATTATCACTGAAGTCATGATAAAAACAATCTTTAAGTGGATTATAATAAATAGAACTTTATATTGCCCTCTTTGATGTTATAGGCACTAGCCTAGCACCTAGCGAGTAGCAGTACAAGTATAATAAATAAACATTACCGATCGTCTTCAATGTTGTTATACAGAGATGGTAACATACAGTAAAAGATAGGAACGCAATGTTACGTCTGGAGATAATAAAAAATGCCATACAAGGATGATAAGCTTAGTGAACAATTCCAGAAGTGACCACCCATTCACATTCCGGTCCACGAAAAACAATACGATAGGTAGCTCGTAAAAATAGACTAACAAGACATGAAATACGTACGCAGTTGCAAAAACAATTCAATTTCCGTGATAATCCCATTACATACAGAAGCTAAAACCCGAAGACTGTGGGTTGGAATGAAGATCGGCCTGAATTGTTCAAAAACATTCTTTAGAGTAACGAGGCCGTATTACATATTGACGGTTTCATCAATCGTCCTAACTGTCATTACTGATCGTCACGTAATAGCGATTCCCATTTAGCGAGGAAGGACCTAAGGTGCGACAATTGTGCTGCTACTCGAATGGATCACAGGTGAACGACGGAAAAGCGGGGACCATGTTTGTGGTCGTGCAAGGAGAAGAGGAAGTCTACTATTAACAAGCCAAGCTTACAGACTTAAACATTATTTTCTATTGCAAATTGATAATTATCCCGAATACCTAAGATATGTCTACAGACACAGAGCAATCATCCCAAGTTGACATAAAGTCAAAGCTATTTGCTTTTAGAAACATGAGGACGCTGACGGATTTGCAAGTCAATGTTTGGAGCCTTGCAAAGACACTGTTGGCCGATTTTATTGGACCAAAGCACACGCCGGAACTCTAGTTGATCAAAAAGGCTGCAGCAGAACCAAGACCACCAATATTCGAGGCGGTTCGAATAAGGCTCGTAAAGAACCGACTACGAGTTAGAACGAGAGTAAGATGTAAGCAGAGGCGGCAAACAGTAGGAACAGGGAGGCAAATTCGGATATTTACCCCCACGGCGCGACAAGCTGCGGAGTGCTTTAACCGACACACCGTCCAGTTCATCGTTAAACATAACAATTTCTAGCCCTATTTATTAAGAATTTGGAAACTGACAGACGACCAGAACAAACGTGCTTGTAGAATAGTAGATAACGCCGCACATGTCTTTCAAACCTGCAACGCCAAGAAAGAGACTAGAGCCAGAGCGGAGAGATCCCTTATCACAAGCCGATGGAGATGACTACAAACGCAAAAAGAGATGGGAGGGATTTTGAAAGTACTCGAATAGTGGATGTCTTTTATAGTATTTGTAACTTGTAAGAGACGCGCGAGGGTTGGGAAAATTAGTGGTAGTGCACGATCTGAACACTCGAACACAAGACTAAACAGGAGATTAGTTTCTTTGCATAGAAATATAAATGTTAGGAGAATTCTGAGCCATCAGCGGTTTGACGTGGATTTTCGTTTTTTAGAGTTCCCCACTAACGTGAATGTCGACGGAGGTGAATTTGCTCCCACGGTAGATTTTAAGCGAATGGAGCATTGTATATGTTAAGTTCTATAGTACAAAAAGAGTAAATATAATTGCGGTAACGCTGGATTACTACGTAAGGTATAGCACTAGCTTTTATTAATAGCATGTACCTGACATGAGTCTAATAAATTGTATGGTATCTAACTAGAATAACATTGGAGACCATATTTTCATGCAGGATGGTGCATCAACCCTTTTTGTTCGTACTGTGGGTGTGTGGTTAGAGCAGCATTTTCCAGGACATTAGTTAAGACGACGCAGATCTCATAAATAACTTCCAAAGAATCCAGATCTCACTCCATGTGATTTTTAACTGTAGGGGGTATGTAGGACAAAAACCAAGCTCAATAACATTATGAAAATTTTAAAAAACCATACCTTGCAGTAGATAACGATCAAAATTTTAGGTTCTAAAATGACCAATCCAGCTACGAACCTTAAATAAAGGTGGAGATATTTGGGTTCAATTTAAAATTTTGATTGTACGTCAAAAACGATCTCTTTGCATACGTTGTTTTAAAAATGTTTAAATATTTTAATTTTAAAAAACAAAACAAGGAAGCTAAACTTACTCTTTTAGTTTCAAAAAATCTTGCGGGTAACGATGATTCTTGAACCCGCATTGTTTAATTTAAGTAAAAAGTTGTTGCATACGCTTTATAAACAAATAATTATTCAATGTATAAAGAATCTTATCAACAAAAATAATTTTTTCGATGGATTGTTAATCAAAGAAAAACAGTTACATTTGGACAAGAAAACTGTAAATAATATTTTTTTTAATCATAGACAACATTTTATATTTACTACATGATTAATAAATACTAATAAATTATTTAACAGTTTTTAAATGCAGTGCTGCAAAACCTTTTTAAAAAAGTGGCTTTCAACTACAGATAATGGTTTTGTTTCCATCCCAATGGAGTTTTGTGCTCAAACAGGTAAAGATTTGGAACTCAACACCTCTGAATTCTTTTTCTTTTGGTGGACAGGGAAGAACATAAAAATTTGCAGCATAAATTTTTTTAAAGCGTTCAAAAATGGTTAGCACTTTTAATTAATTTATTAGTTGTTTTGCAGATTTAATGCGCGCTCAGTACGTTGATGAAGACTATAGTGTCACGTGATTCCACAAGATAGCATTGCAGAAAAGGTGGAGCTTGGGTGGTGCAGTTGAGCACAACTCAAAAAGGCAAAGCAGCAGAAATCTGGCAAGTACGTGCAAGCCAAACATTATCGAGTATGTGACCAACTTGATAATGTCAAACAGGTAAATACCTTCTATGTACTGGCAGATGCAACATGTCTGTCTTGTAAAGCTTTATCCTCATTAAAGATAACAAACGCCTGTTCAGTGTAGGTTTTTCATACTTTCACCACTCAGTAGAAGTAAAAGCATGTGAAAATATTCCAACAGTTGCTGCAGCTATATAACAAGCAAATCATTGGAAACCGTTGTTGTTACATCTAACCATTTATCCAAATTTACAGTTATATATTTTTTATAGTAGTATGTGGCATAATACATATGGCTTTATCAATTTACCAATACAATTTTATTTTTTAATACTTTTCATTGAGGGCATTTTAAAAACAAATGAAGATTTTTGACTGTGCATTAGGTAAAGCCATGCTTTCCAGCTTTTTGTTAATGAAAGAAATTCAAGTTTGCCTCTTAGGCCAAAACATCTCTTACTGCATCATGTCTTATACCACCAAATGATTGATAAGAGTACCTATAGGCTTCTCACTAACTTATGCCCCAATTCAAACACCTTATACTGTCTGCAACAGTTCTTTGCTAGACTTGGAGTAATAGGTTTTAAATTAGGGTACTCCATGACCAACCACAATACCCAGTTTGGAGATTTAAACAACACAGCGTAACCTATCATTGACTAATTTAATTTCTCCTCATGTTTTGAAAGGTAGGTTATGAATTAACACTTTTATGAGGTGTTTATTTTTTATATTGGCAAATAGACCCTGAATATTCAAGGGCACTTTGGTGAGCTATTCAGAAGCTATATATCTGATTTAAAAGCTTTGCATTGTATTTCACGTCTCCGATTTGCTTATGCAAAAGATAAAATATTATTTTTAGTTACAAACAAAATCATTTTAGACAAACTCTATGGATTTTCCTATTATTGGCATGATTTATGTACAAACAGGTGACTTTGTCACAACAGAGAGCTGATCTTGGTTCAATAATCATATGGGAAGCCATATCTGATAATAGACTTGTTGATTTGGTAATACCGACATATAGATAGAAAAGTACATACAGGTTCTAGAATAGGTAACATATAAATTTTCAAATGCTATAGCAAATTTATTTTATATGCAACGTTCGACACTGGGTTCAAGAACAACTCTCTGATCTTAACATCATAGAAAACGTTTGGGAATGTTACGCATTTTTTCAAATACAGATAAATACAAACAAAATTATTTTGAGCTTTCCATCACTGCTGTATAATACAATACCATCCTGAATATTTGTGGTTATAATAAATAGTAAAAATACTAAATAATAAAATAGAAATTGCCATAGTCATATACATCTTTTTGCACCCTGCTTCCTAGTTTTGTTGTAGTTTCTTCAGGGCTCTGCTATATTTATTATCTCTCTCTCTCTCTCTCTCTCTCTCTCTCTCTCTCTCTCTCTCTCTCTCTCTCCCCCTGGTGCCATCTCAGGTAATACCGAAGTTGACGATTAGCATGGCATACTTCCATCGATTGAGCAGTATGAATTAGTTGTTCTCTATCTGGCTGCAACCAGTTTCTAATGTTGGACATCCACGATGTTATTCTTCTTTCCCTTCCCCGTTTTCCTTCAACTTTACCTTTAAGTATGCATTGTAGCAATAGGTATTTGTCGTGTCATATTAAATGTTCAAAAAGATGCTAGTTTAAGTATTTTTATGCTGTTCACTAGCTCTCTACCTTTGCCAACTCTTCGTAAAACTTCGTCGTTGGTTATTCTTTCTACCCATGAAATGCGTAACATCCTACGATACGTTCACATTTCTAACGCTGCTGTATTATCTATAGTTTTATAGCTACAAATGCCAATTCGCTTTGCTCTGAGTGCATATATGCATTTATTCAGAAGGAAAAAATTCAATTAACTATTTACTGATTAGGCCTTGTATAACATTGCAAATGCAACGGTTTTAGCGGTTCGTAAGTGACGCCATGATATCAACTAAGCAGACCATTAAATTTACTGCAGCTTAAACAAAACCTCTCTTCCCCAGGCCCTCTCCACGCGCACATGTTTCTTTTGAGCGCTGTCCTCCCCATAAAACGCCGAAATCTCATTTTTTGAAGCAATCTCATAAACTAAATGGCGCGAAGCAGATATAGTTAGAGTAAATGTATTTTTGTGTTTTTAGAAACATTTCTATGTAATGCGACCACAAAGATGCCATTATTTTATATTCTGCACTATAAAGACGAGGGGAGCGGCTCGGTTTTGTTGCTTTTAAATCTGCCGGGAAACGTTGCACTTTGGAAACTGTATTAACTTTACATAACCGCGTTACTTATGTCACTAACTTTGTTTATGGGAGGGTTATAGATTTCCGAATGTTAACGTGGGGCAATTTAATCCGGGGCAACGGCGATCACAATTTATTAGGACTGAAATCTGATTTTCGGTTTTTATGTTTGCAGTACGCCTTCAAGTCAATCGACCCTTATCAGAGTAATTTATAGTCATGGTAAACAACGTAAACAACTATTACTTTTAAATACTCTATGTGTTATTAGTAAAATGTTTTATAGTTTCAAATACGTCTTAATACATTGCCTACACTTTGTACATAATATACGAAAAATAACCAAATCGAAATACAAGATATAGTAGTGTTAAAATTATTTATTAAATAAATATAAATATCAGAAAAACAATTATAGTATTGTACATTATTTTATTTCTTCGGAAATACACTGAATTAGAATTTTGATATGATGCTATGGTACAATATTGCACAACACACATGAAATTTGAAGGCTAAACGTCTGTGAATTTTTGATCTCCCTAAAGTGTTAATTTTATTTGTTAATGTCTTTACTGGGGTAGTTAGGAGTATTGAAGCGCAATACACAGCCTCTCTTAATTAAATGTCAACCTAACCTACAATTGGTACACCCAGTTAACGCAAATGAGGCTCTAACGACTAAGCATGGGCTGGATAACCCTACATCAAAGACAAGTAAATATGGCTTTAAGAAAATAATCGAAATCTACGACAAACCTTAATTTAAATTTCCAAGGATAGTCATACTGTTCATCATTATTCAATTTTACTGTCATGAAACAATGAAGTCATAGTCCTCAATCCCGACCAGGTGTTAAAAATCACCAGAAGGTGCAAAGAATCATCTGGCTTGACACAGTGAAATTACAAAGTAAAATCTGAACTTAGAGTATTCGTAATCTATTTGCTCCTAGAAAACTGGCGAGCCCAGTAAAAAAGATATAATAGATATATTATGGATTTTGCTAACACGATGACATCACAATATACTACTCAGGTAAGACGATACACACAACATAAACACGGCGTTAGAATTTTAATAACAATCTAAAAAAACATGTAAAAATACAGTTCCTCATTCAGACAGAATAATCTTACTACAACTTACTAGTGAACCAATAAACATTAATATTATACAAAATTATAAGCCCACGGCAGACAAGGCAAATATTGAGTCCACACAATTTTAATGAATATTTGAAACAAGTATTGAGATCACCAAAATCACGCCAAATCAATATTATTATCGGTGACTTTAACGCCAAGGTGAGACACGGTAGGGTTAAAGGAATAGTAAAAAAATATTGAATGGGAAACCAACATGAAAGGGAACAGTACTTATTCAGTTTTGTTCAGTAGAAAATCTCGTCATTAAAAACACATTTTATAATTTACTCCCCAGAAAACTATATCACATAAAATACAGTACGAAATCAAATAAATTACATTATAATAAATAAAAGATTTCAAAACAACATAACCGGAATATCTGCAGAACCAAAACTAACCGCCACTTAAAGAAAAAAAATAAATAAGATTGGGGAATTAAAATAAACAAAAAATCACGGATGCAAATCTAAAACAAAATGTAGAGAAACACGGGAACAACATTAAAAAAAGCATACAAAAATCCACGAAGGAAGTAACAGGTAATACAAGATAAGAAGACTTAAAGACAGTAGAAATACTTGGCATAATAAAAAAAAAAGACATAATAGAAAATTAACAAAAGTATAGAGAATTAGATTGAAAGATACGTGTAAAAATTAAAGAAACGAAAATTAATTGGACAATAAAACAATGTGAGGAAGCAGAAAACAAGTATCTCAAAAATTATGCTCAACAACCAAGTTATAACAACACGGAAGAACTCGGTAAAAGCTAAGAAAAATACATCAAAATGGTTTAATATCAACTTCGAAGACTTATCGGGAGCACCAATACTTCTATCAAAGTATCCGCATCAGAACATTTTCGGAGAAATGTTGAAATTAGTGAACACAAAACAAAATTTAACCTATTCACTCACAATGACATATTCACATATGACAATGGTAACATCCCAAAAAACTGGCTAAAATCTATCTTTATCATTTTACTAAAAAATCAGTCTCATAAGTCGTGTTCTCAAAACCTTTCTAAACGCTATCCACAAAGAAATTTATAAAATTTTAAAAATGACAGACACAAGAGAAGCATTGCTAAGCACGAAACTACTAGTCCAGAGATGTTCTAATCAACGCAAAGATACACAGAGGCATTAAAGTAAACGGAAATTCTATCAATAATTTAAGATCTACCTGCAATACAGCTTTATTGGCAGATATCTAAGGTTTACAAGTCATGGAAACTCAATAGGCAAAAAATATGGCTTTTAAATAAACACAAACAAAACAAAATTAATGATGTCGCCAGACAACAACACGGAAATCAACAACAAATTGATAACACACATATTCAGAAAGTAGACAAGTCTAAATACATAGGCGTTAAACTAAATACAAATTGGGATTGTAAGAGAGAAGTAAAGATCCATCTATCCATATTCAGAAAAAGTTTTACAAAATTTAACACCTTCCTCCTTTACCTAAAAATACAAATAATCCTCCGTCCAAGAGTAGTAAAATGCTATATTTGATCAATGATGCTATATGGGACAGAAACATGGCCTTTGAAGAACAGATAACTAAGCAAAGTAGAGGCTTTCCAATCATGAATATTCAGAGGGTTTCTTGGAATCTCAAGGATGGGCCATATAACTAATGAATAAGTGCTAAGGAGAGTATGTGCCCACAGAAAAATAGTGAATCTCGTTAAACAGAGGAAAGTAAATTTTTTGGGACATGTGCTAAGAGGCAACAAATATATTGTAAGGGCAACATCATCTGTGAAAGCAATATGTGAGTGTGGAGAGCAGACTATCAAAAATACGCTAGATAATTTGTTATAAAGTTTTTGATAAAAATAAATAATTTTACTCAGTCTTACCTAAAATAATACTTAGTTTAACCTCTTCCATCATCATACAATACTATTGACTTTTGAGGTATGGTACTGATTAAATAATTTATCATTTTGTGGAGTATTTACTACCGTTGTCCTGTCACGGCTGCTATTAACTCAACTTTTTTGATAAAATTTTATAGTTTTTGGCCATGTACAATGTACCACAGGTTTCAATTTGGGTTTATGTAGAAAGACTGCCCCGTTCCATGGCAAAATTGAATTTGTTGGTCCTCTTTCCATGTGGTAATTGTACGCTCTCGATGACAAGAAATACCATCCCCAATAAAAACACTGACCTTCACAAAAATGTTATTAAAATCAGATCACTTAAAATAGAACATAACATCTACTATTACGCTAACTTCCCCATATTTTACAGTTTAATGAAGAAATGTACCATTCAATTGATTAAGAAAACGCTTTATTACTAGTATTCCACCATCGTCACTAAATTGGCAAAACATCTTTTGTCAGAAAAAGTGACAGCCCCACAAATGCTATCCGGTCTAAAACTCATCTCTGACCAATTCTGTCAACGCTTTTTCTGAAAGTGGGATTTCTCCTTGTTAATTCGTTTGTGCAACCAGTAGCCTTGCTCAAACTATTTTCTGACACTTGCTCCAATTCGGCCACTGTTTTTAACTTAACAGCTTCTCTTACCAATGCTCGTTTTATTTTTCCTGAAGATCATGACAAAGCTGATATAGTACTATAAAAAATCTGGCACCACTTTAACAAATAAGAAGAATTGAACAAATATTTTTTCAGCACTTGGTCCCTATATTGGGCAAATAATTTATCAAAATAATTATATAAACAAAAATTTTGATTAATGTAGAAATACAGCTGAAGAAAAATTTATAATTATGAGATTGTATAAACTAGACAGTTGAATAAAAAATTTACTTAAACCTGAACTAATATGAACATTTGATTAGCCAGCCTTGGTTCTTTATAACTAATTTGCATTTTGTTGTAATAGAATTTATAAGTTTCTGCAACTTCTTCGAAATTCAATAATAACAAACTTAAATTCGATTCAAATTTAGCTAGTTAATTTAAAAACTACGTTTCCCGTACAGCCAGCAAATTCCAGCGTAGCATACGGGTATGTGTTTAATTTTGTTACCAGCCATAATCAACTCTATCAACAATAGCCGCAATTGAAACAAATCAGTAGTCAACTAATACCCCAATTTCCAACATAAACTCAATACTCCCCATCTTTCTCTACAGCAAACCACAATCAAAACGCAGATATCAATATGGATCAGACATCATACCCTGTGGACTCTGAAAATGACACCACTGAAGCTTTTCATGACTGGAAATACTTAAAAAAGGGAAAATGTTAAATAATCAAGCAGAACTTACTACAATTTCCTTGTATCAAATAAATCTACAAAACAGTTTTAATTTACTAACGTTTGAAGAACCTAACAACACTCACACAACTAACACCTCAAACGAATCCATAACACCGAAATTACCCCCTATTGTCATATATAGAGTGACAAACTATAACAGTTTGGTCGAAAATCTTGTAAAACTTGCTGAAGAAAAACAGTAGAACACTATCTACTAACACAATAAAAATAAATTCTCTAACCCCCGACACATACAAAAAGTTAATAACACACTAAAAATAAAAAATCATAAATTACAGATATTAACCTGAAGACGAACACGCTTATATAATACATATATACCATACAGTACCTAACCAGGATATAAAAGAAGGATTAGAAAGTAAAACCCACAAAGTACGGAACATTATGAACATTAAACGCAGAACAACGAAAGATCCACTACCTTTATTCCTCGTCGATTTTAAATCAAGTCTCAACAATAAATAAATATTTAATCTCGAATTCTTAAATTACATAAAAATAAAAGTTGAACCTTTCAATAGAAAAAAATCATTTAATGTACGCGATGTCAATTTTACGGCCACTCCAAAATAAATTGCACAAGGCCATACAACTGCGTCAAGTATAGGGAAAACCGCGACTCTAAAACATGTAAAAAGCCACGAGATACTCCCGAAAAATGTGTCCTATGTGATAGCAGCTACCTGGCAAATTACAAAGGCTGTGCAGTCTATAAGGAACTTAAACATGCCACAAACAAACAGACACCCAATACAGCAAGTCCCAACGCATCTCTTGGAAGATTCTAAAATTTAAGAAATCCTGCACAATCAACCCGACTTGAACAATAGAACAATTCATAGGACAATTCAAATAATTAATTAACTACCTTACTGATGGAATTTAAAACAATGTTTACTCAGCTGATGACCCAAAATCAAATGACAAAAAATCTAATGGCAAAGAGAATACGCATTGCAACTTGGAACTCTAATGGATTACACAATCACAAAAACGAGTTAATAACATTCTTAAGAATCAAAATATTGACATTATTTTAATTTAGGAAACTCAATTCACCGAAAGGAGTATGACTCGCATACCAAATTATACAATTTATAGTACAACGCATCCTGATGACGCAGCACACGGCTGATCAACTGTACTCATTCATGACAATATTTCCCACCACAAACTACCCAAATTTCTCACCGAAAACATTCAAGTAAATGCACTTTCATGGTCATTTACATTATCGTCCATTTATTGTCTGCTTCGACATGGAGGCTCAACGAACCAATATAAAGCGTTCTTCTGTACACTAGGCTCCAAATTCATACCGGAACGAGACTAAAATGCAAACCATACTCAATGGGGGTCTGGGCTTATTACAACAAAAGGTCAAAATCTCCTGAACGTTATGACAGACGACAGATATGAGCATCGATCCGCCAGAGAACCCACATATTGGCTAACCAACACCCTATATATATATATATATATATATATATATATATATATATATATATGTAGGAGCTAGTGATTAAAAGCCAAGAGTAGATGGCAAAGGTTACGTGGCCCAGAAGATCGACAAACCTTCAATAGATTAGGTCGAATAGTACACAGAACGCCCCACGAATTAAAAAACATGTCGAGAATATCTTATACATATGAACAAAGACGACCCTTCAATTTAGGAGACTGTCAGAAAATTCAAGAGACCACAACTTGCAACTCCATCTATTAGAACTGTGAACGGACACTGGGCTTGAACTAACGAAGGAAAAGCTGACACATTTGGAGAACACTTGTTTACCATTTTCCAACCGAATAATCCACTCCCAAATCAAACAGACAGTAAAATCAAAAACTATACCATGTCAAATGTCGCTCCATATCAAGCCCATTTCGACATCTGAAGTGCAAAAGGAAATTAGTAAATTGAAGCAATGCAGATTTCCAGGCTATGATCTCACCACCAGGAAAGTACTACAAAAACTATCAAAAAAAGCTGTGATTTTGATAACAATCATGTGTAACCGCATGTTAAGCCTTTCATATTACACTCTTGTATGGGAATAAGCCCAAATAGTTATAATACACCCGAAGACCGATCAGTTTGCTTCCCCAATTAAATAATGTGTTCGAAAAGTTACTGCTGTAAAGACTTCGTAACGATGTCGACTTAGACCTGCTGTTGCTTACTCATCAGTTCGAGTACCAAACTCACAGGATTATTAATCCAATTGTACTCAGCCTTGAGAAAAAGAAATACTGTACTACAGTATTTATTGATGTTTTCCAGGCGTTCGATAAGGTGTGCCATATTGGGCTGTTACACAAACTACAACCCCATCTACTTCTTCTTCTTCTTAGAGTGCCATCTCCTTATTAGTGGTTGGTGTCAATCTCAGCAAATATCTGGCGATTTTGGGCAGCTTGGAATAGTGGGTGGGCGTTCAGTCTTCGACTTACGCCGCGTCGACTTTCAATTTTACCTTTTATTATAAGTTTCAGTAATGTGTTGTTCTTGCGCATAACATGTCCTAGGTATGCCGTCTTTCTTTGTTTCACCAGTTGTAGTACTCTTCTACACTTGGTTCTCCTAAGGATATAGTTGTTGCACATCTACCAAATCTATATTACCTTTTGTTAAAGTCTTACCTAGAAAACCGCTTCTATTCAGTAAAATACAAAGACGCATTCTCCTAATTCTATCCTATACAGTCCGATGGCCCTCAGACAAGTGTACTTGGTCCCCTACTCTATCTCATATATACAGCTGATATCCCCGAAGCTCCAAACAACATAATGGTTACCTTGTCTGATGCTGCAGTACTCTCCACCTATCAGAACCCAAACACTGCCAGCGAACACCTACAACAAAGTTTAGACACTCTTAGTGAATTATTCAACCGCTAGAAAATAGAAGTATACCAATCCAAATCGGTGCAGTTCACCCTCCAATCCATTTCAACCATATTTCTATCCCAGTAAAAGCAGAAGCTTTAGCTAGTTAATATCTTTTCTTATTTTGTATTAGATGTATTAGTGGGTTAATAAATGGCTCTATGTAAAAATGTAGAATTAATTTTTTGTTGTAAAACAACTTTTATTTAAAAATAATTAGTAAGAAGTAGTGGTGTAACAAAATGTCTTCTGTTGTCTTCGATAATTTATTATCTACCAAGTAGCTTGTAGATTCAATCGTAATAAACTCTCCAAAAATACATTGTTATGCTAACCTATATCTTCACAGCTGTTCTAAATTGCTCATTATTGAGCAAAACATTTTAAAATAGTTAAAATTATCTTAGTGCCCAAACTAGATAAAAATCTCGACCGTGTAACTTCCTACAGACCAATTAGTCTCCTATGTACTATTTCTAAAAAAAGGTTCTGCTACGAAACATCAGTCCATTCCTAAATAAAATTCCTGGCCATAAATTTGGGTTTTGTTGGTCACATTCAACCACCCAACGACGCCGCGGAATAATTTATGTCATAAATAAATTGCTAGAAAACAAGGAATATTGTCCATCAATAGTCCTTGATATAAGCCAAACCTTTGACAAGCTTTGGCATGATAGCCTCCTTTACAAAGTCAAACGTTCCATTCCATCAATTTTTAGCCTACTTGACTCATATTTAAGCGACCGCTAATTTAGAACCAGAGTTAAAGGTAAGACGTCAACCCTCTTTCCAATCAAATTTATCTCCTGTATACATCAATCCTGCCAACAACTCTTAATACAATAACTGGTACGTTCACCAACGATGCTGGTATAATTGCAAGCCATGAAAACCCAGATATCGCCTCTAATTACTTACAACATCACCTGAACCTACTAGAAGATTGGACAAAAAAGTAAAAGATAAAAATTAAGACTGTTGTCTCTCAGTTTTCGTTGATAATGTAATATCGAAATCTACAACAATTACCTAAAGTAACATATACTAAAAAATAGAAAACAAACTGAAATGAGGTTCAAAGAGTTATATTGCCTTATTGGCAGAAAATTCACCTTATCCTTAGAAAATAAACTGTTAGTATACAAAACGAATATGGACTTACTTAGTCGAACTTTGGGGATGCGCTAGTAAGTCAAGCGTTGCTATCTTCTTAAGAGCTTAATCAAAATCAAAAATCCGAAGGTTGTCGGTATGAGAATCAAATGCACTAACCCCCACTCTCTTGTATCTTGCCAAAATTCTTCAAGCCTTATCCTATGTCGAAAACTTACACTAATTTTTATAAATACTCAAAACTTTCCATATAGGCAAAATAATATTATGCTCAGCTTTGATTTAGTCTCTTTGTATACCAATATTCCAATTTCCAAAACCTTGCAGTTACTGAAATAAATTTATAACATAAAAAACAATTTTCTTTCATTAACTAATAATCGCCTATTCAATACCTACTTTACCTCTCAAAATAAATTTTACCTCCATACTAATGGTGCTCCTATGGATTCCTAACTTTTATCTATTATGGAAAACCTTTTCACGGTCGATTTAAAAAAAGCCCCCAAGTCCTGTTACATGCAACCTATCTATTGGTTGCGATATGTCGATGATACTTTCATTATTTGGCCTCATGGACAAGATACATTTCGCAAATTCCTTTACTACCTAAACCAAATTTAGACCAACATAAAAATAAACAAACAATTTCTTCCTCCTCCTAGACATTCTTATAACAAAAAAAAACCCTGTACATGACAGCTTTCATGACAGTGTCTATAAAAAAAACATAGTCATGTTACTTAAATGCCAAATCTCATATCACCTTGGTCAAATCCATTTGGTTGCAAAATTGCATATATATATATATATATATATATATATATATATATATACTTAATTGATTTTGAATTATTATTTTCATTATCATTAAAATTAATAATCGACGTTTTTGGAGGAAATTCGAATAAATAATTAGAAGCCCAATCATCAAAGGTCATTTGCAACAAATTAGCGAAACAGATTTTGTAAATCCTGCGGTATTTAACAGATGCGCAATAATTAATTTAATCAAATAGGGACGTGTTGATTAAGAAATCGTAATGAAAGTTGGAAATGGAGTTAGGGTGAGCCGCAGACAGGGGTTGCATAGTAGTGCAACCGCAGAGGGTTGTGTAGCAACTGCGTAGGGAATATATTGGTTTGTTAGTGGTCACAAGTAATTTAGGGGAAGAGAATCGGCTTTTACAAGTACGAGGGCGGCGAAACATTGAATGGGCCTGATTTTTGACGTTTTTAGATGGATGTCAGCTCACTTCCCCTTTGATGCTACGGGTTGGAAGGGTATTATTATAATATTAAAGTCCATAGTGTTTCTTACAAATACGTCCTTTTCTAGTGCCTTTGATAGATGCAGCGGCGATAAGAAATATTAACAAGGGCCGACAGCTGAGATTTGACTGAGGAACCCCACATGTTCACAGATGCGGCTTTTTACAATTCAATCGATAGTGTAAATTCGCAACCGCGTAGTTCAGTGCTGTTTTGCATTTTTGAATAAATGCACAGCATCAAATTGAATTTGGTCTTTAAAGAAAAATGTACTAATTTTTGTGTCACAAAACATAATTTTTTTTAAATTTTATTGTAAAAAAATTTAAAAAAAGTATTTTTTTTATTTTAGAGAAAACATAAAAAATTAATAAAGAACTGATAAGTTATTTGCTCTTGTTTCAATACCGTACCATATATAAATATTGAACAATCTATCGTTTGGTACATTTCACTTTGATTTCGTTACTTAGAAATTTATTGTAGCATATGATACTATTTAGACACCCCGATATTCTCAAGAATTTGTCAGTCTGTGCCTTAAGCTCCTCAATAATTTTTTTAATTTTTAATTTGCATTGTAAATCGTCATCTTCTTTGTTTTACTAGTTGATATTTTTATAACATCAGACAGCTGAGATTAAACTGGTATAATAAACATTGCAGGTCATCTTTATTCGCATTGGTAGCGAAACTTAATATATTTAAATCTCTGTTGCTTATCCTATATCCCATCTTATGTAATACATAATTTATAATCTCATTCATAATCACATTAAATAAGAAAGACCTTAGAGAATTATCTCGACAAATTTCTTTATTCAATGATATATTCTTCTACAATTTTCCATTCGTTTTAGTTTTCGTCTTTCCCCCATTAATAATGCGGCTCAAGAATTTTTTTTGGAATATATATTTTGCATTAGGGTTTCGATTATTGTATTAATTTAAATTTGACGATTCTTGCTATGGGAAGGAAGAACCTACAGAAGCACTATTAATTTGGTAGAGTAAGTAAGTCATTCAAATAAATAAACTTTCTCCAACTCAGTACATTTCCCATAAAAACATATTTCTTCCAAACTTTAACTTTGGACAGCACACAAAATGCCAATATCAATCTTTGACTCAAAGTTCTCCTTGAAAGTGAGGGGAAAATTGAGGGGAAAATTGAGACTCAAAGCAAAAACTAACTTTAATCTCTTGATAATGGTATTAAAGTAAACGCCAAACATTTTATATGCAGCTACAGGTAAAATATCTTTAATCTATTCTACGAAGGCCTAGACTTTTGTGTGACCTTGCATTTTTAAAATCTTGCAAAGACAAAACAAGTTATTCCTTTGAAATAACGACTAAATTACCATTAACAATCCTTTTCTATCTCATATATATTCTCAATAAATTAGAAGTACTTTAGCTTAAACATTCCACCCACAAAACCCGAAGAAACCTTGTCGAGAC
This sequence comes from Sinelater perroti, assembly GCA_036346155.1. NCBI lineage: Eukaryota > Metazoa > Arthropoda > Insecta > Coleoptera > Elateridae > Sinelater > Sinelater perroti. The sequence goes on along the minus strand of JARFIY010000032.1, from coordinate 442,257 downwards.
AAATTCTACACTGTAGAACAATTTCTATAATCTCAGTTTTTTTCGTATTTATTTGAGATTCCTGAACTAGGTTAATATATGATAAAATATCATATATATCAGAAGAGAAAACTAAAAATTAAAAGCAATAGATTTCCAAACTTGTCCAGAACCATTTATCTACTACTCATCCGTCATATCCCAACTGTGGATAATTTTTCCGATTCTTAAGTGAACCAACTATCAAAACTTTTGAAAAAGTTTTCAGATTGTTGTCCCTCCAAATTGTGTCCGCACCGTACATATATCCCAGGGGAAATCGCCTATTACCAATCTCTCTAAAAATATAGCCAATTAAACCAGGCAAAATATAGGTAAAATTCTACCCAAACCCCTAAACGTTTTAAAACTAATCAAAAAAAGTTATAATATTACCGGCAGATAAAAATAACGTTAAAGTTATTCCCAATAACTCAAACTAAATCGCTAATATGGATTATTTATATTGGACTATCATCAAAAACTACCTAACTTGAAAAGAAAACCAAGAGGGTTATTAACTCAAACCTATCCCTCGATATCAGAAAACTACTATACCCCGAAATCATGCCAAAGTCATATGGTCTTCCAAACATTCACAAAAAACACTGTTTTGTGACCTTTGACAACTTAGCCAAATATTTGTCCAAAATCCTCCAGCCCCTTACAGAACAAGCCTCATTATACGTTCAAAAATTCTATCACTCTCAACTACATTCTTATATGTAAAAGTGACATAATGGTCAATTTTTATATCGGTACCTTGTGTATCAATATTCCTATCTCTAAGACTTTGCAACTCTTAATAATTAAGCAAAACCTAAAAGACGACATCCTAAAATTAATCGACTATTGCCTATTCGATGAGCGCCAGCGTGGTCTTACAGTGGACCCGGGTTTATTTCCGGAGCTTTCGAATACCTGGTGGGTGGCCTACTTAGTCACTAAAAATAATTAAGGGGTAATAATGGCAGTTGTCTAAGGCGCGGTTTTTGCTACATTGTCCCGCATCAGAGATGGTGCTCGGCGACCAGCAAGAGAGGGCAAACATATGAGAGCCTTAACCTCTCAGTTTGCGGGCCGTGCTCCCACGATGGGCGTTAGAGCCTGACCATTATTATCATTAATGCCTATTAGATACTTATTTTATCTTCCAAAAATTTTTATCTCCAAATCAATGGTGCTCCTATAAATTCTCCACTTTTATCTGTCGTTTTATTAAAACCTACTTGTTGGATAAGATACATTGACGATACCTTTGTTATGCGGCCTCGTAAACAGGATACGCTAATTTCTTTCCAGCATAACCAAACTTAATATTAACATTAATTTCACAATGGAAGTCGAACAAGACCATTTCCTCCCTTTCCTGAACACTTTTATAAAAAAAATTCTTATAACGACAGTTTCTATCATACCATCTACAGAAAACCTACCCATACTAATCGTTATGTAATTGCAATTAATAATAATAATTATCTCACTCAAACACTATTTACTTATGTTTACAAAGCTGATAAATCCTGTTACGTTGTACTTCAAGGTCACATATTAGCATCACCCGTTGCAATTTGTACTTAATAACTTTTATTGTTAATTTTAGTACATTATTAAGTTTATGAATACCTCTGTACTTGCTAAGTACCAATTTACCACATTTTTTAGAAAGAGAGATAACATTACTGGTTATCCATTTTTTCTCAGAAACATGCTTCTACTTCTCTAATAGATGTATGATTTCCCTTCTATATAACTAATCCTTCACACTTTAACATTTTGTTAGCAATTCCGTCTGTTTCTGGGAATTTCCGATTCTTGAGATAATCGCTTCCGATATTTCTCTCTTTGCCTATACTATTATTTTATTTTTATTCTTTTATTTCTTGTATGGTGTTACTTTTAAAACATTTAAAATTTTCAACGGTTTTAATGTTTTATACACTAAAAGTGCTTCGCTTTTTTTATATTAGTCTTTACTCTTAGTCAAGAAGTATTAAATTTGATTTGATCTTCTACTTTGTCATTTATTATTCGATCTCTTGCGCTTTTATCGTCTACTAACTGCCTCTTAATCATATCTTTATATATGTGCTCTTTTCTCTTTGCTTTTTGGTATTAATATCCGAAATTTGCCCATCAGCAATTTGTAATCATCGTTGACGTTAGTTGAGTTCAGTGTTTTTAAATCAATGACTTGATTGAATAGATCATTCGGTTTGTTATAATAGGGTTAATGATCAAAGTTTATGTTTTTGTATTCTTTTATTTAAATTCATATTTAATGTTATGATCACAGACAATGTTTCTAGTTTTAATTCGTTATCAGCACAAAATTGGCATCATCATCATGATTCGATCCGGCATCGCTCCCATCCAATGTGTTCCTGCGATCTTATTGATGTCGTCTCTCCATCTGGTTCTCGGCCTTCCTCGTTTCCTTCTTCCAGTTCTTCTTCCACTCTATTACCTTTTGCTTCACCTATCGTCTTCTCGTCGCATAAGATGGCCTGCCCATTGCCATTTCAAGTTTTCAATGCGTCGTCCCACGTCCTCAACTTTGGCATAATATCGTTAAAACATTGCTTAATGCCAGAAAATAGATATGTTTCGGTCTTTACATTAAGATCTCTTAGAATGTCAATTTGTTACGATTTAATTTTGTAGGCTTTCGTAAAATACTTGTTTTTCTTCTTTTAATTTACTTCTTCCAGAAGTTTAAATTTGGGTTTATGAATCTTGATCATTGCCATTATTATTCTAAGGCAGTTTTATATGTTAAAATAGATTGCTCACACTTTTTATTTATGACAGTGCCTTTACCTTTAAATCCTTTCTTACACCGCTATTACACCGAGTACTGTCCCTTTTTCTTTCTTACAGTGCACAAAGATTTATTTTGTTTTCACTTTTCATGATCAATTCTTGATATCTACCATCTCGTGACCTGTTGTTTTAGGGTATTGTTCTTTCTAAGTCTTTTTCCATTTTGAAGCTGATTTCGTCTCTACAGAATCCGACCAGTTCCAAAACTGTGATTTAGTTCTAGAAGCATATAGTGGGTAGAGTGCTACCCTCGCCCATAAACTTTCCTCCTTTGTCTGGGCTTAGGACCGGCAACAGCGACCATTGACCAGTGCAAAGGAAGTTTGTTATTATTACATCTATACTTAAGTATTATTTGAAGGTGCTTAATCAGTTAATTAATTAATATAGTAATAATACTTTCACTTTCATTTGCATATGACTATTTAATTTATTAAGACCGTTCTGCGATTATTAAGCAGAGTAATTTATATAAAAGTTGTAAGATCTTGGCGCGCATTATTTTAGGAAATAACTTATTTATTTAATTAACAGGCGCATTAAAAGGTAGTATATTATCTAAATTGGTATTTGAAAAACGATGACAATTAAATTGAAATTTGGATGTTAGCTCGCGCTAGACAAAAGAATATTTATAAATAGTATATAAAAAAAGCAGATTTAAAATTTATGGGTTTAAAATTTTAACCTACTAACCGCAACGCGGTCTTTAGTTCAGATAAACACGGTACATTTTATTTGCAATTTATGCCTTAACTTAAATAACTTTATCACATCCCAATAACCGTTGAAAGAAACATCAAGAACGGCTTAGGCACGTCTGCTATGTTCCGACAGATTCCAAAGACCTAAAAATGCACCAAGCACTTGCAGGTTGCACATCTGTTGGCGAAGGCGCAGCGTCATGCATGAAGTGCAACTAATGGGGCTGGCGGTCGCCGCACAGCCCGAACCCCTTAAGACTGCCAAGGTACCCACCCGCTGAGGAATTCCTTCCTTTTTGGATTAATTTCGAAGCTGTACAAAAACTCAGTTAAAAATACATTTTTGAGGTTAAAAAACTCTGAAAAGGGGAAGATTTACGCATGGAAGAAAATTTAAGAGCGAGGTGAATTTTGTTAATTGGTATGTGTTGATTGCCGACTACCCCTTTTTGCAGATGCGTCAATGCTGAAATGTTTTTTTAATTTAAACTTTTGTAGACCACTCTACTGTACTTAGAGTAGGCAGACGACTCCGTTTTTATTCCTTGTCCTGGACTTTTGAATATAATTTGGGAAGTCAATTTATCATAAATTTATGATAAATTCAGAATAGTGGCAACTGTCATCATTTAAAAATTACAGATTACTAACGGTAGACAACCTTATGACTGCGCGCTGGCGCGTATGTCAGTAGAGGTTATGTAATGTACATTTATGTTATATATAAGTTGTCCCCTGCTCCACATAATCCAAGAATACTACTCTTCAAAAACACCCTTTGTTACGTAACACTCGTCGTGTCGACGGGAACATGATATAAGTGGATATAACAACAATAACACACCAAAACAACAATAACATTCTCTTATAAGCTCAAAATGGTCTTTTTATGATCTATAAACTATTTACCTATTTTGGTTAACAATTTAAAAATTATTATTAGCCTTAAAGATGTTCTAGCAACGAAATTAAATACTAAAAAAATAACCATGTGCAAATATTTAAAAATAACTGAGACTTCTGCTTCAAAATTCTGAGTGTAAAAAATGGGTAACCTAGTGTTTACTGCAAACAAAAAATTAGTGTTTCCAGCAAACACTTTTAGTCATTATTCTCAATTGATAAGGATAATATCGACATGTTTTTGGATTTCTTGATTTGCTCAGCCCAAGCTGACCATTTTGCCTTTCTTAAGGTTCACTCGTCTGTCTGTCACACGGCCTCCCAACTATAGCACTCGATTTTGTCAGAACTTTTTCAATTTTGCTCGATGTTGCGTAGTGAAACTGAATCATTTTTGAATACATTATTCAGGCAACATATCAAAAAAGGCGAATAAGAAGTTCAATCGTAAAAAGAGTTTTGAAGGAACTAGGGGCTTGCTAGACTTTTGCAGTTTGTTACCGACGGATACGGTTCTTATAGAAACTGGGGCAGTAAATTACGTAAGCGTTTATCGCCGCAATATTTATTATATTATCGGCGAAAGTCATTGGCCACCTCTTCGACTTTCTTCCCTTTATTTGGTTGTATTTTGGTTTGTGATTATTATTAATGGAAGTCTTATCGTCAAGCGTAGAAACCAAGCACACAATGTTTTGAACACTAGCGAAGTATCTTCATAAAAAATAATCGGTGTTCGTGTGGAAGTTCTTTTTTATCTTTTCGTAAGGTTCAGATTACCGTGAAACTTTATTTCTTTTTTAGTTTTATGAATAATGGCACCCCAGTAAACAAGTTATCTATTGCAACAGTTCAGTTTGTCCCTTTTACACAAGACACTAGTTTTTTAACGTAGAACTCTAAAATGAGTGACCTTGGGGAAGTAGATGCTTTTCTCAATTAGAGAATATTTTGTAGCATTATCACATATCATTCGACGCTTGTCAAGTTTACTGGGGATATACATTTTAAAAGGGCAACGCTCTCTAAAACATATAAGTTGCTTATCTATTATCAAATACGATGATTGTTTGTTGTGTTTTTTACAATTTATAATCAACTTTTCTTATATTTTACGTGCAGGGGCCAGCTTATCTTCTTCATCTTTAGTGTTTATATTGTCAAAGCATAAGCAGTTTATAGCAGGAAAAAATAAGTCACCTATACTTGTGACATCGAACAAAACTGTTGTTGAAAGGTAATTACTTTTAAGAAGCGAGCCAAGAATTATGAGGCCAATATATGTAACAGCTTGCCCTGTAGACTTCAAGTTATACTGCGCTTGTTGTAGATTGATTTCCAAATTAGTGTATTTAGTCAATGGGTTCAATCATAGATTAATGTATACTACATTAATTGGCATAATTTTTCCTTTGTTCTCTTGCAGACTTTGAGTTTTCCGGGCCATTCTACTTTTCAATGATGAAAGCAATCATCATTTTTTGACACATCAACGGTTCTGCTGTCTTATTTTCTTTTTCTCTTTTTTATCCTCTTCTTACTTTCTAAGAATTGACCACTATTACTAAAAAGCTCCACTCAAAAAACTTTGATTGCCACATCACAGTCACTGTCGTTTGGTTTAAGGCTGTAGTCCTCTGAACTCAGGTCTACCTCTTCTACGGCAACATCTTGATTTTCCAATTTTTCTTCATGAATATTAAGTATAGCCTCGTTTGTGACCATCCCATTCCCCATTTTTTAGAAAGAAAAAAGCAGATTAGTAGAACATGTTGGCCTGTGAGAGGGTCGAGAGTGGGGGCACTCATCAAAAAGACAAAGGAATAATATTCTATGGTTATTTAAACAAATCTTTTGTCCCGATTTGAACTTGAAATATCCGGTCACCACTGGTTGAAGATTGTTGACATTTGCACAGAAAAAAGGCAAAACATGTTTTATTGTACAACAATAAAAAACCTCATTTAGGATTTAAAACAAAGAAAAGAATGTCAATAGGGACATATCTGTTTAATTACATAATTTTAATAAATACTTTTAAATGTTGCAATTTAGTGAAATCATAAATTCAATAACAATTTTTACTGCAGTTAAAACAATTTTAATGGTCCAGGTATTCGCAAGTTTTAAATTTAACCTGCCATTAAAACATGCGCATACATTAAAACGCGTGCGACTTAAAAAACGACAATGGCGAGATCGATTCAGCCAGCAGCAATCCACTTTCCGCACGTGGCCTTTACCACCATTTATCGGCGTAAATAAATTCTTGCGGTAGTCGAGCTGCACCACTTTAGGACTTTTTTATTTTGTCTGATTTAATTTAGCGAATGGACTAGTAAGTGACACCGCGGATCCAAGCGAGAAACGAACGTGACGACTTCTAAAAGCTTTTTCTTATAGTGTTATTGGGGCGGGAAACAAACACTGTGCATGCCGATGCCAAAACGCTTCATTTTGGGAGCGAATGACCACTTACTTTACAGAAAATTAATTTGATTCTCCAAAACTGGCTTCGGATCAGTTAATATCTTAAATTATTATCAGTATGTTCATAAAAAAATTAAAGACGATTGCGGAAAACAATTTTTTGCTTTAAAATATTTATGAAAATTTATAAAATACGTACTATTACAGCATATACAGTGCCAGATAAAATAGGTTTTCAGTTTCAATGACAAAAAGAACGGACTACAAGAAAAGCAGAACAAGGCTGTGTAAATCCTAAAAACGAACATTATTTAAAATTTTTTGTACCGTAATATTTATTAATTAATTTAATGAGTACTGAATCTCTAAATTGTTACTGTAAAGAGGAGATCTAATCTCGAAGGTCTATGAGTTTGGACCTCTTGAACCTAAAACATTTTATTTGATCATCTAGAAGGTCTACTGCTAAAGAATTTGTGTAATTTTGTAGCCAAACTCAATAATTAGTGCCGAGTGTCTTAAATTTCTTCAGTATGAAAATATGAAAAGAGGAAGACCTAGAAGATCATGGAATAATGGAATAGGAGGTTTTTTATTAGAATGATTTTTAAGACTTTTCAGTGTTCGGGAAAGAATCCAGTTCTTAAGATAGCGTTTAAATATGGACGTGATTAGGTTGATACATTTATATGGTAGCTGTTTTAGAACATTTTTTGTAATTAAATCGTAACTAGGTGTTTTTGAGTTTAACTTGGTAATAGTTTATCTTGCTTTTTTTACTTTAAATTTCTGGGTACATTGATCAATCACAAATAGTGTTTTTAAATATCTATAAATCTATGTTCGTCTTTCTGTGGGACAGTTGATATGATTTTTTACTTCTTGTCCATATTAGCAAAATCCTCTGGCTAAAATATTAAGTAATTTTTGATACAACTGTAATTAAACAATTATAGTACTCACCTGTTCCATAAGTTTTGTCATGATATTTTTCATCTCTGTAATATCTGCTTGTGGCGATAAAAGTACATTTTTGCGAAAGTGCATATTTTTCTAACCAAGTGGGCACAAGACATTCTTGTTTCTACTGTTTTCACTGAGTAGTTATTCCTCGGTGAGTTGGATCATCGATTGATAGAATTTTTCTTAACGTTTTTGAACCAGTATTATTGTGTTCCCGAGCAAAGATCATTCGCACTTAATCAGTTGACTACTACGACGCCCCTGTCTGCGTATTTTTAAAAAGTACAAGAAGTTTGCAAAACAAAAAATGATACTTATTTTTAAAAAATCTTTTGTATGGTGCACCTAGCAAGCTTCCGAAAAGTCACTGGGAGAATTCTTGTAGTTCAAATCACCTGTTTTTGCATGGTGTGGCAAAAGAATCTGTTACAATACAACCACCAAACTTTATTTTTGTAAACAGATAGTATGTTCATTTTTATATACTACAATAGTTCTGAAGTCAGTATCAAAGAATGCTAAAACAATTTCTTTTATGGATAAAACTGAAACGTTTAACAAAACTTGATACTAACTGATAAACCTTTATTAAACTCCTTTTTTTTCTTGTAATTAGCCATCAAGTAGTTTCAACAAAAAATTATGATCTGTATGTTATGACATAATCTGCCAAAAAGTATTACCGACTGGAATAATTTTTTGTAAATATACGTAATAAAATAAAATAACCCATATGCTTAGAACTAGGTGCGGTTAACAAAAAAAAACAGTTAAAAAAAGCTTTTAATGATTCTATTATAAACTTAATAACCGTTATTTATTACATTACGTAATCGAAAAAATATGTTATTATGATTTTAAAGTAGTACACCTTTAGGGCTACTTTTATATAGCATTTATTTTAACAAATTTTCAGATTAGTTCCATTACGGAGTTGCTTTGACGTACCTAAAACTTTGATATAAATATATAACAATATTTATTATAAACAAAAATAATATTAATAATAAACCGTAAAGACAAAAACCCGTATGGGGTTGTCAGACCCCAATCAGGCGCATCCACAGAGAGCGGATCGACGGATGTCTTCCAGATATATGAAAAATTAAACACCTAGAGCGGATTACAATTGACATGACATAGGAAAGCAGCTATTTCATTGTGTTCTCTGAACATTTGATATCAAATAGTCACAAGCAAGGGTTGTGATACTGTGGTATAGAAAGCAACGAAATACTATTACACTAAATTTTTCAAATATTTATCATCATCACAATGGTTAGAGAAAAAAACAACATCCTCTGGCGTGAAGGTGGAAAAACCTTTAACGTTATTCAAGAAATGAGAAAAATTGATATAGATTTGAAACTTGGGAAAATGCCAAGTCAATGAATATACTGTCTATTATTTAAGAGATCTGCAAATCACTACAACAGAGTTGGATTTATACCAAGTCCATCCACGTCAAAAGTAACTCAAATTTTTGACCAATATTAGATCAAGTTACAACGATACAACTGAATATTGAACCATTCAAGACGAACACAATATAGGTGTATACTCCACATTCTAAAATTTCAGATGACATGGTCGGAATACTGTAAACATGTATAAACTACGATAAAACCCGTGATTACACCACTATAACAATTGACAATTTTAATGCTAAAATAGAGAAAGGAATACATGGAGACAAAGTTGGCGACAGGGGACTGGGAACACGTAATGACAGAAGTAACAGGTTCATACATTTCTATCCAGACAAATATTTAATTATTGCAAATATGTTTTAGAAACTACCTACACGAATACTATATACGTAGAAAGTTACAGAAGAAAATTGAGACATAATTATCCCCAATCAAATAGATTTCATACCTGTTAAAGTACAGTTGGATTTTTCAAATTATACAACCCTGAAATTAAAGAAATAATTTTAAAACAGCCAACAACAATTTTAAAAGCTAAAAGATAAAAATTAGTCATATGAATAAAAATTGGAGACACATGAAACAAATAATATTTAAAATAATAAAAACTCAATCAAAAATAGAAAACGCAACAAACAAAAAACACCAATAGATAACGAATAATATAAAAATGACGAAAGAATAAAGATTAACACAAATATAAAAAAATTGAAAGGAAATAGATCATAAACACAACATGTTTACTCTTTATAAGAAAATCAATGCCCTAATAGGAGTACAGGATCAATCAAATATTAATAGGAAACTGATGTCGTAGGAAACATGATATATTACTCAAAAACGATTTAAAATTATAAATAAAATACATCGAGAAACTCTTTTATGATGCTAGAATAACAAAGTATGAATGGGATCAGGTATATAACGAATAAACTATTACTATAAAAAGCAATGTCCAGCAGAAATTTTGACACCGTTTCCATGCGAAGCTCTCAAAAGATTTGTTCAGTTATACAATAAAATGCGCGAATTCGGAGGAATACCCACAGGTTGGTTGAGATTAAGCTTCATTGCTTTGCCTAAAAAACACAAAGCAAATAAATGTAAAAATTTTTAGACGATTAATTTAACGAGCCACTTTCTCAAAGGGGTTTTTAAGATAATCCATATAATAAAGATAGAGGCTCATATTGGAATTGCAGTTTGGTTTCAGAGGCCTAGAAACAAACGAAGGGTTATTTCCAATATCGGTACAGAAATATAAACTACAATGTCTATACATATTTCACAGATTTTAAAAAAACGTTTAGCAACATTAAATATGAGGAAATGGTTTACATCCTAAGAAAAGCAGGTAGGAAAGACAAAAGAATAATAGCAAACTTGTATTGGGACCAAACAACAACAATAAAAATTGACAATAACCTAACAGATAAAATAAACATTTAGAAAGGCATGTGTTGAAACTGTATCCTCTTTTCCCTATTGTTCAATATGTACTCCAAATAACTATTTAAAAAGCAGCAAGGCATAACTAGAAGTGAAACGGTGATCAACACACGATATGCTGACGATGGTGTTATAATATCAGACACACCAGAGGAATTATAGCTATTAATGGATAGATTAGTCCAAACAGATAAAGAATATAAATTAAAGTTAGACATCGTCAGAACAAAATATATTGTGACCAGCAAGATAAACAAGATATCACCTAACCCATATATAGGTGGATCAGCTATAGAGAATATATTTTTTATTTGGGGTGTATTTTGCATCAAAACTAGGATCACTTTAGAGAAACCCGATAACGAATAGAGAAAGCCAGAGCTGTCTTTTTGAAAGTAAGAAAAACATTCGGCAATAATAATCAAGTTTACAACTATGTCTAAAAACGAATTGAAACCATTGAAATATAAATATTTCGATGAATATTCAAGTTAAAATGGACAAATCATATAATAAATGAAGAGGTCCTCCGAAGGGTAGAAACCGAAAGAAAAGCTTTAAAAGCTGTGAAAATAAGAAAACTTACAAATTTGGGCTATGTCATGAGATATAATAAATACTACAACCTTCAACTAGTTTTATAAGGAAATATTAAAAGAATAAGCAAATTAACTTTAGTCGAACTATTTCAAACAGCAGATAACAAAATAACCATAGAGATGATAATAGCTAACATTCAATAAGCAGATATGGTATCAAAAAGAAGAAGAAACTAAGTAAAACAAAGCATAGAAGTAGATAACTACAACAAACTTAGACACACATTACCTTATTGCATATGCCACAAACCCATTTAGAGCATGTCCAATCTTTCTGCAGAGTATAATAACAGTAGTCACATTTGTAAGTTGTACATAGATTCTTGTGTTCAGTCTTTCTGAGAATGCGTTTCAAACAAAATGCTAACTTATTTAATTGAAGGTCTTCATCTGAAGAGTTTCCTGAAAACGAAACAGAAGAACTTGTTTTAGTTTAAAACCCTGTCCTTTACGAATAGTTTGAGGTTTTGCATCTGTTTCCTTGGTGTTATCTTATTTACTATTAGCTTGCTTTTCTTTCACACTTTTGCCTTTGCGCTTAAAAATATATTCAGCTATTGTATTGTTACTGTTAAGTTCTAAGATTATTTCAAAGCTCGGTTTGACCTATAACCTCTTTTTCTATGTTTCACTCTACCTTGATTGTAGAATTAGCTTTCTTTAAAAATGCAAGTAAACTGATATCCAAAATCGCGCCAAATGCATTTAATTCTTTTGTGCCACAAAAAATTATACTTACAAATGTTCTAGAATGTTATTGTATGCTTTCTACAAATTTTCTGTGTCATATAAGAACTTTTTTGAACCCGGATTATTGGTAATATTTATCTAGTTGCAATTATAATTCTGTTTGTCACGTTAACTTCCGAAAACTAAACAGTAGGATGACATACTTTCCTGGTCCTCTTTACAAGGCTTATATAAAAGAGTTATTCGGGTAATTTTGTATTTCTTTGAGGTCACTTTTTGTGATAAATTTCTATTTTGTATCTCTTTAAAAGAATATCGCAACTGTTTTCCAAAGATAATCATCAACTTTTTCTTATAATACTCTAACTGTGTTTATCATTGAGTGCACCACAACCTACGAAAAAAATACAGCAGAAGTATTGAAGTTACCCAAAGTCAAAGTAATTCAAGTTTGCGGTACTAGAAGAAATAAAAGACATTAGCACCTTCTCAGTGGTTGTAGCATATAATAAAGTTGGAAGAAGATAGAACAATAAAAATAATCACGTAATGTTCTTCTATAGGAATAAGACAAAAAAATATCTAAGAGAATATAATTGAATAACGTTTTGGATAATTTAAAACAAATAGACGACATCACATACAACAAAATCGCACAACTCATTATAATAAATTAATGTAATAAAAAAAAATAGGAACTAACTCGTCTTAATATGTGGAAAAAATGTTTTAATCGAAGTGGTAAAAATTGAGGAATGAGCCCTATTTATGTATATACCTATAGAAAATAAGAAAGCGCATTAAACTGGTTTATACTTATTTTAAAAACAGTTTATTCTAAAGGCTTTACTAAGATTTAAAAAAAAAATTGTAACTTAGCAAAACGTAATATCGTCAAGTTACTGTAAGTACTATAGCACAATAATGGGCAAAAGCAACCTACATTGAAATTAGGGGTGTAGGGGTTACGTCGGAGAGGTAGTACTTTTTGTTATGGACGGTCACTCCAAAGGACACAGTCGGACGGAGATTCAGACGACTGGTCCTCACGAAGCATCCAACTCTCACATGTTGGCTACGGTTAACTATACTGACCTACAAGTTAAATCAAGTGGGGGTATCCGCATATGGAGATTATGATGCTGGACAGCAGCAGACATAGGCAAGGCTTATAGTACATATTTACAGGCGACAATCAAATAACAATTCAACTAACTGTGACACTGCGGTGTGGAAGGCCAGGGGAAACTACCACACTATTTTCCCAAGAGCACAATTATGGTTTTCTGTAATTGTTGCCAACAACTACTGAAGGATATAGCACTTTAAGAAGAAGAATATAGTAAAATTAAAACCATAAAACATAAAAACACAAATTTTGTTGTAGAAAACTGGTAAAGCTGCGTTGAAGATTCTTTAATAAGAGAATGACCATTATGGGGTGGTCAAATTTTAATGTTTTTATGAAGTACTTTTTGTGAGAAAAAGTTAATGATAAACCCAAATTATCTTTGTTTTCAAGTTATTCACAAAAATGTAATTTTGACTTTTGTTTTATAGTTGTATCTTGCTTATTAATGATAATAAAACTGCAGTTTTTATGATAATCAGATTTATGACATAAAATTATATTTTTAACTAAAATTCATTGTTAGCGGTGATATCATGAGAAAAAAAAATTTTCATTTTGTATGGGATCGACTTTTGTATTATTACTAAAGTATAGCAAAAATTAGAATTATTAAAACAATTTTAATAGTTTATTGTTTTCTAGAAGTAGTATCACCATTTGAAATATGATTATAAATGGTGGCCAAATTAAACTAAGAATTTAAATTTTAAATTAAACAACTTTTACATTATTTTGTCAACTTGAGTGGATTGCTGGTTTCAACCTTGAGTTGCAGGTAACCCCACAAAAAGAAGTTGCACGGTGTTAAACCTCGACATTTCGTGAAATTATAAGAACAGGAATTTTTCAGTGCAGTAAATCAACTGTTGATCGAGCTGTATGACAGGTGACACTGTTCTGTTGGAATCGCAAATTTAGGGTGGTCAGCTCACATCAACAAAACTAGATTCTTATGTAGCATTAACGATCGCCATTCACAATTTCAGCATACCCAGCATCATATTCGAAGAAGTATAGATCTATCATACCACCTGCCCAAAATCCACATCAAATAGTGACTCGTTGGAGATGCATTTGTTTTTCATGGGTGACACAAGGGTTTTTCAAACTTCAAATGGGATTTTATCTCTTAAAATTTGTTTAAAATTTTTTGTCATCTTCTAAAAATAGATTTTTAGGTGACCTTTGTAGATAATGATTAAAATTAGAAACTCAAGTTTTGAAAAGTTACTACTTTGTTGCATTCTTTTCAAAAAATATTTGAGTAATATAAATATTTCCATAAATCATAAATATTGAAAATACAGATAAAATTAAATTTTTGCCAAGAGCTTGAAAACAATAAATGATACTTAAATTTAGCTTCCCTATGACTTTTTTAGAAAAAAAAAATCGAACACGGTCGGTCTATTTTTTCATATCCATTGTAGTTATCAAAATACCTTATGAAAAAAATCAAAAGTTGTCAGCTGCATACTTTATATATCAAACATGAAAAACTTGACAACAAAATACAGGGCTTTTTTTCGTTGCTGCGCACTTACTAGTACTCCAGCCGTAAGGGCTGATTGTGCCTACTAACATGCACTTATTTAACTAACTTAATACTGTGACGCCAAATACGCTCATGGATTGAGCGAGATCTGAACTCATCTACGCCAATTCTGATAGAAGAGCAGTGCTCGTGCCTACAGAGCCATTGTGGCAGCCCAAGAAAAGACTTACTGTTAGTTGAGAATTTATTAATAAAACCAAAGATTTTTCCAAGCATCCTGTAAAAGAAATGTTCCTTGAATGGTACTTTAAATGCTTTAAATGAAGGACAAAAGTTAACATTCAATTTTTGTTCTATATGACAGTTTAATGCAATTGTAAAATTATATAAAAAGATTTCTTCTACAAACTAAAAAAAATTATAAACTTGTCAACTAATTGAGAACTAACCGCTTAATATTGAGCTCCCATCTACAACTCTAAAGTGAGAAAATATACATTAAAGGGAATTCGCAAGGGTATGTGCAAAAAATATGTCTAAAATTGTTTATCAATCAGAAATTTACAAAATTGTTTTCTGAGTTAATAGTGTGACTATATCTATTAGGCGGAAGATGACATCCATTGGTGTACAATTTGTGACAAACTAATTAGAGTAGTAATGATGCATCATGTTGTTGAATCACGGGTTGTTAGGCCGAGGTCGAAATTTGGAAACTATTGACGTTTCCTCCACGACTATGGCGGACATCTTCAGAACAAAATCTAAAAATTAAGTGACTGTCCCGTGCGCTTTCACTTTCGTACTCGTACGCGTGTGGTAAAGATGCTAGGGAGGTTGATGACGCCATTGGGTTAATTGCTGACGTAAATCGAGTCGTTACAGGTAACATCTAGGCATTTGCTGAAGTCGTTTGATTTTTTACTGCTTAGCAGCCTGTCTTTTACCCCTTAAGAGTGATAAACCAAGATTTAGGTAGATTTAATCCGTCGTCCCTGTTAAAATTATTTTTATATTTATAAATCTCTACCACCTCTATATAATCCCGGGTAGTAATTCCTATAGTTGGATAAAACTTGTGTTTGCCCGAATTCTATTTCGTGGTAGTTCCAATGTAAACTTGCTCACTTGAACAAGATATGCAATATACCCCTCGTGTATCCTGTGGTTTCTTGTATCTTTGGCTGGTCTAATCATATCCCGTGTCTTGGTGGTAGTAGTATAGGTAGTTTCCACTTTGTGTTTATTTAGAGTTTTCCCTATCCGGTCAATAACCTTATTAATATAAATTTCCTGCGTCATACTTTATTAAACACCTCAATTATATTTTTTCCTCAAAGACTTTGTTTATTTTGTTCTTTATGTATTGGCACTGCTGGATGTTTACGTGTACTCATCAAAATTAATTAAACATTTTTTTTATTCTTTAAAAAGTATTTTTTCCAACAATTAAAATAATGCCAGTAGAAGACTTACAGGACGATTATTATCCTTTGCACTACAGCTTCTGTGGGCCTTGATTTGCTCGACAATTCTTTTCCATTCCTTCTTATCCTTTGTTTTTTTTTCTTTATCTGCAATGTTTTCAAGTCACGTGTTACTTCGTCTATATATTTATTTCTTAGACGTCCAACAGTTTGTTTTCCTTCAGAGTTATTATTAAATATTTTCTGGAGTGGTAGTTCTTCATTCAGTCGAACTTATAAATATGTGACTTACCCATTCTAATTTGACTGACTTGATATTGTTAATTATGTTTGGTTTTCTATAGGTGTTATAAAGTTTATGATTATGTCAGATCCCCATTCTCCATTTTCCTGTATAGGCCCTACAATTCTTCTAAGTATTTTCTTCTCAAATGTTTTTAGGATGCTTTTATCTTTCATGCTTCGGTTCCATATGACATTCATTTATCGCAAGCACTTCCACACTGTATTCACTGCTTTGTCTGTTGATCCACCTACATTTAGTTTTGGGCATATTTACTATTAATTCTTTGTTGATCTTCTAATTATATCAATGTTGTCTGCATATGCAAGAATTTGGGTTGACTTCTTGAAAATCATTCCTGCAGTCTCGATTCCTGCCTTTCGAACTGCTTTCTCTAGGGCTTGTTAAATAACATATATGATAGTGCATCACCTTGTCGAAGTCCTGTGTTTGTGTTGAACATGTTAGTAAGATCGTTTTAAATTCATTTTCTACTCTGCCCATTGTTAGCATAGTTAGTCTAATTAGGTGTTTTCTTATTTCAAATTCTTTCATTGTTGTGTATAGTTATTGTCTGATTATATTATTATATGCACTTTTAAAGTCAATAAATAGATGGTGGGGTTTGATGTTTATTTTTCAGTTTTTTTGGGCAATTTGGTCTGTCGTTGCAAAAGCCACATTAATGATTTCCAATTTCTTACTTGTGGTTGTATTCTGCTTAGGAGGATGTTTGTAAATATTTTATATGCTATATTTAGAAGAGTTATTGGTCTGTAGTTGCTGCATTCTAGTTGGCTGCCTTTTTACGTAGTGGGCAAATGATACCAAGGTTCCTTTCATTAGGCATTTCGGCTTGTTTCCATATTTGTTTTATTATATATCTATAGAGCGTTTTTACCTTTTTTAAATAGCTCAGTTAGGAGCTTGTCTGATCCCGACGATGTGTTGCTCTTCTGTTTTTGGGCTGCTTTTCTAACTTCACCCCTTGATGGTACCTGACAATTTTCTTCGTCTATGTCTTTTTTAATATTTGTTTATCCATTTCCATTGTTTTCTCTAAATTTTCCTTATTCTGATTTAATATCTCTTCATAATGTTCTTGCCCGCGTTGTAATATTTTGTTCTTTTTATTTATTATGTTGACCTCTTTATCCCTGCACATTCTGGTTGTGGGTTTAAATTCTTTTCTTATGTTATTTACCGTTTGATATACTTTTCTACTTGCTTTGTGCTTGTTGTATTTTTCTACTTTTTCATTTTTGTTTATAATAGGTTTTCTTTTTCTGTTTGAGTAATTTTTTCTCTTCTGTTCGTAAGGTTTTGTATTCATTTTCTGTGTGTTGATAGTGTTTCTGTAGCATTTTTTTGCGTAGCGTCTTCGCATTCGTCGTCAAACCACTGATTTATATTGGTTTTTTTATTGCCCAGTTTCTGCTATCATTTTTGAACGAGGATACCATTTTTCTCCAACTGTTTGTTATGTCGATATCTGTTTGAGGTTATTTTCTAGGTTTTCTGTTAATTGTAATGTCACTCATGCTGGACATTCTGTTTTACGTGTAATTTTGTCATTAATTTTTGGTTAATCTGTTGTACTTATTTTTATCTAATATGTTACGAGTTGGTTACCAAATAGATCTTGCTCTCCTTTTTGTCTGCAATTAATTTCTTGATTAAAAAAATGTCGAGTATACTTTTGTGTTGTGCCAACTGGGAGGTGGAATGCTTAGTTGTTTCTTGTGTGATTTCTATTAGGCGATCTAAAGCTTTACATGGTTCTTCTGGATTTTTTATTCTGATTTTTGTGTTAATGTTTTGATCGATATAGCTACAAAAATTATTCCAATTTGTGTATTCAGTATGTAGTATACTAATACATTGTTTATAATCAAGGGGAAGCTAATTGTTATAACTGGACTCTACATTGGTGCAGTTAGGTGAGATGCCATTTGCAACGCAGAAATTCAAAAATTAAATCAGTTGGTCAGTAGGTAAGCTGGTAAAAAATATTTTTATCTAAAAAATTTATAAACACTGATTATTTTATAATTTGTACAGGGCTTAAATCGGAATTTAAAATATGGAAATATTGTTTATTTGAGGCTTTATTTAACATAGTTTAGTCTGTGGGCACTGGGCATTGATAATAATAGATAATGAAGAATTGGAACAGAATTTCCTACAGCAACTACTTTTTGAGGTAAACCTTCATTATGTAGACATTTTTTCTGAAGTTTTGAATAAACTGCAACCTCCGCAATTTGCCATGTGAAGACCCTCAGGTGTAATAATGAGTGAAATGACTACTAAATTTTAAACTCAGTTCTAAAAAAACTATCTCAATTTTACAATACCTGTAAATTGATACATAATCATTCTGAACTATTTAGAGATTATACAATATTAAAACCATTAATTTAAAGAAAACAAAAGACATATAATAGTAGTTTCTGTAATTAGCAATAATGATGAATGCTTCTCAATTTGTGACGTAGACAAATTCGCTTGGAATCGCCTAATATATCAAGAACAATGCATAGGGTGATCAAAATTGAACTTGGAAAAGTTTTCCTAAATACAAGATATTTAAACGATCTAAATTATATTATTGTCATGGTACAAACGATGCATTTTTGTAAATAAATTGTTTTTTCAGGAATATCACATAGATTTTCACTATCCCAGATGCGACAATTTTGACTACTCACAAAGGCATTTAAAAGAAAAAAAGCTGTATCGCTCTTGCGAGTTTTTTTGCAAAAATAAGCATTACCTGCTATGTTTATTATAATGTATAGCATTTCTATTAGTTTTTGGTTGACTTTGTCATGTATTTAAATATCAGCTATACAATTGCAAACTCCCAAAATTCATAGAACGTACATCAAATTCGAAAGTTCAATTTGAATTCCGCTATATTAATCTGTACTTTTAATTGTAATGTTTTTATAAATAATTAATAAATTAATTTTTAAAATTACGAAACCATATTAATGTTGAATATTCTTTTAGAGTTTTAGAACATTGTTGGTAATTGTGTTGAGACATTAATAAATTATCACCTAATAAATATTTTTAGGATACATCAACCATTTTAACTAGCTAATAACAAATTAAAATTTTACAATATTAAAATGTATAATTAAAAATAAGTTTAGGTCTGAGAGCCAACGGAGCTGTTATTTTAACTTGCTTATCAATATTTATTTTAAAAACTTTTTGTTACACTCTGTACAAATAGATATGAACGAGAGAAGCTTTTTTATATCTAATGGTTGTTAGCAGTAAAAATAATTTTCAGCAATTCTTAAGAAAAAATTTATAATCAGAAGGATTGAAAAATTTATTTATCATTCCTCGTATAATATACTAACACATATTCTGACCTGCTTGTTATTCTTGCTAAACAACTCTAATTTCATATAATAAATAAAATGTCGATTCTGTTTATTTTTTTCGCCTACAAAAATCAACAAGTGCATCATATGTAGTTAATTTGTTTCTCCCCTATGGTGTTGTAAGTCAAAGTTGAATAAAGCCTAACTAACAGCATTAATAGCAGAATAAAACTGACGCAGCAAACAATAGTAAGAAATGTCAGTCCTCAGGTTTCTAGGCGCCTCGAAAGAAACTTCTGTGGTGTTATTTACGAGCTCGGAGTTTTTTCAGGGCAATTTTCTGCGGAGCGACGACGTCGCGCTTACCAAATTCTCCACTCCTGAGGCATGGAAGATTTATTCTTAATATCTAAATTTTCGGACAATAAAAAATAAATGGTAATTTTAAGTGATGGGCCAAATAGCAGCCGCACAAGGGCGGGCATGATACTTACCCTTATCGTAGGAGCACTGCATAGTGGCAAATCGATTCCTCTAGTTTTAGGGACTGTCAGTCACTATATTTTTTATGTCTCTGTGGTACCCTGTCACCCTCACGATTAAGCTTGAGCATGTCTGACCACACACAATCCCTTATAAGACCATAATTCATCCGCTCGGTCGTTTTACGAGAAGAATTCATAAAACTTCCCTATTTATAAATTGCTGTTACTGCGTCCTCTACGCCCTACTGAAATGCGGCGAGGTTTTGCATTTTATCTGCTTAAAGCATAGCTAAATATTAAATTTTAACGGTTTAGAAATATGTAATTACATATAATCCGTAACAAAAAAGAAGAAATAAAAAATTGCCCATGGTAAATATTTTTTACTATTCTGCTAGCGTAAATTTTACTTTGTTGTTCCTTTTATTTGGTATTAAACTGTAACTTTTACATTAAAAAATCTCCTATATTAATAAGGTACTTAAAGAAAAGTATTCAAAGAAAAAATATTAATATACTTCATAAACGTGTACAATTATATACAAGCGCAGCTTGTTTGCACCCCATATGACAATGTTTGTATTAAGTCCAGCAGTCGAAAACAAACGTTGCAGAACAATATCTTCAACGTCAATCGTGGGCAGCATTTAATAACAAATCACGATCGTGGCAGAATGAATGTCGTCATGGTCTTTTGTGTCAGTTAGTTATAACAGTGTTTTAACCACCAAGTAAACGGAAGCTAAACAATGCCGAGTATCCTTCCGTGACTGCAAGGGGTTAAAACATTGTTAAATCAAAGCATTGTGAAGTCAGATGGCCAGTCAGCCAACCATAGCCATGGAGGCATGCACGCACCTGTCTACGGAATATCTGTGCTGGTGGGAACGCCGCCGATTGCCATCTAAGTTTATTAAATTAGAGCAAATTTCTATTAAAGCCCTTGCATTTCATGTATTTAATTACGCTGTTTTGCAGTTTGGATACTAGCAGTACAGACGCGATAATTAAAATACAATTAAAACCAGTAAAGCCTAGATTTCGCATCTATAAAAGGATAATACAATGTATGCCATAGTTTATTATTTTGTATCTTTAAATCGTATTTAAAATATTAAAATTTAAATAAGTTAATAAAGCGCAGAATAAAAAATATTACTTATTTTCCGGAAATACCTTGTAATAATTTTAAAAATAATTGAATTTCAAATTAAGTGTTAGTTTGTAAATTAATTTAATTACCCACATTTTATTTTATTTAAAAAAATAAAAAATCAATGTCAACTATATGAGTTTTTTTTATTTTTTATTAATACATATGTGACAAAACGTGTTTTTACGTTTGTATTTATTTTACTTTATTTACCATTTAACTTGTTTCAAAATCTTACTTCTACAACCTACGATATAGCCATTTAATTTTTAAAACTCAATGTGAGCAGTGGAGTTTTGGGTGATAATTTAATGTTGACTATAGCAATACTGTTGCTGAATGCTTGACAAACTTTACTATGGTATTAACTATCTATAAATCGCCAAATTTAAATATCTAAGTGAAGACGTGCAAACCTGAGTGCGACTTATTAAAGTCTGGTGCCTGGTGTACAAGATACACATTTTTTTATTTCTAGTAACAAAACCTATTATTTAATTATCACCAACTTTTAGGGGCAAATTTTACGAATTACCATGTTTGTTCTAAGAAGAAACTCAGATCACTTATCTTCACCACATACTTATGCACACCTAAATTTCTGCTTAAGAAAAGGAAATACTGTCTACCCAAACATCTTAAATCGTCAGCGTCAAGTAAAGCCAACAAAACCAAAGAGGCGGTCAAAATTAAAATACCACTTATCCATCTGCATCAACTGCAAACAAGTAATTAACGATATTAGCACTTTCTTTAAAAGATAATTTTTTACATCTCTTAATTCTTCGACATTTAAAATTCTTCTAACAAACAAAGATGGCTATAGAGGCCGGACCAAACATTACTTAGCAAATAAAATAGGATTTCACACATACCAAAACCCCAATAGTAGACCTCTCCCAATTGTTATAAAATTGTTCCTCTTTCCATAACTGAGGAAGATATACAAGAAGAACTTGCAGTTGAGAATTTACCAATAATACATATTACGATACTTTTAAACAAAAATAAAACACCTCTTAAAAAACTCCTTAGTATCGTAAATGCAAACGTATTGGGCGTACAAAAAATTACAGCGGATTAAAAACCAAGATGTGTAAAATTCAAAGGTAATCAACTGTATACGTACCAATTGTGGTTAATATTATAGTTATAGGAGACGCGAATATTTCTTAGAAACAAAAAAACTATTAAGGCAGATGGTCCTAGAAACTAAAACAGTAAGAACTAAAAACAAACCCAAGTAATATCCCCAAAACCAACTCACCCCGATACAAAAACTAATTCTTCAGCACCCCAAATTTTACTCTTACTCCATACCTTATTAATTCTGATCCAAACCTTCATTAAACAAATTAAACAATTTAATTATCACATCTTATGCTTTCTGTTTTTATTGGACCCTAGAACCAAAACTGTAACTCAATTAAAAATCTTTAATCAGAGTACTAATATCATCAAAACGCAACTAACCCTATTTAAATCCTGTCTTGTAAGACATTCTATTAATATAGCATATGTCTTGAAAACGCACTTAAGTTGTTCTGAAAAGAATCGCTGGATACCAGATCTACCACACAGATAGAGATGCTAGAATTGCATCTGGAGGTATAACCATCATCAAAAAGTGTAATATATTTTATTATAAATGTCATAAACTTTGAGACAGTTGGAATTAAAATCAAAATTTACGATGACACTACTGTTAATACAGTATGCAGTTATAGGGAACAAACCACTCGAACAAGACAGCTCAATATTTAACACAAGTGAATTTATTTTTCTTATGGGAGACCTAAACTCGAAAAACACAATATGTAGACGTAGAGTAATAAAGCTGACTTTGCGACCTAACATTTACGCATAGTTTCTAAAGAAAAGCACCTGATGAGCCCACTTACTACCTGTATAGAAGAGATAGCAAACCTGATATACCTACGAAGTGCGTTCAAGTTCTAAGGTCTTCAAATTTATTCCTGAAAAAGTATTTACCCAAGAAAATTAAAACTTTTGTTACTTGTCAACGTCTAGACGTACGCCATGATTCTATGCGGCCTCGGAGTCTCCTTCATAGTCGGAAATTCATGCTGGCATTACGTGTCAACATATCCTAAAACATTGCCACCCATGCAGCCTTGTGTTCGTCGGTCGGCATTCGGGGGACGCACCTTGAAGAAACTTTCCGCATTTTTAAATCATTACGCAAAATAGACTCCGCAGATCCTACGGAGAGGCGATATCACCCACTCCTAATCAACGGTTTTTTATCACATCTTGCCCCACTAGCGCAATCATGTTTTCCGCCCGGATGGGTCGTGGCCGAAGCTGCTTTGGTTCATTGTTGCACAACTCTCGACCTTCTTTAAACTTTCGCACCCACGAACGCAAATTTTTAACATCCATGTACCTTCACCGGATGCCTCACATAATTAGCGATAAATTTCGATGGACGTTTCACCACGTAAAAAGAGAAAACGGATCATTACATGTTGCTGAACACTAAACGTCGCAATTTAAAGTATACAAAACGACACTTACTGCAATGGAGGAAATTCGACCTGTGTTCATTGATTGGTGCTGCCATCTATATTACAATTTCAGAAATATTTTCCACGCTTTTAAAATTAACCACACTTTTTTGCTTACCCCCATTGGAGAGAAAAAAAATTGGAAACCTTAGAACTCGAATGCGGCTCAAAGATATTGTTGCTCATAACAACTTTAATAAATAAATCTTTTAACAAGTGGTCACGTAACCAAACTCGGACCACTTACTTAGTCATTTGTTTATAATATCAATAATGCATATTCCTGAACTTAGACTAATTAATGGGTTAATCATACTGGGACGTTTTCTGTACAACTCTTAACTAGCGCATCCCAGTAATCTCGTGACTCTGGGCCAAATTGATGAAACAATCTTATTCATAGCGAAAATCATTTTTTACACTGTTAACAGAACCACCATAGTAAAGGATAACAGAAAACGTATTTTTTTTATCACTCCAACATATATTAAATTTAATTAATGAGTAGCAGGCTTCAGTTATTGCGTCAGGTAGATTTTATACGCTTGCATATGAAAATCCTTATGTAAAATTTGATGCAACAAAGTTGCCGAAAACTCCAACTGCCGCGAACATCATAGTGATACTATCTTACACAACAACTCTATCCGACGAGATCGATTCCGCCCAAGCGATTTCACCGTTCCCACTGAACAAGTCGTCTCGAACCTTATCAATAATTGCAAAATTATTCGAAAAATGTATCCATTTCTGGCGTAGCGAAGAAGTTGGAAGACTGAATTCAATTCAGTTTAAGGAAAGTCCAAACCACCTGTCATCAATTACAATGCATGACTGAGGCCATAATAACACCAAACAATACATAACTGTCTTATTTATAGACAGCGCCAGCTTTCAATCACGTATGCACAGACGACCTAAACTGTAAAGTTTTATTTCTCCAAATTTCCTACTGCAAATCTATATTATTTTCAAACTTAAAAAATCGCACGTTTGCAATCAAATGAAATATATCTTTATACTCCACCAACACATAAGCAGGGGACTCACAAAAGAACATACTAGGCCTAATTATATTCAAAATATTTATTTGTGACTTCCTTATCATTCATACCATATTAACCAAAAATGAACTACTAGAACGAGCAATTGCTAATCTACAAGTTGCTGCTGATACACTAGGTAGATGGCTTAAGCAATGAAGCTTATTAATAAACTATTCCAAATGTGTCACTAAGATCTTATCATTTTGAAATCATGGGAGAGACAGGAGTCACTTAGGGGCTGTGCAACGCACACGGGAAGTGGTACATCTAAAAATTGGACATATGAATAAAGATCATGTCATATCAAAATTCACATTCAACATAAACTTAGAGGTTAATACTGTGGATCGAAATAAATATTTTTTTTTATTTAGTAAACAGCAGATTTGCAACTAGCCAAGTGGCTAACAAGCAAATGTGATTGGAGAATTACAAAGACATGAGACGGGAAACCGTCCAGTGACGGACCCCGATAAACTAAATATTAAAACTAGTTGGTAAGGTCAAATGTTATGCATTGATTTAGGCGTCTGGTAATATTGCCGTTGTCAAGTAGGTTGCGTGCTAAATAATTGGGATGTTTGGATAATCTGGTAGCATAGTTTGATATGTTTCTGGTGATTTCGTCCTTGACACAGAGTATTTTAAGGTCGTTATGAAGTGTTAGGTTGGATACAAACCATTCTGCGTTGGCTAGAGTGCGGAGGGCTTTGTTTTGGAACCGTTGTATAACTGCAGTGTTCGACGGCTTTGCACAGCCCCACAGTTGGATGCCGTAAGTCCACACTGGAATTAGCACTGTTTTATACACTAGCACTTTGTTAGTTAAAGATAAATGTGATCTTCGACCAAGGAGCCAACTCATTTTCTTCATTTTGATGTCCAATTCCTTTCTCTTTTTAGCTATGTGGGCTTTCCATGTGAGTTTTTTGTCAAAATGCATGCCAAGGTATTTTGTTTCGTCCTGGATTGGGATTTGGATGCCATTTAAAAAGACGGGGGAGCAGTTCTGTGCTTTGTGGTGAAAGTTATGGCGGTCGATTTTGCTTCATTTATTTTTATGCGGCATTTGCAGAGCTATTCCTGCAGTGTGGTGAGGTAGCGTTGAAGTATGGCGGAGGCTTGATGTGGATCGCTATGTGATACTAATAATGCCGTATCATCCGCATATGTTGCAATGACAACCTGGTCTTGATGAGGGAGGTCTGCCGTATAAATTAAGTATAGGATAGGTCCCATGACGCTGCCCTGGGGAACTCCTGCTTTAATTTGATGGAAACTGGACAAGCTGTCGCTGTGTTTAACTTGAAAGTGCTTTTCACTTAAATATGATCGGATAAGAAAGTAGTATTGGTGGGGCAGTACTTTTTGGATTTTATACAGTAGGTCAGGATGCCAGACCCTATCGAATGCCTGGCTGACATCAAGAAAGGCCGCCACGCAGTATCTGTTTTCTTCAATATCTTGCTCAATGACATCTACAACTCTATGTATTTCTCTATGGTAGCATGTTGCTGTCTGAATCCGAACTGATGTGGGATAAGTTCATGATCTACAATTATGGGTAACAATCTTTGTAGGATTAGTTTTTCTAGAACTTTTGAGAGTAATGGGAGTAAGGTTATTGGTCGGTAGGACGCGGCTTCGTGAGCGGGTTTACCCGGTTTAAGGATAAGAATGATTTGCCAAAATTTCCACTGGATTGGAAAATACTGCAATCGTAAAGTTGCATTGAATATATGCGTGAGAGCCATTATGGCTCGATGAGGTAATTCTATAAGGACTTTAGCAGTAATTAAATCGTAGCCTGGTGCTTTAACGTTATGTAAATGTTTAATCACAATTTTATTTCAGCAGGTGTAACGTGTTGTATAGGCGGGCTTCATTGACAAGGAGCCTCTAGGTAGTCGAGAATCTCAGTTTCTTCTTCATGGGGGACTGCTATTGGGTGAGGTTGAAAGATATCGAAGAGGTGGTTCGCGAACAGCTCGGCCTTCTCGTCATCTGTTTGAGCTCATGTACCATCATCTTTACGAATCGGTGGTATATGCACTTTTGGACGTTTAAATTTGCTAGTAGCTTTCCATAGTGTGTACTCATCATGTGCAGATGGAGAAAGGTTGCTTACATACTCTTTAAATGTTTCATTTTTCCAATCTTGGAGTGCCTGTTTGAGTTCTCGGGTTAGCCTATTTAGTCTGGTTTTGTCCGCAGGATGTTTGGTTCGTTGCCATACATTCCTAGCTCTCCTCTTCTCGGCAAGCTTGAATTTAATGTAGAAGGGATAGTTTTCAATAAGCTCTGCTTTGGGATGTTCGGTTGGCGTAGAAATGTAAGCTGCTTGATGTACGATATTGTTAAAGTGCTCCACGGCTAAGTCAACTTCGTCTGGTGTCTTTATATTAGCTGGAATTTCTATATTGGCAGTGAGGTACTTTTTGTACATGTCCCAGTTCGTATGTCTATTGTATAATAAGGGTTTCTTTTGTTTGGTTATAACTGATGTGCTCAATGTGACGATTATGGAAGAATGATCAGAGAGAAGATCGTAGCAGATTTTCACTTTACAGTAATTTGAGGAGATGCCTTTGGTGACAAAGAAGTCTACTCTGTCAGGAATCTTGTTTGGATCTGACGACCAGTATGTGGGCTCACCAGTAACCAATATGCCATAATTGTGTGTCTGCAGCGTCTTAAACAGTTCTCGGCCTTTGGTAGTAGTTAGTCTGGATCCTCAAAGTGGGTTTTTGGCGTTATAGTCCCCCCCAGCAATAAATTAAATCCCTAATTTTTGAAAGAATGTTTCGTATTGGTGTTGTCGAATATTATGTCTGGATGGACTATATATGGCTGCAAACACTAGCGGACCGGTAATACTCTTGACGTTCAACATGGTACCTTGTAAGTAGTCAGTGGAGAACTCTTCCATTATGTGGTGAGAGATTTTATTACTGATAATTACTGCTGAGCCAGCGTGGGCTGTACCGTCCGGGTGATTTGTAGAGTATGTTGAATAATTATGGATATTTAAGTAACTGTATTCGGTGAAGTGGGTTTCTGAGATCAGTAGGATGTCGATTTTATGTTGTTTAAGAAAGAGTTCGACTTCAATGCGATGCTGGGCTAGTCCATTTGCATTCCATAATCCTATGCGTAAAGTATCCATTATTGCGATTTGTCGACTAACATGATGAGCAGATTAAGCATCGTGCTGTTCTGGTTCATAAGCTGCGTGAACATTCTTTCAAATTTAGTTAAAAACTGAGATAGTGAGATGTCATTGTTGCTGTTATCTTCGAATTGGCTGTTCGTGCGGTGCTGTGATGCTGCTTGGACATAACTTGCACTGTTTAAATTTGAGGTGTATGCATGCTGCGTTATTGGTGTATTCGATGTCTTTAAAATAGATGTTCTTGGAAGACTAGACGATTTATCTCTATTTATTTGTAGTTGCTGATACACTTGACAACCCTTATAGTTGGCGGGGTTTGGGCCTTGACACAGTGCACACCGCGCGGGAGTTTCCTTTGATTTCTTGCAGATAGTGGTATTGTGTTCTCCTCCACATTTTACACAGAGGAAGGGCTTGGTACAGTAAGTTTTGCTTTGTCCATATGCCTGGCATCGTGTACACGGTATTATTGTGTTTTTCTTTCTGAACGGTTCTACGGTTATTAGTTGGTAATTAAGGTGCTTCAATTCAAATACTTTTTTATTATTCTGAGCCGGCTCTAAATCAACAAAGAACATAGGCAGAGGCTCTTTAGTTGCTATGTGTCTGATGTTGGTGAGATTTCGTACAGTGTGGCCGTGCTTTTTTAGTTCTTCTTTAATTTTAATTACCACTCTGTATGCCCTTTCATCCTTTAATTGATAGGTATGGTATATAATTCGTTCAGTTTTTAGATGGATGATTAGTTTTCTATAGGAGTCAGCAATATTAGTATTTATTTTAATTGTGTTGTTTGAAAGTGCTTTAGTGCTGTATTGTTCCCGCTCTAAGACTTTTGTTAGATTTTCGATCATTTGGGCATAATTTGTAACACCGTATAGGTATACAGGCGGGGGCTTGGGAATTTTTTGTACGGAACTTTCACTAGAATCTTGTTGGATCTCTTGTGTGCTACCGCTAGCTAGTACAGTAAATCGATTTTGAGTGTTGATTGCATTTTCTGGTTGTGTTCCTTCGTCTGTAGTTCTTCTGCGTTTTTTTGTATTGTTGCCATTTGTGTTGGTTTTAATTTTCTGTTACTTCTACTAATTTTATATTAGTATAATTTTGTGGTGGTGGCAGAGGGTTCTGATGTTGAGGCGTCGGCATGACATTACTGGTTTGTGGGAGCGGCGCATAATTGAATTGAAGTGGTTGTTGATTTCCAAATTGAGGTTGTTGTGGATTACATAAAATTTGTGACTGGGGTATATACATATTTGAGCCATTGTTGTACATATTCTGTATTTACAGAATTTGTGATGATGTTTGCGAGTTTTTAATCAGCAAATTTTAAAAATGTAGTAAAAGTCTTTAACTTACACATTTGGTGTAAAACTCGGCAGAATTAAATATAAATCGTTGCAAGATCAAGAGCGGGCACTAGTGATAACTTAATCGGACACGATATAGCACATTCACTCGCGCTCGCTGTCTACAGCGTTCTCCGAAATAAATATGCAAACGAAGTAAGCAACAGAAACAAACCCAGAGAAAATATGGATCAAAGACCAAGTCTAGAACGGAAGCAAGTAAGAAAAACTTGCGGTTAAACTTTTCACTAGCAAAATATACATCCGTTTTTCAAGTGGAGATATTGGCTGTATTACGGTGCGCTAAGCAAAATAATTTGAGAGCTTATCGGAATAGGCAAATTAGTATATTGGCGAACAGTTGGGTATCCATGAAAGCGTTAAAACACCAGGCTGGTATGGGAATTCCGGTGCTCTGGCAGACCATAAAAAGTTAACTTTGTTATGGATATCAGAGTCGTCCAAGCGGTTGACGCGCGGACTGCGATGCGGACGGACCCGGGTTCCATTCGCGGTGCTCTCTGATGCCTGGCAGGTGGGTTACTCAGTCACTAAAAATAATTCAGTATCTGCGTTCACTCGAATAAGGGGTAATAATGGCGGTCGTCTTAGGCGCGGTGCTTGCCACATTGCCCCGCACCAGAGATGGTGCGCAACGACCGGGCAGAGAGAGCGAACGTATGAGAGCCTTAACCTCTCAGTTTGCAGGCCGTGCTCTCACGCGGGTCATTAGAGTTTTATCATCATTATTATTATTATTACGTTAACAAACTAAATTGCATACGCCATTATATTTATCTATACTCAATCATGAATCGAAATTTTACTATGAAAACTAAATCTACTACACAAGTCACTAATATCTCATTTAGTCCTCCAAATCAAGGTAAGGTTCTCTTAGTAATGGAGTCAACGCTCCCTACTTTATAACCAACCAGCAACTCAGCTGTAAATTGGACATGCCCACACTTTAATAACACGTTATAACTGTAATAACCAGCTAAAGAATTACATCCAAATCTTACAAACTGCAGTGCTACCGCATACTACGAAGTGGGTCAAAGAGGAAGCCACGTAAGATTAAAACATAATCTAGTCCAAAAGTATTTGAGTGATAATGGTGGTGATTCGGTACGCAAACTAAACTTAAAGTTAGTGCACCTGCAGTGTATTTAAGATAACAATAACTACCAATGCCTTATATAACAGTGCATATTATTGAGTCCTCCCCCCCCCCTTTCTCCCTCTTAAACTTACAATAACTCATATAATCAATTTATGCTCTACAAATGAATTTATCGTAAGCTTTTTTTATTGCCACAGAAACTCCTGTGTCAAACAAATGTTTGTTCTATTTATAATAGATGGTTGTAAGTATATAATAATAAAATAAAGGTGTATAAGGTATCACCGTCCAAACTATGAACTGTAGTTATCCATAATAATCCCGTAAAAACTCTATATTTTAAAATATTAGATATAGATTTCTTTCTGGTAGAACAAATAGCAGCACTAGATCTATTTTTAAAATAAAGATTATGCAGCAAAAAGCTTTATAATTTTTTGATTATAGAAAGCGTTTGTCTGTTATTATATAAAGCAATACTATACAGAACCATACAGTATAAAGTAACAAATTAGTTATATAAAGATGAAAGTACTGAACGACAAAGCGTTTCTAATAAAACAGTAAATAAACTTATAGATAATTTTTAGTATATTCAAAATATTTAGAAAATTTTGGAATGGTAATTAAAACCTCAATAGTAAAAGTATACAAGTTCTTTTTTTATTGAGAATACTGAGACTACTATGCCATAATTTGATACCATAATTATTCTGCAACTGAAAAATGATTCCAAATATTATTTTTTGCAGTTTTTTATTTGGAATTATATTAAAAACTTTATTTATATCTTTACTTTTCAAACTTGCTTGTTCAGCGCATATGTCACCAGCTAAGTTTCCATGTTATTCTGATGGTTAAATTTCTCTCCTACTGTAATGATTTGTTAAAAAACAGTATGTTCTTTTAGCCCTCTCCTGCGTACCTTCTCTGGTCTTCTTTACACCTAGACACCCAATTTATGTTTTGCTGTAGGATTAAGAAGTGGCATGTACCACGTTTTAGAAACTTTAATCTAAAGTCCTCCTTGCGTGTCTTTTGAACGTTACCTTCAAACATCTTTATCTAAATGGCCAAGTTCTTCTGATTACCACGCGGATTCCTGCAAACATTCTCTCAGCGCTTTGAGTGCTTATGGTGTCCGATCACTTCTTGGTCTCCTGCTACCTTTATGATCATACGCACTTCCAGTGTTTTAGTATTTTTTAATCTCTCTATAGACGGTTCTCCTTCCAATGCTTGTATTCTTAAACAGCCGAAATATTCCACGAGGCTTTTCCCCACTGAAAAATTACATGTCGATTTTGCGTCTTGAAGGACATTTTTATGGAAAAATTAAACAGAGCGGCTTTTCACTTCTCAATCATAGGTGGCAATGTCTGAGAAATTGTAAAAACAATACTGAGTTTATTTCACAAGTCGTCATAGTAACATCAGTTGCTTAAACTTTGTGACAGAATTTATTAGTGTACTACCTATAACATACTGACTGTTTCCAATTTAAAAATAAATCACCTACCATCACTGTTTAGTAGGCTTATAAGATCTTGAAATTTGTTTTCGTTCTTAACTACAACAATTTGATTTAATACATAAACTTTATCAATTGTCCAAATTTATTTTCAGACAATGTCAATAAGATCAGAACCATTTTCTTCCATAATGTTAACATATCTATTTAATTCCTGTAAGTCTTCATGCTAAAACTGCATAAAGAAATAGAAGCAATGAATAATAACAAAAAAATATTTAAAGTTACAAGATTAAGTTAAAATACTTCAATTACAGCTATAAAATGGCACGGCTGCTTAATGATGCATAAATATAAGTATAAAGCCAGCTAACGGCTGGATATTTGAGTGAGTTATAGTAACAGTCTTTGAAATGGATAAACAAGATTTCCTGAACTGTAAGCAAGAAACACATGAGAAATAGCTAAACATTTGGAAAATTATTTAAATAAATATACATACTCTATGTTTAATTTTTGCAAACTTTTTACAATTTATTATCCAAGCAATATTGTCGTTTTTTGAACTTAAATCCTTGTTTCTTACAAAAATGTCCAAATATTCCCTTGAAATTTTACTTAAAATTGTTTATATTTCAGTGGTCTATGGACGCACCACCGATGCGGGGCAACCCCGCGTATAAATCAATACAGGAGCGCATCACTTTTAAAATGTTGTCGAAATTGCGAAAATGTGAATCAAATCGTAAACTCAAATCGGTTGGAAATTACAAATAGCTCTATTTCCAGTTGCGGCGAAATTTAAAACCCTACATATTCGGATTATGTGGCGCGCACTTGTCATGATGCGCGGATTAATGCAGTATTTGCCAAAATGCAACGGATTGCACGGCCGGATTAATTATTGCCGGTGCTCTTTGTGGCAAAACGTTAATTAAACTCTGGCTTTGACGCGTTTTGCGCTGAATGGTTAATTAAATTTAATCAAATTGAAAATTGTCTTCCGCACATATTAAAAAGTTGAATCGAGACATCAGAATTTAAAAAGGTAAAGACAGAAAAGATGGCCATTTTGATGGAAGTGCAAGCAATAAAATCAAACTCTAAAATGTATAATATAGAAAAATAATTTAAATTTTTTTGGTGTTTAATATGATTTTATTGCCAATTTTTTTAGTTAGTTGAGTACTAAGTTAATCTACTATTACAAAAGTTAATAAAAATTTTCCGCACTATTGAATCAAATACGTTAATTAAAAAATATTTTAAACTATATATAATATGAATTTTTTCCTCTACCATCCCGACAAGTAGGTTCAAATTTAACCCACAGTAGGTTGTCAATTAAAAATGTTGTCTTCACTTATACAGCGGTTAGCTAATCGAGCTGCCATTCAATAATAATGAAACCATTCTAACTGAGAAGCGGTTATAGAAACAAATTTGAATTATTCATATTTATTTAGACTATAGACTGCAAAATATATACTAATAAGCGAACATATTTAAAAAATACTCTTTAAAAGAAACATGAACACACTGTTAAAATTACAAAGAATTTGAACTATAATTTTGCATATTCAGGGACACTCATGTTCATTTTATTAATTTTTTTAATTTTATTTTTAAAAAATTCCTGTTCTGGATTGTTAAGTTCCTGAGATGCTTTAATTAGTTTTATTTTTAGTAAATACCTATAGAAGGGAATTGAAATACCTTTATAAAAGCTTCCAAGAAGGTTCATTCGATATCTATTTACACTTCGCTCTATTGTTAAGGGATTAGTAATACCTTAAGGTAATCCTCGATTACTTTTCGAGAAGTACACATTTTAAAATGCATTAAAATATTAGGAGACTCAACTTTCTAACTTATTAAAATATAGAAACTATATGACAGCTTTTATATCTGTTAAGTTTGTTAGAATGTGTTTACCAGTCCAAGTGACAGTTCGACTTTATTTGACAGTTTGTGAACTATATTCTTCTAATTTGAATGGTTTATTTCATTTTGTTTAAACAGTATCTGTTTAAGAATGCCCAAACTAGCAGTTGAGAAAAGTGTTTTATTTAAAAAATGATGTCAAAATAACACAGATTTAAAAATTATCGACGTCTCTCATATTTTTGCACAGTTTGTGATAAAATGGTGAGTTTTTTATTGCTATTTGATGTTAAAATTATAGTAGTAGGGTTTTAAATTTCAAATATACTTTTCTCATAGTGTTTTTAATTTAATATACAAGAAGATTTAAAATTAATTAAAATTTAGTTTCATAATTAATTTTTGTTATAGATGACGTGCAATAAAAAATTTCAAATAATGCAACATCTAGGAACAATTCTGCATATACAAAAAATGGTAGTCGTTTAGAAAACATGATGCAGCAGTTGTTAACATCAAAAGTCAACAATTTCGTACAAGAAATTTTCCAAAGAGTTGTGTGGTTTATTTACAGGTTACGATATTCCACTTTATACTTTAGATCATCCCTTATTTCAAAATTTTTCTAAAAAACGTGCACTTCTCAGCACACTTTTAATGATGCTAGTTCTTCATTAAGAAAAAATATGTTGACATTAATTATCACGACGCAATGGCTGAAATTAAGAAGGATTTCTATGGTTTTTATTAAATGAAACGACTGATGTTATTTTTTTTTGCTTCTTTTAACTATTTTATATATTTGCATGCATATTTTATATGTTGTTCGTGCTTATATTCTAAGCTCTATTTATAACAATATAAAAATGAATCAAAATACTAAATTACTAAACATGAGTTGTCAATGACAGTTTAATTAAGATAGACAGGCAAACAAATCTTCATCTAAAGCATTTTTTATTTTTCACGTCAGTTTACAAAACACAAAAAGCAATGCACAAAAATTTCAGAGCCTAAATAAACTGCATTTGCCACGCACAAGCAGCTCGTCAAAAACGCGCAACGCTCTAGCTGCATTTATTTGTAAATGAATCTAACCCTTTAATAAGAGAGGTTAAGCAGAAGTACTTGTTCTCCAGAAAGTGAGTTCTAAACTGTCATAACGAACACGTGTTGCCACTATTAGAGGCAATTAGTAATCTGTGACAACACACGCTCGTGTTCCGAAAGATTTAGCATTTACACCACAGTGGATAGCTTGGAGCTTTAAACCCGCCGCTTCGTGCTTTACAATATTTAATCCTCAATTTGGCTACATAAAAAGGCATGCATTTGATCACTTTATTTTTCATTGAGGCATAAAACTACAGCATTTCCATTACTGTTATAACTGTCATTTGGAAAGTTCTATTATCAAAAAGCAATTTTCAACAAAATATATATTGAAAATTAAAAGAAATATCCAAAAAATAAAAATAAAATTAGCAAATTTAAATAAACATACTAATTTTAATCTTTGATTTGTTATTAATACTGACATAAAGTAAAATTAAAATAGCAATACATTAAGAGATGTTTTAATGTCCATAGCACAAGATGGTATCAAAATCTTTAAAAAGCTTTTTTTTTATAAAATGACAATAATGCGGTATGATTTTTAAAAGTAATAGTCCTGAATTTATATACAATTCACCAAAAATAAACTTTGCTTTTTAACTTTTCTTGCAGTTTTATATGTAATTGAGTCTTCATCATATTAAGAGGTGAGAATAAAACTTTGCTACTATGGTGTCTTTAAGGACAACCAAATTTAACTATCGTTATTGGGGTTGGACGCTGTGATTGTCCTAAAGATGCTTAAACCATTCATATATATTTTTGTTATTTAAAACTTAGTCATTAAAAGTTAGTTTTATTTTTTTATTAAGCCAAAATACATCTTCAAAGGTGTACTTAAGAAGATAACCTTTACAGAGTGATTTGGAAAGATAATTTACATTTTTAGAACATCTAAATAGCCCCACGTATATGTTCTAAATATAGGCTTTCAATCTTTGGAGTTACTCATCAGTTGTATTACTAAATGTAGCTACAGAAGTATTCTTTACTGCCTACAAAATAAAGAGCTTCCGGTGAAGCTTCTGGTAAGCCGTATCTTTAATCATGGATTATAATTTATAGACCATACGTCTAATCAAAAATAAAAATCAAGTCTGGTTCATTTATTTTAAAAGGTTGCTGGGTTAATGCTACATTTTTGACAAAAGCTACAGTCCAAGCAGAACAGAGTACCCCTTCAGTAGCTTCCTGGAAAAGCGCAGCGTACATGGTGTCGTTTTGAAAATTTTAAAATCTTTATATTAAATATCTTTTAATCATTGAGCATACGTGTTACTTTTATTATTTTATACTCTCTGTAACAGTCACAAAAAATAATCTTTTTGAAAATTATAAACTTTCATTATAATGCACGATTGTTCTAAATAATCCATCTACAGTTTTAGTGCCAGTAAATTATTGTTGAAAATGGCCTTTGCAATTCTCGTAGACGAAATATTTCTAACTTGTTCTTTTATAACACCGCCCAGCAAAATTTTAAAAAGTTCTTGTTGCCAAGTATTTCCGAACGAATTTAAGTTATTTCACGTCTGCTGAATTAAAAAATAAAAGTAGTTTTTCCAAATTGGCTCTAGTTTTAGGTTTCTATACATTAAAATGAGAA
This sequence comes from Sinelater perroti, assembly GCA_036346155.1. NCBI lineage: Eukaryota > Metazoa > Arthropoda > Insecta > Coleoptera > Elateridae > Sinelater > Sinelater perroti. Next base: position 405,631 of record JARFIY010000032.1, on the reverse strand, counting down.
GCCTTATGTAGAGAGTAATGTCGTCTGTCCGCTCTTTTATTTTTCAGCTTTTGATCAAGCAAGTTTTCAAGCTGGAGACCAGATTCTATTTTATTTTTTCTAACATCTGTCACGCCTTATAATTTTTGATCTGTGATAGAGAAATAACGTTTTCAGTATTCATAAGTCAAGTCCAGACGCCAAAAATCAGCCTGATCGGAAAATCTCGAGACCGGTTTGACCGGAAGTGGAAGTTTATATATAGAAGGCCCGGACATTGGTGGAAAAGGATTTTCACGTCCGTACTTATTTGAGATAGTGTATACCATCAATTTTTAAGAAATTTAGCTATAACGGATGCTTTTTATAAGAGGATATATGGGAAAACTCTACATTCCTATACAATTCTAGTCTTGCTTACTTGCAATGACTAGAATAACTAATTAACTAACTTTTGCCGCACGCGGTATGTACATATTTAATAAAAAAAAAATACGCTCTTTGTTCACAGACATAGTTCTTTACGAAAAAGCTGTTCGAACAATCTCAATGTCTTCTGTTACATTTGTGGTGAATATACTGCACAGAAACAAAGACAAAATACCACAGATTTTGTAAGGCAAGCCCATCAAGGTTATTTTGGCGTAATGCTTGGAGATCAAAACTCCCCATGTAGTGTGCAAAACCTGTGTCAAATGTTTACAATGGACAAATAAAGAGAGGAAAAGTTTAAAATTAATAAGTATGAAAAAGCTAAAAGCGGGTATTTTTGATGGTCCTTAAATTCGCAAACTTATTAAGAACTCTAATTTTACAAATCACAACCCGACTCTTGAAGCTGCTGCTTGGTGTAGCTTTGTCTCGGAGGTTAGGAACATCTTGGGTAACCACAAAAAGGACAATTATGAGATACTGGTCCAACAAATGTTAATGAATTTTAAAAACTTGTGTTCTAATATGAGCATTAAAGTACACTTTCTTCATAGCCACTTGAATAAATTATCAGACAATATTGGGGCCTTAAGTGAGGAACAAGGGTAAAGATTCCATCAGGATGTAAAGGTGATGGAAGAAAGATATCAGGGCAGATGGCACAAGCATATGATGGCAGACTATTGCTGGAGACTTTAACGTGATGTTCCTGACAAACTACATAAAAGAAAATCATATAAATAGCGCTTTTTCCCTACAAATTAGTTGTAATTTTCCAAATTAAACTACTGTACTTATTTGTTATTTAACCGAATAAAACACCATTAAGGGTTTTATTGATTTTGCGTTTATATTTTTCGAAAATATTGTCATTTTTAGTGAAACTTGCTTATGGCCACTGCTCTATTAATTTTGAATTTCTAAGTTATTAATTATAATTAGCTAATTATCTCCAAAAATAAAGCCAATACAGCAAAATGGACTCCATATTTCTAAGCACCACAAAATTCCCTCAATTGCTCAAATATTGTTGGCAATAAAATTAGTGTTGACCAGTGTAAATGACTCTCATTTTTAGTTTTGGTATGTTTAACTAATAGGTGTACAACTTTGCTTCCGCCGTCTTCAATAGATGGATTTAAGGGGTAAGTGGTGATGGATATAAACAGATGTACATACAATAAGCTTGGGCATTTGTTAACATAACCCCACCAAAACATTAGTCGATTTGTGTCTCTATCATAAAGTTATTTTCGTCAATGCCAGTTTGCGAGCCAAATTTTCGTTACTTGCGAGAGGTTTGAATTTTATGCTTCAATATGAAGAAATCTGCGGCTGTGACTCATCGAATGCTCTTAAATACTTATGGCGAGACCGCTATTAGTGAAAGAACGTGTCGTGAGTGATTTCAATGCTTCAAGAACGGCGATTTTGACATCAAAGACCGGTATGGCAGTGGAAGAGAGAAGGTTTTCAAAGATGCAGAATTGTAGGCATTACTTTATGAAGACTCGTGTCAAACGCAAGAACAATTAGCGGGATTATTAGGAGGAGTCAACAAGTCATTTCAGAACGCCTCGAAGCCATGAGAATTATTCAAAAACAAGGAAATTGGTTGTCACATAAATTGAAGCCGAGAGATGTTGAACGGCGTTTGCTTGCTTTTGAACAGTTGCTTGAAAGGCAAAGACGGGAGAGATTTCTGCATCGCATTGTGACTGGAGACTCCAAGCGCAGAAAATTATGGAGACTTTCCGGACCTGCTTCACGTCGACGGCCAAACCAAATATTCACAACTCCAAGGTCATGCTCTGTATTTGGTGGGATCAGCTGGGCGTAGTGTATTATGAGCTTCTAAAATCATCTGAAACAATCACAGGTGATCTGTATCGAAAGCAATTAATGAAGACAAACTCCATGTCGGTCAAAACATGCTTAGAAACGTTGAAATAGGAAGTCCTACCTTACCCGCCATATTTTCCAGACATTGCTCCCTCTGACTATCACTTGTTTCTATCAATGGCACACGGCCTGGCTGACCAGCACTTACGTTCTTATGAAGCAGTCAAAAATTGAATGGATACTTGGATCGCTTCAAAAGATGAGCAGTATTTTTGACGTGGGATTTGTATGCTGCCCGAAAGACGGGAAAAATAGTGGCCAGCGAAGGACAGTATTTGGAATAGTAAATGTATAACCAGTTTTTTACAATAAAGCCTGAAATGCAAAGTTGTACACCTATTAATTTAACTTTTAAATTACATTTCCATGCCATTTTTACGTTATTGTGCTTCTATGATACAGATGATGTTCCAAAATATTATACAAAAGAAAATAGAAGCTTCGTTTAGTTAATATGGAATTTTCTGGTAATATGTCACGCGTCTGGTAGTAGAAAGGATAACACCTGCAATTGAAAATATTTATGAGAGCTTTTCATATCCCTTATAAAGGGTTTTCCAATAAGAATGATATGATTTTGAAATAAAACGTTAATTATGCTTAAAATACTATGGCTAAATATATGCTACAAGAACGTTTCGTTATTATAACAAAAATGTTATGAAAATACATGTTCTTTTGTAAACACTGAACGTGTACTTTGCGATACCTATGGTCCAAATAATCGCCCTTCTGTGCTTGCCATTCGTCAAATCGTTGAATATTTTTAAAGAAATTTTACTCTTTACAATAAAAAAATACCAATAAGACGCCAAAATGCAAGAAAAGTAGACAAGATTGCTGCTGTAAGAGATGACGTTGCAAAGCCTTCAAATTTATCGATTCCTCGGCATCTGAAGAATTAGAGCTCAGAAGAAAGATAATTTGGCGTATTTTGCGAAAATATTTGGGTTTACACCCTCGTATAATATTGTGTTGGCTCAAGAACTGAAACCACTAAGTAAGCGACTAAACTTTTTTTCTTGGGCTGTAGATCAACTTAAAACGGAGCATAATTTTGGGCAAAAACTATCTTCGCAGTTTCGCATTTCCGGTTAAGCAGATATGTTTACAAACCAAAATGCCATTTCTTGTATGAAAACAACCCACAAGAGATTCACAAGAAGGCCTTGCATCCAGCAAAAAGTCACTGTACAATGTGGCATATGGCATGGTGGCATCATCGCACCATTCGTTTTTCAAAACGAAGTGGGAGATGCAGTTACAGTGACCGGTGAGCGGTAACGATTGACATCAACAGATTTTGTGTGGTCAAATTTAGATAAAATTGATTTGGAGGACATGTCCAATAAAACATCAAACTACTAATGCACACTATTGACGTATTGTAAGAAAGGTTTGGTGAAAGGATAATTTCAAGAAATGCAACTTTTAGTTGGCCTCCAAGAGGTTATGATTTAACTCCTTTAGATTACCTATTATGGGGTTATTTGAAATTTACACTCTACGCAAACAAACTACGAACTTCAATGCATTAAAATTTAGCATAAAACGCTGCATTCGTGATACTGATGTGTTATTCAGAACATAATATATTATAGTTCAAAATAATATAAAAAGTTTGGTTATATCTGAAATCATTTTTATTTTATTTTATTTTAAAATCATATCGTTCTTATTGGAAAACCCTTTGGATCTAGCATACATTAAATTATATTAAATTAAAGATTATTTTAGAAGCCATAATATAATATTGCTCTACTCAAAAATTCATCTAGAAGTGCTTCTTAGGGATTATTCAGTAGAATGCATATCTATTTTGCTCATGAATGACATTCGGACACCCCTGGTAATTATTCTACCATATAGAATTCATCAAATTTATATATTATACATTGTTATTTGTAACAAAGACTAGATTATAACGTAAGGCCGCTTCGCGACCTTGTTAAAGTATACTTCTATGCATGAGATGGTAAAGCTTTCGAGCGGTGAGCGTTGAGGTGCTTCGCGCCTGACAAGAAGTACGTAACCCTATCTTCTCCTCCACTTAAATGTAACCACTGGCATATAAATTTAAAAGGGACTATTTTTCAGGCCACTTGCACTGATTTTATTGAATTTCTGATCGCGAATTTTACGTCAAATTTGGCTGTCCCTTTTGTTTTTTCCAGAGGGAACCGGCGGCTAGCGAATTTGATATGCCATCCTTATTGTTTATAGAGGGATATAATCTAACGTTTGTACTTTTCCTTTAATATAAACCATATAAACATACAATCGCAGAATGTCACATATTTGTGCATGATAAATATTCTTATTATCCTTCAAAAGCAGTTGCTATCTGAGATCATGAAAATATTTTGTTACCTGTAGCTTTTTGTATTCTTTTGACAAACTGCTGTTTATTTATCAAAAGATAATTATCAATTATTAACATGTTTACTTTTAATTATCTTAGTGATAGTTTCTTACTGGATCGTATCGTTGCTGGCAATATATTTATCTTACTATTTGCAAATATACATCTCCTTCAACTTCTTCTTCTCTTCTTCTCCTAAGCCCAATTAATTATGTAATTAATTAAATCCATTTTTGGATGTAGGCCTTCCCTAACTCCTTCCACCTATCACGATTTTGTGTGATTTGGATCCAATTTAGTCCAGCTGTACGTTTAAAATCATCATACCAACGCATAGGTGGTCGTCCTCTTCCTCTCTTATGCTCGTACGGTCTCCATTCAATTATTTTACGGTTCCATCTATTTTTGTCACTTCTCGCCACGTGTCCTGCGTAACTCCGTTTTAATTGGGCAATGTTAATACCAAGGTCTGTCACTTTTGTAATTGATCTTATTCTGTCATTCCTAACTTTATCTCTCCTTGTTATATTTAACATTGCTCTCTCCATTCCCCTTTGTGCTATTCTCATTGATTCTATGTTGCTTTTTGTTGTTGCCCAATTCTCTACTCCATATGTCATGGCCGGTAAAATACATTGTTCGAATACTTTTGTTTTCAGGCGTTGATCTATTTTTGTGTTTTTCAAAATGAAGGATAGTCTTCCAAATGCGATCCATCCACTTTTTATTCACCTTTTTATTTCCTTATTTTCACTGCTTCGTCCTAGTTCTATTCTTTGGCCTAGGTATATATATTCTTCTACTCGTTCAATTTGAGAATCGTCAATTCTAATTTCTACATCTGGACCAGGGTGCATTACTTTTGTTTTTCTTAAATTCATTTTTAATCCTATTTTGTTTGACTCTCTATTTAGATCAATGATCATTTCTTTCAAGTCTTCTAAATTTTCCGCGAGTAGTATGATATCATCAGCATAGCGTAGGTTAGTAAGCCGCTCTCCGTTTACATTTATTCCTTTATCTGGCCATTCTATCTTCTTGAACACGTCCTTCAGTGTTAGGGTAAAGAGTTTCAGCGACAGTGTATCACCCTGTCGCACTCCTCTTGCAAGTGGTACTGGGTTAGTTTTCGCGTGTAATATATATGTTATGTTGCTGTGACTCCCTCGATTAGTTGTTGTATGAGTTGTATGTATCTTTGATCTATTCGACTGTTTGATAATGCTCTATATATTGCCCAGTGTTCAATGGTATCAAACGCCTTTTCATAATCTGCAAAGGCCATGCATATGGGGAATCCATATTCGTTTGATTTTTCGATGATTATTTTTATTGTTAATAGGTGGTCTCTAGTGCTGTACTCCTTCCTGAATCCCGCCTGTTCCCGGGGTTGATACTCATCCAGCTTTCTTCCTAGTCTGTTGGTAATCTTTGTTAGCAGTTTGTACAAATGTGACAATAAACTGATGGGTCTATAACGTCTATGACGTTTGAGTTTTTCCAGGTTTTGGGCATTTGAGTTGTTTTTAAGCATGTGTTTAATAGTTTTGCTATTTTGATATTAAATTATCCCCAACCTCTCTGATCATATCTATTGATATTTCGTCATCTCCTGCAGCTTTATTAAATTTGAATTCTCTCATAGTGCTCGTCACTTCTTCTATGGTTATATCGGGTTGTTCTTCGAATCCCACGTTTTGAATCTTTCTAGTTCTAATGGCATTGTCTTCTATTTCTTGATGTACTTTGGATTCATATAATTCGGTGTAAAACTCTTCTATAACTTTTTGAATTTCATCTCTGTCGTGGATTATTATACCATCTTTGTTACGTAATGCGTAAGTTTCTTTCTCATTTTTTGTTGAAGTATTTTCATTCCTTGGTTTTTCTTTATTACTTCATTAATTTGTTGTTCTTGTATTTGTCTTCTATGTACTCTTATCTGTTTTCTTATTTGTTTATTCACTTGCTTAAATTCTTCTGTTATTCTTTTATTTTCCTTTGCTAGTCGTCTGCGTTTTTCCATTAGACTCTTGATATCTGCATTAATAATATCTCTGTTCTTTTTGCGTGGTATAATTCTCCGTAGTTCTTTTATCGAAGTGTTAATTATTGTAGTTATTTTATTATTTACTTCATCTATTGTGAGTATTTTGTCATCAATATCATCATTAGCTAACTGTTTGTTTATTATTTCTCATACGCTCTCCTTTCTTTTATTTCTTCTGCTGTCAGTTTAATTGAATTTTTCCGATTAATTGTTTTCTTTCTGTTCTTTTATTAATAGTCAGTACAGCTCTTACCAGTCTGTGGTCACTCCCCGTATTAAATAGGTTTAGTACGGTAACGTCATTTATTTTTGTTTTTGTTTGTCAAAATATAATCTATTTCGTTTTTGTATTTCCGGATGGTGATATCCAGGTCCATTTTCGACTGGGTCTTTTTTAAAGAAGGAATTCATAGCATATAGTTTATGCTCGATCATGAAATTCATTAGCATGTCTCCTCTTTCATTTCTTTGGTCTATTCCAAAATTACCCATGTATTCTTCATCGGGTTCTTGTTTTTGCCTAATTTGGCATTAAAGTCCCCATAACGATGGTCCAACCTGAGGGATCCGTTTGCATAGCTATTTTAGATGTTCGTAGAACAATTCCATCTCTTCGTCCGTGTGGGAGGAAGTAGGGCGTATACCTGTATAACTTTGATCTTTATTGTTGCCGTAATTTTTAGAATTATATAAGCAACTCTTTCTGATACTGATTTAAAGGTTTTATATATGGTGTCCATTTTTGTTAACGAACAGTCCGATTCCTGCCGTGGTTCCATCTATTCCGCCTTTGTGTATTAGCGTGTTTCCTGACTTGAGCTTAATCCATTCTTCTCCTTTTCTTCGGATTTCACTTATTCCAACAATATCCCAATTGATTTTTGTTAGTTCCTCTTCCATCTCTATAATCATATCATCCGTTCTGAGTGTACGAGCATTGTACGTTGCAATCCATAGTTTGGTTATCTGTATTGATTTGTGGTTACATTTCAAAGTCGAAATCTTGCCCCCCCCCCAGAATCCTTGGGACAGCCTGACGCATCAGGGTTAGATTGTGAGCTGTTCGCTCTACTAACCTGGGGTAATTTCGTTCTGGAGTTCGACATTATCATTATCATTAGGGAGTAATTGGCAGTAAAACGCCACGCTTGCCAGACGTCTTGGCGAGTTGGGTAGGATATGGGTAGGATTGAATGTGGTGTGGTTATGATTACAAGGTTAGGACATGATTTCCCTCGGTATTGGAAGTTGAGGGAGAACCAAGGCTCGCGTAGGGAGGGTCGCTTCCCTGAGACAGACCTATCTCTACCGGGGTCGTAGAGAGTGTCTGTCCGCTACCTTCAACTATATCTCTTAAATTTCTTCTTTAAAAACTATTTCAGCACTAGTTACAAGTAAAAATGGATGCAGTATACTGATAGTAATTCGGAAATATTTCAATTATATTACAGAACTTTTTATCAACAACGTGATAGTTCTTGGAATAACATAATCCTCAATAATAGTGGAAATCTACACTCTACCAAGAAGTATAACTTGTGTAGTGAAAGGTAAAGGTTTTCAATATATTTTTCCCTGCTGCTAGGTTATGGTATAATATTTTTTGATGCAGAGGGGTCTAGCAAGCTTCGTGTTTCAGATAACTTCATTATTACCGTTTTTTAGGGTTGAACTCAGGTAGTCAACTATTTATACTACTACTAGCATCATAATCTATAACTTTTAAAATGTTAGTCTTAATAGTATTATTTATTTTAAATGTATATTATTCCCAAATAACAAAGTGCTTGATCATAAGTTATTGGTTCGTTTGAAGTGCGGAGTACATAATCATATTTTCATCTTCCTAGACATTTGGAAATGCATGAATAGTAACGAAAATTCTCCTACTAAGCCTCTCGTGAGTCATAATTTTGATGATTGTTACTTTTGATGATTTCTGTTTTGTTGTTTCTTCAAAATTTCTCAGCATTTGCTTAGTGATTTTTTAACTTTCTCTTAGTTGTTTTTTGATGACATTAAAAGCACATAAAATCATTATGACAAATAATATACAGACACAATTAATTTCAGTTGTAAACTTTATGGCTAATAAAAATAAAGATAATGTATTATAATTTATTCTATTTAGTTATTATTTGTGTAAGACTAAACTGACCGATACAACATATTAGCCATTAGATACAACGTATTGTGCAGCCTTGAATTTAAAGTTAATTATTAAATTATTCTTGTTGTTTTAGGTCTTTTGCATGATAATAACTTTCTTCTTATAAACACTTGACCTTATTACATCTATTATTATTATTATTATTACATCTAAAACTAGTTTATGTCTGCTTTTCTATTGAAGGTAAGTTTAATTTGTTTCAGTTAAACTTTACCTAGTTTTAGTAACAAAATGTGTCGAAAAATCTTGTTTGCGCATGTAATTAGAGTTAACATTTAGGTTTCGGGTTTTTCATTAGTGCGAAACTTCTACTTTCGCTATTTAGTGTTTACAATCTGTATTAAAATGGACGATACATCCGCTGACTATGCTCCCTCATTCATGCATAATTAATACGTCCATTAGCTAAATACCTACCCCATCTTGCTCAGGTTTAAGTACCCGCCGAACCTCTTGTTTTAGCACTGATGCAGACAGCGAAAATATCATAAAAGCCGGCCCAAATTGGAGCTAATGACTTGCGGTTTGCTTCGGACAAAACAGTGTGTGTGCAAAGATGTCATTAAGTCGTCTTACGACATTAAACAAAAAAATTAAAATAATATTTAGTAATTATATTTATTAATTACAACTATATCTATTATATACATTAAGCAGAGAGATAAACATGACTAAAAAACAATTTTTTTGCATATGCAAGTACAATAGAAATTATGCAATAACCTTATATGTTACTTCTATTTTTGTATAATCTTACCTTATTTTAAAATTGACAAGCAACAATTGCTAACAATTAATCATTTTTTAATTTAGGTTCAATACAAAGTTATTACAAATTTATTATTAGTTTTTTTGGTGAACAGATACTATGGAACATGGAAAGTGAAACGCACCAACTAGAAATCTGCTAATATTATAAATGAACTGTTACCAGCATGTTATTATATATTTAAAACAATAATATACAGGGCGAGTCAAATTTACTTTTTTTTTCAAGAAATTATTAGAACATTCGGTATCAGTTCTTATAGTTAACAATTCAAAATGATTGTTTTTGGATTTTTTATAATGTTACTTAATTTTAATTTAATAGTAGACAGAATCTCTAACGGTTTATAAGTACAGGGCAAGAGGGAAATTAAACCCATGACTTTAAATTATTGGCACGTCAGAATTTCTCTTGTATCGTGTGTTTCATGACTCAAATGACGTGAATGCACGGTTATTATCGTGGTTCTATGTACCATCGTTTGCTATTTGCATATTTTGGTGTAATGAGGTTTCTGGTAAACTTTTAACTTGATCTATCCAGCTTTTGAGAACGGATTCTCGTGACCATATGCTCCTTCGATCTTCCCTATACAACAAGCCTCTCTTCTTCTTCTTCTTATGGTCCTTCTCCTTCACGGAGGTTGGTTATCATCATTCTTATACGGATTTTGTCGACGGCCGATCGAAATAGTTCAATGCTGCTGCAATTAAACCAATTTCTGATATTTTTTAGCCAAGACATTTTAGGCCTACCAACATTTCTTTTTCCCTTTATCTTCCCTTGCATGATGAGTTGGAGCAGTGCGTATTTGGGATTTCTCATTACATGGTACTCTAGTTTCCTCTTTTTTATTGTATTTATTATTTCACATTCCTTGTTCATCCTTCTCAAAACTTCTCTGTTAGTTATTCTTTCAATCCAGGCTATACGCAACATTCTGCGGAAACACCACATTTCAAAGGCTTGTATTTTGTTTGTTTGCTCTTTCTTAAGTGTCCAAGCTTCTACACCATAGAGCATGATATTAAATACATAACAGCGAAGCATTCGTATTCTGAGCCCAATGTTTATGTTTCGGTTGCAAAGTACTTTCTTTAATTTTGCAAAGCAGGATCTAGCTATTTCTATACGAGTTCTTATCTCCGTTGTTTGATCAGCTGTTTGTTCTATCCACGTCCCGAGGTATTTGTATTTCCTTACCCGTTCTATTAATATGTTTGCAACTCTTGAGTTTCCTTGAATGTGTGGAGTTTTTGTAACTACCATCCATTTGGTTTTATTAAAATTTATTTTTAAGCCGTAGTGGTTACAGCGATCATTTACTTTTTCAAGCAGATGTTGTATGTCAGTAAGGTTGCTTGCTAAGAGGATTGTGTCATCCGCGTATCTCATATTGTTGACTATTTCTCCATTTATAATAATTCCCGCAGATTCCTAATCTAAGGCTTCTCTAAAGATGGCTTCGCTGTAGATGTTAAACAGAAGTGGAGATAGGATGGATCCCTGTCTCACTCCACGGCGTTTTCCTCGGTTATTTCTGTTCCAACTTTTATGTTAGCACTCTGTCCCCAATATAGGTTACTAATTATCCTCACATCTCTCCTATCTATGCCTTTCTTAAGTAAAAGTTCTTGTAGTTTACCATGTTTCACTTTATCAAACGCCTTTTCGAAATCGATGAAGCAGGTAAACACATCTTGGTTCATATCCATGCATCGCTGGTATAGCACATTAACCCCAAAGAGAGCTTCTCGCGTCCCTGCGCGACCTGCGCGGAAACCAAACTGGGAGTTACTTATTCCTTCTTCCAATGTTTTGTAAATTCTTTTATGAATTATTTTCAAGAATAGTTTTAAAATATGTCCTATAAGTGCAATAGTTCGGTAATCTGAGCAATCTCTTGCGTTAATTTTCTTGGGAATTAAAATAAAGGTAGATAGCAACCATTGTTTGGGAATTTGCCCAGTGTCATAAATAGTGTTAAAAAGGTCTAAAATAACATCTAATGTTTCATCGTTACAAAGTTTAACAATTTCTATTGGTATCTCGTCCGGGCCAGCAACTTTGCCTGTTTTCATGTTTTCTAGTGCATAATTTAGTTCCGATTTTAGAATGGTGTTTTCCGGCCTTTCGTCATTGTAAAGTTCTTGGATATATATCTTCCATTTGTTTATTTGATCTTTTATATCTGTTAGTATATGTCCATCAGCATCTTTGATGACATTATTGGCGACACTTTTATTTTTATATCCTGTTACTTCTTTGATCTTTTTGTACATGTGGAAGTTGTCATGCTTATTTTGTAGTAGTTCAATTTCTTCACATTGTTCATACAGGTGTTTTTCTTTCGCTATTTTTATTTTACTTTGTATTGTTTTATGAATTTCTTTATATTTTTGTACATTTAGCTTATTCCTTCTTCTCAGATCCATGAGATCTAAAATATCCTGTGTCATCCAAGGTTTCTTTTTTATTCTCTTACTTACTAGGTGTTCTTTGGTTACAGATGTTAGTACATTTTGTATTTTGTTCCATTTTCATCAATATTGACTTCGTCTATTTGCATATTTATATTTTTATCTCATTTGTTATTTTCTGTTGAACTATATTATATATTTTGGGTTCCTTTAAACGTCTTGTATCTATATAGTCATTCTGGGGTCTTATTATCTTCTTCATCCTAACTGTAATTTTTGCTACAACTGGATTGTGGTCACTGTGAATGTCCGCACCAGGATATGTTTTCGCATACGTAATGGAATTTCTATAGCGATTATTACAAAGAATGTAGTCTATTTGATTTCTTACTGTTTTCCCTGGCTTATCAGCTGGAGACTTCCATGTATACAGCCTGCGAGCTGGAAGTTTAAAAAGCGTGTTTGCGACTATTAGATCTTTGTCCTGGTAGAATTGTATCATACGGTCTCCTCTATCATTGCGATCTCCTAGCCCAAAACCACCGGTACATCTTTCTACTTTCGCATTTCCAACTTTCGCATTAAAATCACCCAACACGATTGTAATATCTTTTCGCTTAATGCTTCGGTAGATTTCTTCTATTTGTGCATAAAATTCTTCCTCTTTCTTATCGGCAGTTGGCGCGTAAATTTGGATGATATTCATATTACCGTTGTTTGTTTTCAACTGTAACATCATTACTCTGTCTGAGAGTAGTATGAAGGTTGTGACTGCCGTTGCTGCTTTCTTGTTTAACATTATTCCAACTCCGTATCTGTGCTGAGGGCCATCATTTCCCGAGTAGTACATTATACCATTGCTTGTTGTACATTTACCATTTCCTGGCCATCTAACATCACTTAGACCAAGGATGTCTATCTTCAGTCTATCCATTTCTATTACAGTATTGTGCAGTTTGCCTGGTGCCAGTAAACTGTTTACATTCCACGTCCCGATCTTTATATTATTTGTTGATAACTTTATAACTCTGCTCACAACTGTTCCCCCCGGAGATCCGATTGGGGAACTTGAAACTCCGGATTTAGATTTAGCTCTGAACGTTGTCATATTGATAATGATAATGATGATAATTTTACGAAGGATATCTTTTTAGATCTTTAATGCAGTGATTTCCACTTGCCTTCTGCATTCTTACGCCGTTGACCATCAATTTGGTTCCTCCGTCTTTAAGGTCTGTTTTTTCAACCTGAGGGCAAAAGAGTGCCCTATCTCTGCTGGTTCTTCCACCCGAAGCTGTTGACCATGCAAGAGTGTGACCACTTATACCGGCAGCCGATCGGTTATCACCATCTCTGGTTCCCCTCATGGTTATCTAGGAGCCATTAAATCCATTATTTGGAAGTTGCCACCTGTGTCACCTATGCTAGTTTTGGTCCGCCCCGGGTATTTTATTTCCCTGGTACCCATCATATCTGACGAGTATTCCCCTATCCGCCACCCGGGGAGTCGCCCAGTTGGGGATCTAGCAACCCCGCTGGGCCTCTCTAGATTGCCGTTATTTATTCTGTGATGAGACCGAAATACTTTAAGATACGAAATTTAACTATTGTGGATAGACGATCTTTTATGTTTAACTCTTTTAGTACAGACCTATTTGTTATGTTATATGTATACGGAATATTCAAGAGTTTTCTCCAGCCCACACCTCAAAATAGTCAATTTGTCTAAGCTTATGCACCATATATCGCTATTGGAAAAATTAATGTTACAACTATTTTCTTCTCAGTGATTTTTAATATATTTTTACCTCTTCATATCTCATTATTACAGTCTTAGCAATAACAATTATTCTTCTTATCTCTATGACAAGTTGTCATCTCTGTTAAGTTGTGAACCTAAATAGAAAACATCATTTGCAATTTATATATTTTGCAAATTAGGTGTATTGCTTTTCTGTCTATTATCATTAGTTTAATTTTATTTCATAGTTAAAACTCTCAGTTTCAACTTTTTCGCGCAGTTTAATTATTTCATTTTAATCATTTCATTTCTTGCTAGTTGCCAAGGGCTTTCCGTACGACGTTTTCTCTATAGATGTTAAGGAGGACATGCAGTACTTCTTTTCATATTTTGAATTTTGTAGAGTATCTGCCTTCCATACATAAGTAGGCATTCCAAACTTTGTTATTTCAATTATTTTTCGGGCATTTAGAACGCACCTTTAAATCCAACCTATTCTTGAGTTATTATTTTACTGATTTATAAGAGGGGGGTAAAGGTTTTGTAATGGTTACAGTTTCGTGTTGAACCTTTTTTCTGAATCGGCACAACTATCGATCTGGTCTAATTATCCGTCACCTGTCCGTTTGCCCATATATTATTGCAAATTTTCCATAAAAGTTCTAATCCTTTTCCATTAAACTGTCTTAATGTTTCTGCATTAATTCCATTGTCTTCTACAGATTTGTTAGTTTTTAATTGCCCGTATAACTTTTTTTTAATATATCTGATTCTTATTTTATAGCCTTGATGTTATCTTCGGTCGGTTTGGATGGTTACTATCTGAGTAAAAGTTTTAACATATACATTTTGATTATTTCGTTGAATAGTTTTTTAGAAGTTTTTTCTTGCTGTCTTCTATTTTCTATAATCTAGGTTTAAAATTTCTCGTTATTTATTTAATTTTGGGAAAAGCCTTGTTTTCATTGGAAGATTTTTCTATTTTTTTTTTGCTTTTTCTGCAAAGCTCTTGTACTTCTCTATTTAGCCTTTAAAATTCTGTTTTTTTATTATTTTCAAGATTCGTCTTTCTTGTTACTTTATTTTTTCACAATGTTCCATGTTTCTACAATAATCCATCTGTGTTCTTTATGTTATTGCTGATTTGGTTATCCTTTATCGCTTGCTTTACTACATGCTCTCTGATATCTAGCATAACATTTTTTAAGCTTTACTACTTTTTACAGGAACACTTTGTGTGTTGGTATATAGAGTATTCTTCCTTCATATTCCTCAATGTTTTAATTTGTATTTTGACACAATAGGACTAAATACCAAGAATATGATCAAAACCTAGGAAATAGAGACCAAAAAAATATATGGGAATTTTGGGTGTCGCTAATTATGAATTTAAAGTCAAATAAACTGTAAATTAAACAGCGTCGCTTTTAACTGCTTCAAAAAATCTGCTTGCTAAAATTTTAAGCACAAGACATTTGCTTTTGTATATAATGGACAGAACGGACATACGGCCTTTGCGTTATTAGCATGACCAATGGCCGAGTTATGATTGCGAAACGGGTACTAAAAGCATTAACGAACTGCAACTTTCGACAAAAGAATAATTACTTTGTTCAACAGATAATCGAAAAGGAATGGCTCAACAAACTGAGCTAATGTTTATAAAAGCGCTACTAAAACTAATCAGTCGTGATTGTATTGATTCAAATGTAAAAAATGTGCTAATTGAGAGAAATTAATGAAAAAAAAACTTGGCCCATGGGGGGATCGAACCCACGACCTTCGCGTTATTAGCACGACGCTCTAACCAACTGAGCTAATGGGCCAGATACTGTTAGGTATATAACTACTCAAATAATAATATTACCAATGCTTTTAAAAATGTTTATTGATTTCTTAAATATATTAAAATTTGCTTGAAATTAGTTCCACAAATGTTTTACGGCTTTTTTACCGTCTTTTATAACAGAAATACATCATAACTTAATTTATTTAGTATATTGCACGTAGCAACATAAAAATAGTAGCTTTATGACAACCACTTCTTTATTAACTGTAAAATAACTATTTACACATTTTATTATTTATAAATATATTGTTAATATCTATCCACTTACTTGTCCATATATTTGTCAATCAGTATGCGCAATAACTTGCAAATAAATAAACCTACGATGTTCCTACAAAAATAATTCAAATTGAATCAACAATTTGATCAAAATAAGGGCGCTATTTTTTTACTTTATGTACTTATATATTATATCTTTATTTTTATAGGCACAATTTACTACTAATTAAAAACGCAGTGTATGATTGTAATACATATAGTTTTTAATGTGTATGCAAGTTATAATTCTGCGACCACTTATTTCGAAAATTTGCAAGAAGTTTTTATTGATTTGATTTATTGCAAACTTTATTCTTTAAAAAATAGTTATAGTATGTAATCTAAAAAACTTGTACATATCTTTGACAAATAAATTTAATAACAATAAAAAGATTAAAACTCTAAACGTATCTTCTGAACTTTACTAGAAAACCTACTATAACGCGTTCAGCAAATTCATATAGTAATAAAACTATAAAAAGTTCCCGCTCATATTAAATAATTATCCATTATTGGCCGGTTTAAAAAAGTGCAGGCACTTTAGTAGTCAGGTACACACTGGCCCATTTTCGAGTACTCGTGTGTTAGTGCTACGGCTAACTTATTGTGATTAAAAGTGGCGATTTAATTTGTATGTCACTAGTAATAATAGTGTGCATTGTAAAAGTGAGTTTTTAAATTTTGATTCATTTGTTTAATCTTCTTCTTCTTCTACTCCAGCCTAGGTCGTCCACTGCTGGACATAGGCCTCCCTCAAACCCTTCCATTTGTTTCTGTCCTGTGCGATCTGAACCCAATTTCCTGCAACTCTTTTTACATCATCGGCCCATCTTGTTGGTGGTCTACCTCTGCTTCTGAATGCGTCTTGTCTGGGTCTCCATTCAATTATTCGTCTTGTCGATCTCTCATCTTTCAGTCTTGCCACGTGTCCGCCCAGTTCCACTTCAGCTCAGCTATCCTCAACACAGCATCCTTCACCTTTGTTCGCTGCCTAATTGTGGTGTTTGGTATTTTGTCCCTAAGTGTTATTCCTAGCATTGACTTTTCCATTGCCGTCTGTGTTACTCTTATTTTCTTTATGGTTTTCTTGGTCAATGTTAGTGTTTCAGCCCCATAAGTGAGAACAGGGAGTATGCACTGATCGAACGTTTTCCTCTTCAGGCATATTGGGATATCTGATTTAAAGATGTTGCTGAGCTTACCGTAGGCTGCCCATGTTAAATTGATCCTCCTCTTCAGTTCGTGGGTTTGATTATCTCTCCCAATGGTTAACTCGTGTCCCAGGTATTTGTATGAGTATACTTGTTCGATTTTTATATCATCTGCCGAAATGTTATCGCTCAGGACCAGGTTTGTCATATATTTTGTCTTTGTATAGTTTATGTCAAGCCCGACTTCCTTTGAGGCAGCTTTGAGTTCTTGTAGCATTTTATTTGCTTCGTCTATCTTATCTGTGATTAGGACTAGATCATCGGCAAATCTTAGATGGTTTAGTAGTTCACCATTGATGTTAATTCCACACTGTTCCCAATCTAGGTTTTGTACATATATTCTAAGAGTGTCGTGAATAATTTAGGGATATGACATCTCCCTGTCTTACCCCTTTTTCTATTTGAAATGTGTTGATGTCTTCGTGTAATCTTACTGATGCGGTTGCGTGGTTATATATGTATTTTAGTAAACCCGTGTATCTGGAGTCTATTCGGCATTGCGAAAGAGCATGGAAGAGTTGTTGCTGATTTATCGAATCAAATGCCTTTTCATAATCTACAATATCAGCATAAGAGGCTTGTTATATTCTACGCATTTTTCAATTAGTAGTTTAAGTATTGTTAGGTGATCATTCGTACTAAACCCTACTCTAAATCCAGCCTGTTCTCTTGGTTGGTATAGGTCAAGTTTTGCACTTATACGTTTTGATAGTATTCTCGTAAAGAGCTTATATATGTGTTGTAGCAAGCTAATAGGTCTGTAGTTGGTCAGATTTGTAGCGTCTCCTTTTTTATGTATCAGAGTGATGATGGCCTTGTCCCATCGAGTGGGTGTTTTTTGCTCTATGAGACATTCGTTAAATAGAGATATCAAGGTTTTTAAGACAGCTAGTCTGCTTTCCTTGATCGCCTCAATAACTATTACATCGTCTCCTGGTGATTTGTTATTCTTCATCTCTCCAATTGCTGCTTTTATTTCTTCCAGACTAATTTCAGGTATATCTTCCGATCCCTGGTTTCTAATATATTTTATGTCTTCTACTTCTGCAGGATTTTCATTTTTGTATAATTTGCGATAGAAGTTTTCTGTAATTTTCACAATATCGGATTTGTTTGTAATCGTATTTCCATTTTCATCTTTTAGTTTCATTATACTTTTTGTTCCAATCTTTATTTGACGTTTCAGAACTTTCAGTTTTTTATTTTGTTCGATTGTTTCGATGATTTTTGTGGTGTTATACTTTCGAATACCTTTTCTAACTTCTTTTGATATTTCCTTATTGATTTTTCTGAATTCCTCTGAGTTTTTGTCTCCCATTTCTCTCCTTTCTTTTATTAGGGATTTTGTGTTGGCACTGATCTTGCTAGTGCGTAGGTTTCCTTTGCTACAGTATTTCTGGGTTGCTTCTTTTAGTGTTTTTACAATAACGTCGTTTCTTTCTTTGATGCTATCTTCATCTTTTATCTGATTTAGTCGTTCTTCTATCATGTCTGTGTATTCTTGCCGGTTTTGGGCGCGTCCCCAGGTGGCGGCTAGGGGAATACCCGGTAGATATACCAGGTAGGAGGGAAATCAAATACCTCCCGCGGACCAACAGATAAAAGCAGCGTCTGACCCAGATTGGGCGGGTGCAAACAGCGTCTGTTCCCCATGTGAGGGGCGGCTGATTACACACTCGCCAACACGCAGTAGGATAGCGCGTCGTTTTAAATCCTATACCCCACACCCAAATGGCGAATTACAAAACATACGGAACATGGATAAACCAAAATCCCACACCCTCAGCGCGAGGGTCAGCCTCATGGACTCTGGGGGAGGCAAAAATTCGCAAATATACTCAAGAAACAGATCTAGACCAAAAACACGACGTTTAAACATTGCTACCTACAATACACAAACACTCTCATCCGAAGAAAAACTAGCACAATTAGAAGAAGAACTATAACACATAAAATGGGACGTAGTAGGAATGAGTGAATTAAGAAGGAAACATGAAGGCCAAATAAACCTGACATCAGGGAACATACTTTACTACAAAGGAGAAAAGGAAGCCCTATTAAGAGGAGTTGGGTTTATAATACACAAAAGGCATGCAAAGAACATAATAGATATAGGAAGTATAAGCTCAAGAGTTATATATTTAATTTTAAAACTGAACAACAGATACAACATCAAAATAATACAAGCCTATGCACCTACATCGCAAGGATCTGACGAAGAAGTAGACACCTTCTATGATGATATCACAAAGGCAAACGAAAATACCCCAACACACTATACACTCCTCATAGGAGACTTCAACGCAAAGAGAGGACAAAAGGAGGACGAAATGGAAACATCAATGGGCCAATATGGAGTAGGAGAACGGAACGAGAGAGGTAGAACTCTATTAGGATTCTGTCTGCAAAACAACATTTTTATAATGAACAGTTCCTTTAAAAAGAACGAAAACAGAAAATGGACCTGGTAGAGTCCAGATGGCATCACCAAGAACGAAGTAGACTTTATAATTTCAAATAAACGGCAAATTATAAAAAACGTTGAAGTTTTAAACAAATTTTCCATTGGAAGCGATCACCGCCTAGTGAGAACTACTATAAATATATATCTAAAACACGAAAGAGGTAACCTTGTAAAAAAGCAAGCTAAAGGTAAAGGTAATAATGGAAAATGGAAAATGGTTTGTTTAATGCAAAGAGGTAAATACAAAATATTGTTATAAACGCTACATCGTAAAATTGGCTTCGGCGCACATCTTTCTGCATTTCAGGGGTGGTTTATAATGACTTATTACTATATGTATTCGCTGAACGTAATATAGTGTTGAGAAATGTTACAATGCTCTTCGGTATATCATAATTTACACGCTATGTTCTTTTTTATAATAATACAACTTTGTTAATTTTTTGATGAATTATTATTCAGTCCACATCTGTCAGAAGGTTTAAACCTTTTGAGCCGCCATGGGTTTTCGTCATCATCAAACGAACATCCAGAAAATGCATTTGAGCGCATGTTAATCCTCTCGTAATATCTCACACTACATTTACATATTATTTCCCTAACGAAGTTTATTCCGAAATCACGGATAATAATATTGTTAGGCGCATACCAAGAAACGTGAACCAAGGTTTTTAGCACTATTGACTAATGTCCCCTTAAGATGTTAATACTTGAGTCTCCACCATCAAACTCTATAAGACCACACTGCCTTGATGATATTGTTTTCTCCCTAGAATCCAGCATATGTTGCAAAATTTTAAACCAGCTGTTTTCACTTTTTTCCTATACGTTCTTTCCATGTTAACCGTCTGTCTGAGTGTAGCCCAAGCTTGTCTTATTTACTGACGATTTAGCTGTACTAGCGGATAGATTTCCTTTCTTAGTGTTAGTTACATGGATTAATTATGAATTATTTATTTTTATACGCTATGTTTTAAGCCAGATCGGTAATTGATTTACGGACTCTTAAAGGAGTTGAATTTTGAAAGGATGTAAGTGTAACTGCGTCATTGTCTAGTGACGTTAATATAGTTTTGTTGGTAATTGATAAGTCTGACGCATGTACAATATATAGTTTGGGTCATAGGACACTGCCCTGGGCGACTCCAGAATTAATTTGATACACTAATGTGATGGATTCACCATATTTCAGTTAAAAATGTCTATTCGTAAGCTATGATTAAACTAAAATATAAATGTGGGATGATAATTTATTATTAATTATGTAAAGCAATCCAGCACGTCACACTTTGTCGAATGTTTGAATATCATCTAAGAATACTACAGAGCAATATCTTTTTTGTTCTAAATTTTTGATCGTATCTGATACATACTAGGGTGTGACATGATCTTAGCAAAATCCAAATGGATGCCTAAGTATTAAATTATTTTCGGATCTAATTATTTCTAATAAATGTTTTTGGATAACCTTTACTAACACCAGCAATGAGCTTATTAGTCTATATGAGGTTACTTCTTTGGACTTTTCTGGTTTTGTGTAAAGATAATTTTTCAGATCGAGTGTGGTGAATAAGAAGTCGGTGTCAAGTTTTTAAGTTAATTGCACTGTTTAACTTTTGATCTCTAATATAAGATTTTTTCGTTTGACTTAGCTTGTTTAAATTGTCATTTAACGTCAGGCGATCTTGTTGTTTGCCATATTTTGAGTAACCTTCCCTTGAATTATTATCTTTTTTGTTCGGAGCTGGGTATATATTGTGTCCGTTCTGGAGTAGCTTTCCAAGCAGCATTACTTCGCTTATATGCTTTATTTATTTTCGTTTTTGTTTTTAGGGAAAGAACTTGTTGAATTAATTTATTTCAAAAATCCCTAAATAAATCTCAATTCGCATATACTGATTTTGCTTTAATAATGATACGCCTACTGTAACTACCACAGATGAGTGTTCGGATGATAAATCAAGACAGGAAGGCGCTTTGAAATAATTTTAGGTTAACACCTTTTACTATACAAATCTCAAGTAAGTTATGGATTTTGTTTAAATTCATCTTACAGGACTCATGCTAATCTATGTATCGATGAAATTTTAATAATTTTATATGTACCACCGAAGCGAATTCTCGAAATAAGTGAAGGTAGATATTATTCTTTTCTTGGTTAAGTACTTTTCAATATCGAAAAAATTGTCATCACTTTTTGAATGTTACTGCTATTTTAACTTATTAAATAAATGAAAATTTTTGCTGATCAGACAGAATTCTTTCCAGAATTTTCTAATTTAGATGTAAATATTTGCAGCCGCAAATTTATGAAATGTTAGAATGTTTATGATAATGTTTAAAGTGGAATATTTGAATACTCGTAATGGGATTGTATATATCTAAGCTGTTTCTTACTTTTTTCACTTGCTCTATTCTTTAATTATAGTTTGGTTTTTCGATTTTATGACAAAGGGGCGCTTTATGCATTTCATTTTATACATCATCAATTTTAAAAATTGAAATCGATGCATAAACAATTAAAGTCATACGGATTATTCGCAACAAAGGGAGGGCTCATCCGCCGCCGTTATCAACCCTGCGTGCAAAGCGCGTTCCCTGCATTATGTACGGTGTCACCGATCAGGTGAGTGCCGTTCTTGCCCTCTCTGGCTGCCCTCCTCTTTAAATGATTGGCCGCGCATTTGCCCAAATAGAAAGTCTAGGGATATTGGAATTGTAGGCGGAGACGGATCGAACGAGGCAGCTTTGGAAGTCCGCTGAAAAAATTAGTGCCATTCGTACCCGTTGGGAGCACTGTCGCCGCAGCTTTTCAGACGGCTTAGCAAAATTGCGCGTTGCATACAGGGTGCTTCAAAACTGCAATGTTGCAATAAATTTGATTTTAAAAATTTACAATAGTAACCAAAACCTTCACTCACAGAAATTTAAAATCGGAGTTTACATTAATTTTAAGTAGTCAAATCTTTTTTAACAAAAATGTTTATTAAAATATTAAATTGCTCTCTTAAAAACTTATTCTAGAAAGTTACTAATATTAACTGAGATATATACAAGACGAACCAAATAGATCTCGTTTTAACAAGTTGCATAATCTTATAAAAACAACCAAATATCATTCACTCTTCTTCTTAAAACATATACAATATGACCTCTAATCCAAAAATACACTAATTTGAACCTTCAGTGATCCGAAGAGCGGGAATTCGTAGCCGTAATCCGAACAACGCCTCTTTAATCCGAACGGCAAGGTGATTCCCACTACATAAATGGGAGAATCCCTTGGTTGCAAGTTTTCTAAAAATTCTCTGTTTACTGTTCATTGTTCATTAGACTGTTGACCATTACTGAGTTTGTATTGCAATTTAGAGCAGAGACGATTTCTAAAAGAAAACCTATTACTTTATCGATAAAACAAATAAGAGTTTAGAGGCGGGTTATACAGTAGCCGGAAAAATACAACGTGAGGAAATCAACGATTTGCGACTTCGAAAAGAAAAGATGCAGATTCTATTCTATGGCACCACAACATGTTCTCTGATCAAAAAAAGAAAAACATTGAAGGTAAATGCATACCCCAAAGATAAAACAGTTTCTACAAGAACAATCTAGAGGTAAAAAGATGATTGACTACATAATTATGTGTGATTTTTAACACAACATTACACGATTCTATATGTATCAATATCATGGGAATTTTTTTTTTAAAAACCACAATTCTTTTATGGCCAGACTCACAACGTTAATAATTTCAAAGCCAGTTCCAGATAGCTCGATAAGTTTAAAAACAGCCGCGAAATTCGACAACTGTCAATTACAGGAGAAAAATTATCAAGTGATGAGGCAAATGTTGAGCCATTCAAAAGCAAGCTTCGAAATAAAATCGCGGAAATTCAGTTGTGTCCTGATCAAATCTACAATGCAAACAAAAGCTAACTTTTCTGAAAATTAGTTCCTAAAAAGACACCTGCTCACCAAGCTGAAGCCTTAGCTCTAGGGAGAAGAATAAAAGCAAAGAACAACTTACGTTTATGCCGTGCTGTAATGCTCCTGGGGCGTATAAATTGAGATTGTGTGTGTTGGGCAAATCTCAAAAGCCACGGGTCTTTGGTAGTAAACCGATGCTGATAAGGTACCAAGGATAGAAAAAAGCCTGGGGTACCAAATAAATTTTTAAGAACTAGTTTTATATGAGTTTTGTTCCGGTAGTTCGAAAAAGAATGCAGCAACTAAAATGAGGGGCCAAGGCACTTTTAATTTTAAACAACACTATAGGAAGACATGTTCAGTTAATAAGAAAATTGTTGTAATGTTTTTGTCGCCAAACGTAACCCCCTTAGTGCAACTGATGGACCAAAATGTGATTCAAGCGGTCAAATTGCATTACCGAAAAAGTCTCTTAAAACAGATTGTTGCTTCTACAGGTGCAGATATTTCTGAAAAACTGAAGAAACTTAATCTAACAGATGTTGTAATCGGATTAGCAAAAGGACGGAAAAATGTGAGGCCAGAACTTATTCAAAAGTCTTCTAACACAAGTTGATGATTGGAGTGAAGATGATAATCTTCCATTGTCACGATTAAGAAACAAAATCAAGTTAGAAAGTTAGAAAGTTACTGCAGCGACAAACCACATTTCTGGAGATGTAACAAAACAGGAAGCTCTTGAATAGACTGTTGGACAAGAAGAATAATAGAAATCCATAAACGATATGGATATTTTGAAACATGATCAGAATGAATCATGCTCCAACAAAGAGGCATAAGTAATATCAGGACGTGTAAAGCACACGGGGATAGTCAGAAGTTTCAAAGCGTGTTTAAAGTGGACTGAGGAAAATGCCGAATTGGAACACCACATTCTACTTCTATCCGAAACGAAAAAACGAGCTCAAAAGGCAGAAAAAGCGCAGTCGACCTTGAAGCTCTCCGAGCGCGCTGATTGGTCCGTTTAATTAATTTTTAATCGGCTGCAACTCATTTATTTGACTTCGGCTTAAAAAATTTCATTGTAATTTTTTGTTCATCTCCGTCTGCTCTATTCGGTAATATAAATTTCTCTAAACATTTTATAAACACCCTGTATATATATATATATATATATATATATATATATATAATAATTGTTAAAATATGCTTCTATAAATAAGAAGGTAAAGCTTTCGAGCGGTGTGCGTTGAGACGCTTAGCGCCTTGTATAAAGTGCAAACCTTACCTTCTTCCCACTTACATGTAGCCAATAGCGTATAAATGTGAAAAGGGCTATTTTTTAAACCACCTGCACTTGTTTTCTTGATTTTCTGATCGCGATATGTGCTATCCTTATTATTTATAGAGGAAGAGACTATGTAAGCTATTTTCTCAATGTTTTTAAGCCTATAGTGTAAAAATCTTAAATTTATAATTGTAGATGTAATTTGTTTTTACTTTTTTTGTGGTAAATTCTGATGTTTGCTTTACATACTTTTATATTTTCCATGCATGCGATGTACTATGATATTAAAATTAACCATAAAATAAAATAAATTTGTCAGATTTAAATTTGATAAAAAATGGCCCAAATTAAATCGTCAAAAATATATCTCATTATTATAACTAAATATTGATAATAAATAACACAAAAGTATTCTTACCTTCTCCTCCAGAGTGGTCCAGTGGTTGAGACGCGGGCTGCGATGCGGACGGACCCGGGTTCAACTCCCGGTGTTCTATGAAGCCTGGCGGGTGCCTACTCAGCCACTAAAAATAATTGAGTATCTGCGTTCACTCGAACAAGAGATAATAATGGTGGTCGTCTAAGGCGCGGTGCTTGCCACATCGCCCCGTATCAGAGATGGTGCGCGACGACCGGGCAGAGAGAGCGAACATATGAGAGCCTTAACCTCTCAGTTTGCGGGCCGTTCTCCCACGCGGGGCGTTACCATTATTGTAACCTTCAAAAATGTCAAAACTGAACCAATTAATTTTCGACTAGAAGTCTTTTTTAAAATTAAGCTTCAATTGAGCTTTTTGGTTGATTGTTTAGTAATACAATTTAAAAGAAGTAATTTTGTAAAGAAGGCATTGATTTTTACAAATAAATTTTAAGATTACAGAAAATTTTATACAAAATGACTGTGTTGTTTGTATTACTAAGCTAGTCCTATTAGCAGAGAAGTACAGCATTGGTTCTAATGTGCCATCTTGTGACATTTCAACCAAAACTTGCATTGTTCCAAAAGTCTAATCAGTAATTTTTTAACCGGTCATGAACAAACAATTTGATGCTTGTACACTTGCCCATGAACTACGGCCGTGTGAGTTTGAATCCTGATTAAACTCATAATTGTTGGTAGTGTGGCAGATTTAAGTCTTGTCATTAAATTTAGTGTGTAAGTTATTATACACACTAAACCCAATACGTCTGCATTGTTAATAGTTCAAAACAATAAATAAAAAAATATTTTTTTAATCTTCAAGTTATAACACCTCCGATTTTTTTCTCACAAACTAATCACAAAAACTGTGAAACTTTTCGATGTAATTTTCTTACAGCCGTAACCTTTTTCACAACATTGACGTCATTATTCTATGGCCATTGCAAACGCTTCTTTAGAAGTCTTTTTTGACCATTGGAAAATCGCTGCTCCAATAACGGCACGACTAGTGCATTTGCGACCACGAACAGTATCTTTCATCGTTGGAAACCAAAGGTCACTAGGAGCCAGGTCTGGTGAGTCGGGAGCATGAAACATCACTTCAAAGTTATCAGCATTCGTGGCACCCACCTGGAGGACACTTTTCCGCATTTTCAGGTCTTTATGCAGGATTGTATGTACAGATCCCACGGAAATGGAGGCGATGTGTTCCACACTCGTTCGGCGATTCTCTAAACCAAGTATCTCCACTCGCTTGGTCATGTCGTCAGACATTCTGCCTTCTTTGAACTGTCGCATCCACAAATACACATTAGACACATCCATGACATCATCACCACATCTCACTCAACTAGTGATGAATTTCAATCGGTATCACACCACGCAAATGGAGAAAACGAATGATTAAACGCTGTTCTCATAATGAAAACGTCGCCATTTTAAGTATCAAAAACAGTTACTTACTGTCGCCGCTGCCGCTAGAGTCGTGTGTGCAGTGCAGTGCTGCCATCTCTGTCACGAATTCACAAAAAGTGCACGCGTATTTTGAAATAATGCATGTTTCCATCTGTTCCCAGTCTTAAGAAAAAAATTCGGAGGTATTATAACCTGAATGCACCTCATAATACGCCTAGTGAGCGTCCAATTGGTGGTATAGTTGAAAAATTTTAAACAAGTGGTATGTTTATTGATAACAGAAAGGTTGTTCAAGCAACTGATAGTGTGTCTGAAGACCCAAGCACATTGGATACTTCATACAGCACTACACAACGCATTTTAACAAAGGATCTACATTTACAAACGTATGAAATTCAACTGAACCCAAAGAAACAGACCTCCAGAAATGCCGTACGTTTGAGAATTAAGTTTTAGAGAACACAGCAGTTCATGCTATATTTTACAAAAAACTCATATTGATTGATAAAGCTCATTTTTAAATGGTTTTATAAAACGTCAAAATTGTCGTTTCACGAAAAATCAATCTATCCACCAAAATCCGTACTTTTTTGAAGACGAATTTGGCAACGCTGTTATTGTTACTGGTGTACGGTATCGGATAATTTTAAACAACTTTTTGTTTCAATGAAACCGACGATTTAAACTTGAATGATATATGGTTTCAATAAGATGGATCTACATGTCACACAGTATGTGAAACACTCGCTTTATTTCAAACCAAATTTCCTGATTATCTCACGATTGGCCACTCCACTAAAAGAATGGTCACATGTTAGCAAAGTCGTGGAGGGCAATTAGCCAACATCGTATTTCATAATTAACTTTTACGTCTGTACTTTACACTGCTAGCAATAATATTCAAATTGTTCCAGTATTTTGTATTTTATTCAAGAAAAACTTCCTGAAATCCAATTTGAATCACCCTTTACAATTATTAGTTCAAATATTTATTACACAAGAAGTTCTTATTGTGAATTTTTTTCTGTGAGAAAAATATGAACTTGTGGCTAAGAAATTTTAAAGTTTACTTACTTTGATTTTTTAATAAATCTATATTTTTTAAAAACTGCAAATATATAAAAGACTCATAGTAAATCCTTTTTGGTTTTTGTTTATCTCGCAACTCGCATAGAAATGATCAGGTCCTGAAAACCTCAAAATAAAATTCTGTATTTTCACGTCCGCATCCGCGTAACCGAGCCTCATTCCCGAACGTAGAGCTAACGTGTGCTGAACAAGTTCGTATCTCGAGATTAGTGCTAATAGAGAGAACGCAATTGTAGAAGCCGAACATTGGGGCTTAAACAGTCTTAAATAAACTCCCCGAACAGCTATTAATTCAGCAAACTGATTTATATGCGTTCACCTATGAAATATTGTGTAATAAATCATCGCGTGCTTAATGATTAAACACATGATGCGCAGTTTTAAACCACTCCGCGTGAGTCTTGCAGTAAGATAACACGCCGTGTTTCACTCTTTCGCTAACGTGACTATCTAACGTTACGGCTAACAAATTCAAGTTGGTTTAAGGGCGTAAAATTAATTAGGTCGATAAATTAGATTTAATTAAATATTTTTAATGATTTAGTTATATACGTTTTGTGCTCATTTATTTTAACGTCTAAATAACTGATCGTTTATAGAGAAATATAGGGCATGCAAATGTGAATTAATATTTTACGATAGCTGCAACAACATTTATAATAAAAATGTTTCCACCACTTGCGACATTCAATCTTTCTAAATGCTATAATCTGCAGAGTTTCAGAAAATAGTAATTATTACGGTAGCTGTTAACAAACAGCATATGCAATATTCTATGCATCTTAAGTACCACTGAAAAACGCTCCACAAATTATTATTAAAATGATCCGTAATGCTCCTAAAGGACTTGTAGAAAATCGTATCAAAAGTTTTACAAAAATAATTTTAATCTTAGGTATGTATGTATACATACATATATGCATTTTCAAATCACATGCAGCTCCAAATAAGGAATAAAGGCTGGTCCAAAAAATTATACTCAAGCTGTACGGTAGGTGGTGCCGTCTTGTTGATACTTTATTTGTTCCATACCCATGTTTCCAAAAGACTTAGTTATCATTTAACAGTAATAATTACAACACTTTCGCAATCATTTTTGAAAAAATATGGGCCTACTACGCTGTCTGCCCAAAATCCACATCCAACAGTGGCTCTTTGAGAGTACATTTACTATTCACCAAGTTCAGCATCATAGCGGACACCGGTGTCCGCTACTGAGTTTTCTCCCTGGATCATGGCGAACACCGGTGTCCGCCCGGTTTCTATTATTTTGTCTTTATGTCTGGGCCAAGCAGATAAGCCTTTATGAGACATATAACATATACACCTGTCCGCTGTGGTCCTGCACTTACTAACACTGACACCAGGCCATTTGTAGGTAGCAAAAATATTAAAATATTCAACCAAAACTTTATTTTCTTAATAAGACAGTACGAAACAAGTTAAACATTATCTTTTCCAAAACTTGTTTGTTATAACGACTTTTATGTGTTACGTTGAAATAATCTAAACAATATCTTAGTTGCCCCTTACACTGGGCGCAATACGTAATTACTTTCTTAACCCGAATGATTACGTCCTGTTTTTTCTTGACAATATTTAGGATTTTCTCGAGACTTGCAATCCAGCTAACTGAATATGTGGCTTCTCAAAGATGTATTTTCGGGAGCCAAAATCTCCTGTTCTTTATTCCATTTCATCAGATCTTCTAGAATAAAATACCGGAAGTCCGTAATACAAATGTTGCTGTTCTTTCTTTGTACGCAAACTGGGCGTTTAAGACAGACGTGCCGATCAGCATTTCAATTGCTATTTTCTTATACTAGCGAATTGTTCTGCGTAAAGCCAAACTGTAACTGGCCATTTGGTCACTGAGGTCGATTGAACTCTTTCCTAAACTGTAGTCTACAATGGCTTTGAGTTTTTGTACCGCATCTCCACGACGTTGAGTTTGAACGGATTTGTCAGAATATGTCGATAAAACGCAAACATCACGCTTGTCTCGCCATTTTAAACGAAAGTCCCCCTTTTATTCTCTTGCGCTGCAACCTCTCCCTTTTTAGCTTTTTTTCCTATAACGTCAACTGGATTTCCTTTTCGATTGTTGCGCAAAGTTCCAAGACAATGTATTATGCAGTCTAACAAGATATGCGTGAGTTGGAGGAGTATATCAATTGTCGGTAACGCAAGTTCGACCACAATTCAGTAAATTTTTCGTGGACACTGTCAGTGAATCGTCTTTGCCTTCTTTCTCTTTCCTAGCATATATGCTCAAGTTCCACGTATAATCATTCCCACAGCAGAGTTTAAAAATTTTTATGCCGTATTTATGCGATTTTTGGGGCTTATACTGATTGAATAGCAACATTTCCTGGGACAGCAATATGGTCTCGTTGTTGCAAAACATTTTGTCAGGTGTATAAATTTTTTGATAATCTCGAATAGAATTCATACGTAATATACCCATATAACCCAAAAGACCCAGAAAATGCATGATCTCTATCCGACTGTAGGCTGCCATGATTAC
The DNA here is from genome assembly GCA_036346155.1 of Sinelater perroti. Taxonomy (NCBI): domain Eukaryota; kingdom Metazoa; phylum Arthropoda; class Insecta; order Coleoptera; family Elateridae; genus Sinelater; species Sinelater perroti. Next base: position 375,356 of record JARFIY010000032.1, on the reverse strand, counting down.
GCACGATAATTATTGGAAATAGTTTCGTTTTCGATAAGAAACACAGTTGCATAATGGTTTGTGTACTCTACTATACTATTAATTATGTCCAAATCGACAAAACTTAGGTAATATTGAACTGGCTTACAACCTTCTAATGCAGCTCGCCACTCAGGTGAGATTCCACTTTCAAACTCTTTTGCAAATTGCAGAAGGCGAGCCCCAAATTGGGTCCGATAAATCTAGAATTTGATAGTGACCAAGATCTCCAATTGTAGGTTGTGTTTCATTAAGTTCTTCTTCTGCGTCAGATGGAATGTCATTGTTATGATGTTCCAAATCAGTGGTATTACTTTCTTCATCTACCAGGCTAGGACGTTTACTTGAAGCTTCACAGGAAGAGTCGGTTACTTTATTTCGTCTGGGTTAGTAATCTAAAAATATTCTGTTCATTTACCCCATAATGCTCTAAGAACCAACTGATAAAATTGTCGATGGTAAGTATGGTCTAAAATCTTAAGCTTTTGTGTCAGTTAAATTTTGTTTGCTTAAAAGTGTAGGTCTTTAGCGAACCTTTATCATAACATGCGATGAAAAGCAACTTTTGAAACAACCCTAAGTTCAAAAATATAAATACTTCTTTTTTTAAGTTGATTAGTATTTTGAAATATGAATCCTAATTAGTTCAGTCATATGACTAGGATGGACTCAAACAAATCGACCAGAAGGATTTGGGGAGCAAAAAATCACAAGAAAAGTTGAAGTGGAAGGCTAAGAAAAACAATAGAAGAGGGGGAAAATGCATTAAACAGAAACCTTTAGAAGAAATCGGTGGATGGATAAGAAAGACCTAACTCAAACCGACATCTGAAAGGGTACAAGGAATAGATGAAAGAAGAAGAATCCGAATTTACTAGTTGCTGCTTACTTTGGGAGTTTTATTTTCTTCAAGTTTTACTATGCGATATAAATAGATACACTACATTTCTCAATGAGTCATTATTATTTTTGAGTATTGTGTGTTCTGGAGTTACAACTCCTGTCTTTTCTATGTCTACAGATTACTTCTTCGGATGTCGTTTTAAGTTTGCTTAACATCTCTTATAGTTTTTCGAGTGTGGTACTGATCAGAACAATATCGTCTACAAAATGAAGATGATTTAGGTATCGGACGTCAGTGTTTACACTTTTTTATCCCAATGCAATTTTTTAAAAGCGTGTTTGCGGGTAAGGGTAAATAATTTTGGAAACATTGTATTTCTTTATCGTATACCACATTGTTTTAGCAACAATTTTTTTTTTAAGGAATTAGAACATACATTCTATATTAATTTTTTACAATACACTAAAAACAAAAATACACACCAAAGACGTCACCTTAGTTTTCTTGCAAGTCTGATGATTATTGCCTTTCAGCCTTCTATTAACGATTGGATGTAGTATTAACGCTATTAATAGATTAGACTGGATGTTTTGAATGACTTCTGCTATTTTAGATTAACACCTTTCTAAGATGTTTACGTTGGTCTTACTTGCGCTTTACATACTAACAATTTATTTTCAATTAACAGATGAGATCTACGCCCTGAGTCACTTGATTTCTTTAAACTTTAAGTCAATTTGTTTTCTTTTATCGACTATATGTTTCTTCTACGTTAACTTACTATCAAGATGGAGTTCAAGATATGTAACTACTTCTGTCTGTGGTATGACTACTTGATTGAGACTGACTGGAGGAAAATAGTCTTTTCTAAGAATAAAGATTATATGTCAAGATTTGGTTTTATTAATCTTAATTTTCCATTTTTTAATACATTTTTCAAGTAGTGTTAAGTGCTTTTACAATTTTGATGAAGCGGTTATAGGATTTTCATGTACGGCGATGATAATGATATCGTCCGCAAATGTACCTGCTGTTCTTAACTTTGATGTTGGTAAACCGGAAGTATACAGAACGTACAGCAAAAAAAATGCTTTCTTGAAGAATCTCAAAATGTATTAGAAATCTCTTTAAATTTTCTTTATGTACTTTAACTTCGAACTTACGTTGTCTGCGATATGACTAGTAAAATTTTAAAATACCTTGGTGGAAGGATCTTTTTGACTTTTACTAGCAATTTTGGATGCTACACTTTATCAAAAGCTTGACTTATGTCTAGGAAAGTAGCTGTACACTATTCTCGACTATTCTCTACTAATCGGTGGCATTGATGTACTGTGAAATGAGCCCGTCGAAAGCCAAATTGATGATCTGGAATTTAATCTTGTAATTCTAATACTTCATTTAATCTTCTGTGTAGCAGTATGACAATATCCAACGGGATGAAGTAACATTTGTTAAGTCTTTACCAAATCTTATTATCATTATAATTTGTGCAGACTTAAGCGATAATGGCCAAAGTTTTGGTCTTATTATAGCGTTGAATATGAGTGCTTTCAAACCTTTCCCTGACGATTTCTTCAATATTGTGATCGTTATTAAATCATGCCCCGGTATTTTCTTTGGGTTTAACATTTTAATTTCGACTTTTATTTCATTTAACGAAAAGTTATTATATAGTCTTTCGTAAGTTTAACTTATATTGTAGCATTACCATACACATATTTAAACGTGTTTCTATATATAGAATCTTTTTTTTGCGTTGACCATTACCATTAAAATTGTCCTAAGTGTAACCGCCGAATCAAACACTTTGTTATTTACAAATACTAGATTAAGTGGATGTTGTATTCAATACTGTTCTCTGGATGTGTAGATGTGCTGTGCCGTACTGCAACTCTTTCGAGTCTTATCCTATTTGTCGCCAGTTGTTTCCTATTAATCCGTCCTGTTCCGAGGCTCGTTTGATTTCTCTGAATCTGTGGGGGATTAGCCTAACGACAGAAGCCTCGCTACTTAGAGACAACCGGGCCGTACCCTGGCAGGGGTCCTTACAGGGTGCTTTCAGCCGGGCCAGCTGAAACTCGGTATTTTTAGGACGTGTTACTCCTTCATCACTCCTCTAATATATAGAGGAGTAGTAGGAAAAACAAGACGTGATAGGGTGAAAAATAAAAGCGTTAGAGAAGAACTAGAACAGGATCCCATAATACAAACAGTAGAGAAAAAACAACTCCAATGGTATAGCCACCTAAGACGAATGAACAACAATGGATACCCAAATATGTTTATGGAGATGAGGATAAAAGAGAGAAGACCTAGAGAAAGACCCCGTAAAACTTGGGAGGATAATCCGGAAAAAGAGGGAAAACAACAGTATAAATAAAAACTCTAAATAATAATAAGGAAGAATACAGAAAATGAGGTAAATGGGAGAAGATAAAGTAAGTAAGTAAGGTATTGAAAATTAATTTGTCTTATGTATCATCAGAACAACAAAATAATAAATAATAAAACTAATCGGATAATAAGTTTTCCATATTTGTTGTAGACAGACCTCTCCTACCTTAATGTTTTCTTTTCTACCCAGATGTGAATCTAAGGCCACATATTAAAACCAAAATCATATTGTCAACATCTTTACGATAATTAAGTTAAATAAAGACATTTTCTTTTATTGACACACTGATTTTTAGTTTTCTATTGCAATTTTTAATTTGAGTGTAAATCTATTAATATTTTGACAACTTTTCGATAGATCTGATAGTTGCCTTTGTAAAGAGTGAGCTTTAGCATAGATCATAAAAGGAAATAGTTTTTAATTGATATAATAAAATTGGGAATTTTTTTAAATAAATATTATTATAAAATAACAATAACAACAAAAAACCGCCTTAGCTTCAAAATGTCATATATCAAACATATTATGAAAAAGGTTTAAGATAGCCATAAAATTCAAATTTTTCAACAATGTTTTTAAAAACTTATTTGCGCTTATCTATTTTTAATTATCTAAAGCATGACAGTTTTGAATATTAGATAAGGAATTGGATTTTATGTTTTTACTTCTATACTGCAAAATTAATAGCGTGGAAAGTATTCCTAACAGGGCAGGATACTTTGCAACACTTTCCTAATCTCATAAAAATTGCATGTAAAAATTATTTGTAGGCAAAATAAGTATACCATCCATACACATAACCTTACAACAGTAAATAGTAATAATAATGCAGTGCACTTGCATTCACTTTACACATAGCCTCTTTTCAGACTTTAGAGAGGTCAGGTTTACAGCTTCTGTTTTTGTTCCTTTTTTGTGTGAAAAGATCAGAAAATAAAAAACAAATTCAATAAATTGACAAAGAAAGTTTACATATGGAGGTTTATTATAAAGAGAACAAATTTTTGTATGACAAATTATGACCAAATTTCGTTAAGTTCGGGAACCAAATGATACTCACGTTTATTCTTTGATTTAGATGAGACCACTTACCACATCATCCCATAAATACTCTAAAATATCGGCATAATCGGGCCATTTCCAACCTTTTAACAACCTTTGCGTGGAACTAATGACGATTTAGCTAGACATACATCTAATTTTTCAGCATCATAACGCCTGCATCTTCGTTTTCTTTGATATACTCATGGCATCTGTAAAAAAAACATTCTTTTCTATGTAAGTAAGCCCCTGTAATTTTTCCACCAACCCAAAAGCTTCCTAGTCGTCCTCTCAAGTCTGGGTGGACGCCCTTACCATAGTGTTCTCTTTAATCACACGTAATTATTACGTTTTCAATAGAAATAGAAAAATAAAAAAAGGAAGGATACTGTGCTACACTTAAGAAACAAAGTATCCTCAAATTAACATTAAAAATTAGTTTTTTATTCTTTAAAAAATAAGAAAATACTATAGATAGCCTTATTAAACAAAAAATGTTTGTAAAAATTTGACAGTAAAAAATGAGGGCTTACCTTCCTAAATTTTATCAGTTCACGGATCCAGAGCTAATTTCTAAAATTTATTTTTTACAAAAAAACGCTTAATATATCCGTATAAGAGGCAAAAACGGAATAAATCAAAACACAATCTCCAACAAAGCACAGTAGGGTAGACTAGCGGAATATATCATAACTAGATCTTGCTTTGAACAGGGATGTACTCATTGGGGATCTAATAGCAAAGTAACCTCACTTTATAGCATTAGGTTGACATTTTTTTATTTGAACGCGATCAATGATGTATGAATAATTAGGTTCACGAGTTGAACCACGTTAATCAATGGGAAATTCCAGACGTTTCGACATCCACTTCGATGACATTCTTAAGAGGTTTTTGTTCTTTACTCAGGGTTTCAATCTGTCTACTCCCTAAAAAAAACTATAAGTCAAAGAAGAAGACTCATAGTTTTCCTTGCGGATATGCTTTTTTTAAATCCTCAATTTGCTTTATCGGTTACTTTAAAATAGCTAAAGTAATAAAAATATAAATATTCTATTCTGAAATATTCACATAATGAAGTTAATTACAATTAATAGCTAACAACCTGCATGCTGAATATTCTCGATAAAACTCGGAGTAAGGTTGCGTGATTTCCGTAAAAAGCTTTTTTCTGGATCAGTCATGAAACTCTCTTTAATAAATATTTGAGACAAATGTCTCGACCTTTGTATTTTCATTACAGCACGTCAGTGCCCAGACTTTCTATAGCTCTGGCATTTTTACAACGTTTAAATCAAAAGCTAGATACAAAAAAATGTCAAAAACTATCGTTTGGAGACCAGCTGAACACAAGAATAAATATGATGATAAAGTATAATACAGGGTTTGTTGCAGTTAATCGAGTGATATCCCAGATAAGTTACTAATAAGGTTATTAGCAGATTACTGCATAACCGCAAATGGCAATAACTCGTCCTGCGGTTGGCAGATCGTCAAACCGCATTTGCCTGCCTTATCGTGGAGCACAATACGGTGAGCCATACTTTAAGACCCAAGAGCAGCGTCCATAAAAATTTAAGGGCTGGTGATTGCGCACCTTCACCAAAAGGCATGGGCAGCTGCCGACTGCATAACTTATTGCGGTGGCTGGCGTTCGCTCTGGCGGCGTAATAAAGTAAAAGGCACAAAGACGATGCAGTAATCGCTGCATTTCAAAGAGAAGCCATCAGCAGAATGAATTGGCCGCCCACTCACTAGATACAAATCCGATCCAATAGAGCATGTGTAGGACCACCCCTAGAGATGGCTGCAAACCGAGAAAAATCAATTGGAAATTTTTCTTCCAGAGGAATGGGTTACACGGTCTCGAGAATTAATGGGGAACTTTAAGTGTGCTTGGGGAGAATTTTGTCAGGCAGCCTACATATACGTGACATACTAATGGGAGCGCTTCTTGGGTTGTTTTTCGAACAATAGTTGCTGGAGTATTACATTAAAATGTAATATTCTGCTCGGAGACAAATTTGAATACCTGATTAATGACACAAATAACTTAACCTGTCAGATAAATTTGAAGTTCTTGAGTCTTATCGTGACTATGGAAAGTTGCATGTCGCATTAAAATAATAAATTATTAGTTAGTAAAATAGATCAATTTAAAGTGTTTACTACATCATAATATTATAGTAGTTTTAATCAGAGACGAATTGTTCAAAAAAATACATACGTGCGGGCAAAAAATATTAAATATTAACTGATAACATTTAATTTTAACTTATTAGAAATAAGTTACACACTTAGTAACAAAACAAAGGCAAACCTACTTATGAAAATCTACAAATAACACAAACTGCTTCTAACTTACAAGATAATAACACACAAACTAAGAAATTAGTCAACAAATTAAAAATAAAGTTTATTTGTTAGATATACCAATCAGTTGGCATATACATTGAATTACTAACTACAATGTGGTAAACATCTTATAGTTTTATGTATGATGGTTTTAAATATTACAATTTTATGGGCATCTTGTTTATTGCACGAATTTTTGATCTTTTTCAAAGAGCATTAGAGACAACTTATGAAATTAAAACAACTCGTTGTTTTATCTTAAGTGACTCAGAAGACTTAGATAATTTTGTAGAATAATAAATGGCTATTTAATTTTTTTTCACACTCTATATATACATTTGGACAAATCTAAGGTGACTTAAAACATGAGCATTTTGTAAACACCCCTTATATATATTTATATATATTTTATATAAAGAAACTTTAGATCCTTTTAGATAGCATTAAGTGATCTCTATCATCTGGTGAAAATGTCAACGGTTGTATTTTAGCTGGAAGTATATTAATTATTTTATAAAATACTAATAAAAAGGCCCGTCCTAAAGATGAACCAATAATCGTTTTATCGGCCATATCTAAGCATGCTGACATTCATTCGGCTATATTCGACGCAAACTGTCAAATTACTTTATATTTTGACCTATAACAGGTCAACCGCGATCTAAATGAAAAAAATTAAACTTTTATGCGATGTTTGGCAACTAACCGATTCGAATGAGGTATTGACCTTTGAAATCGGTTCATAACTGTAGGAGGAGTAGCATGTTAGTTACAAACACACATAGATAGTTACATTTTTGCAGTTTTATAAGGTAGATATTTATTTCAATAGTTTTTTGGACATTTTTTATAAAATATTAAATACAAACTACAATATAGTAAAACATTATCTTTCTATCAGGCACTGTTTCAGATGTGACCATTTTGTGAACAACCTCTACGTATTACACAAAAAACTTTTTGCTCTATTAGATGAGATTAGGTGAGCGCTACCAATCAGCAAAAGTCTTAGCGTTGCATGTATTGCCTCTCAAAATATATTAATTATTTTATTAAATAATATTTTACTTGTTTGAGCTTTTTGTGTACCCTGTATATCAGTTTAAAAAATAAATGTGAGATACATACTGTATTACATACAATTTACAATATGGTCAAGTATTTATTTATATATTTATATATTTTTTTGTCTAACACCGGCCATAACTGATAATTTTGTGAACACCCTGTAGTAGCATACAGAAAAGCCGTAGTACCTATTAGATAAAATTTTATAATTATTATCGACTAGTATATGCAGTTTAACAATTTAACTTACCATACATACTATGTTAGATACAATATACCGGGTGGTGTCCAAAAGTAGTAGGACTAATTTTTTAAAAAAAATATATTGAACATTTTGGTACACCGACTTAATACTCTTCAAAATAGGCCCCTTGGGCATCCACACACTTCTGGTAGCGAGCCTTCTAGGTAGCGAAGGCCTTCTGGAAGTCGTCCTCCGGGATGCTGTTTAGCGCCCTCGCCATTGCCGCTTGGACTGCTTCCACCGAGTCGAAACGATGTCCCTTGAACTGCTTCTTGATCCAGGGGAACAGGAAGAAGTCCGGCGGTGCCACATCAGGGCTGAAGAGGGGGGGGGGGTGAGGTAACGTGGAAACGTCAAATTTGGCCAGGAGATCCCTCACAATCCACGCGCCGTGGCAATTTTCTCATCGACAAATCCTCTGTGATGATGCGTTGGACTGTCCCGTACGAAAGATTCAGCTCATCACTAATTAATTTAGTGCCCAACCGTCGGTCAGAGTTCAAAAGTTGCTTAACTTTTAGCACATTGTCGTCCGTTAGCGAGGTTGACGAACGCCCGGCGCGTTGGTCGTCCTCGACGAGCTCCCTCCCCTCCCGAAACAACTTGTGCCACTCAAATATCGATGAACGGCTTTTTTAGGCCTGCGTAAGCATGTCCTTGGTTTCGGTCGCTGATTTTCCAAGTTTGTAGCAAAACTTGATGGCGTACCGCTGCTCCAAATTTCGCTGCATCGCAACTGACGACGAGGCGTCACAACAGGAGGTCACTAAAACAGTGATCTACACTCAACTAACTCACGCAGGCGACTGCCGTAGGTCAAAACCTGTTCCCAAGGCTCCCCTCCATAACATCCGGCTTTGCAGACCCCCTCCATCGCTCCGCGCGCGCGGAAAAAAGAACAGGCCTACTACTTCTGGATACAACCCTGTATAACGTGGTGAAGGTCTCATCGTTCTGTTAAGCTTTGTTTCAAAAATTATTATTTTGTGTACACCCTGCATATACATAATTTTTATCCCACTAGCTTTAGAAAAAACGGTACTCTGTACTAACTACATGTCACCAAAGGTCTCGTCGCACTATCTCCCGCAGTTCGAAATATATCGCCGAAAAACAAAAAATTTGCTATTTTTCTAACTTTAACTCTCGTTCCAGGAGTAGAGATAAGGTTTATGATAGCGAACCACGGGTTTTTCTGTACTTATTCACTTTTATTAGATCTTCATTTTGATATCGATATTTACAAAAATCTGTCACGTCTTAGTACCCAGATTGGGTCTCTTCGAGTATATATATAATCTCTTGGTCATTCTCCGGATTTCTTTTGTATGTCATTATGGGCCTTCTGTTACTTTCCTCTATTATTAGATAGCTTAACCATTTTAGTTTTTGCGACTTAATTGTCGCTACTATGTCTAGGTGTTCGTATAGATCTTTTTATTTATTATTATTTTTTGGTCTCCATTCTTCTTCTTCTTCTACTAGACCTTCGGGGTTTTTCCTTTCGAAGGTGAATAAGTTTTTCTAGTCTGTCATTTTTAGTACCCATGTTTCGCTTCCATATGTTACCACTGGTTTTATAATTATTTTATATATTTTTTATGCTTCTCGATTGGAATATGCTTTTAAGGAAATAGTAGCTTTTGTTTCCAGCTGCTATTCCTGTTTTTATTTTTTTACTTGTTTCATTATTGTTTGTAATTACATTTTCTAGGTATTTAAATTCCAAGACTTTCTGTATTATGTGCTTATCTATTTGGATGCTGTTTTGTTCTCTTCTTCTGTTTCTTGTATTTAGTATGTATTTGGGGTTCTTTGTCATTCATTATTAATCTTACTTTCTTGGCTTCTTGTTATAATTTACGATATGCTGTCTTTAATGCTTGTGTTGTTCGTGCCAGGAGCACTACATCGTCTGCAAATACTAAGTATTGGCAGCTTCTATTCTATATATTTACTTTTGGCTTTACGTCTATTTTTCTCATGCATCTTTGTAATACTTAATTGTACAAAAACCATATATACCTGGTCTATTCCGAAAATATCTAACCATATAATGCAAAATTTATTAAAAGAATAATAATGAAAATCTATATCTTCTTCTTCTTTAACCCTCATTGCGCCCAGTATTGGGCATAGGTCTCCCTCAAATTCTTCCATGTAGCGCGATTCTGTGCGACTCTCATCCATGGCAGTCCTGCTACTCTCTTAATGTCGTCTTGCCATCTCATTATTGGCCTGCCACGCTGTCTCTTGCCTGTCCATGGTCTCCATTGGAGGATTTTAACGTTCCACCTACTGTCTTTGATCCGAGCTATATGTCCTGCATATTCCCATTTCAATTTCGTCACTCTTTTCACTACATCCGCGACCCCAGTTCTATCTCTTATCCATTTATTTCTTTTTTTGTCTCGTATTGTAATTCCAATCATTGCTCTCTCCATTGCTCGCTGAGTGACTTCCAGTTTTGTTTTACTTGTTTCGTTAATGTCCATGTTTGAGCGCCGTATGTCATTATGGGAAGTATACATTGGTCATATACCTTAGTTCGCAAGCGTTGGGGTATTTTGTTGTTTTAAAATATAAGCTAGCTTTCCAAAAGCTGCCCACGCCAGACGTCTTCTTCTATCTATCTCGTGTTCTCTGTTTTCCTTCCTTAATGTTACAGTTTGTCCTAGATATATATACTCGTTGACGTTTTCTAGGATAGTTCCATTTATGTTTATTTGTGGGTTCTCAAGACACATTGTCTTCGTCTTATTCAAATTTACTTTTAGACCTATTTTCTTAGACGTTTTTTCTAATTCGTTTATCATAATTTATAGGTCGTCTTTGTTGTCTTCAAATAGAACTACGTCGTCGGCAAATCTTAAATGATTCATTTTTTCCCCATTTACATTAATACCTCTATTTGACCAGTCCAGATTTTTAAATATTCCTTCAAGTGCCAAATTAAATAATTTTGGAGACATTGTGTCTCCTTGTCTAATACCTCTATCAATTGAGAATTTATTACTATATGCATGTAATTTAATTGTTGCTGTAGCGTGTTTGTATATATTACTTATCAGTGCTGTATATCGGGAATCTATTCTAGCACAATTAAGTTCCTTCATTATTGCCCAGTGTTCAAAGCAGTCAAACGCCTTTTCATAATCAATAAAAGCCATGAACAAAGGCAGGTTATATTCGATGGATTTCTCGATTAGAATTTTAACAGTAAGTAAATGGTCACAGGTACCATATCCCTTTCTGAAAGCTGCTTGCTCTACTGTCTGATAATCATCTAATTTTTGTGATAATCTGTTAGTCAAGACCTTTGTTAACAATTTATACATTTGAGAAAGTAGGCTGATAGGGCGGTAATTTTGTAATAGTAATGCGTCCCTTTTTTAAACAAAATTACTATCACGGCGTTATCCCAGTTATCTGGTATTCTCCCTTGTTGTAGGCACATGTTAAATAGGATTTTTAGCTTGGGGATTACTATTTCTTTGGCTTCTTTGATCATTTCTATTATTATATTATCATCTCCCAGCGCTTTATTGTTTTTCATCGTCTATAGGGCATGCAAAATTTCGTCTTCACTGATCTCCGGCATATCCTCAGATCCTACATTTACTATTTTAGAATTCTCTTTTGGCCCCTCAGGTTGTTTAATGTGCGACCCATATAGTGTTTTATAGTATTTCTCCGTAGTTTTAGGATCTCGTCTGTGTTTCTTATTTCTGTTCCGGCGAAGTCTTTCACTACAATGATTTCTCGTTTCCCATATCTTCTTTTCAGGCACTTCATGCTTTTGTTGTCCTCTATTACTTGCTCTATTTGTTCTTCATAGAATTTTTCTAAATCTTTTCTTATCATACGTCTCGCTTCTTTTCTCACTTCTCGATATTCATCAGTTGCATATTTTCCTTCTTTATATAACTCTCTTCTTTCTTCTATTTTTTGTTTTGTTTGTTGAGTAATTTTATTTATCTTTTGGCATGTCGTCTTTGTGATTTTTTCCGACGCTTCTGTTAATGCTAGTGTCAGATCACGAGATATCTATATATTTAATAAAAATGGTACAAGATATAAAAAACAATGTACGTAGTCTCAGTCCTCTTGACAGCAAAAACTATGATATAGCATACACTTCTCCCAGCATAATTTTTACTCTTCATTAGACCAAAACCTGTGTTAAATTATAAATAATTACTTTTTTATATTGTCCTGAATTTTTTAAACGGTCCGGAATCTCTTCACTTTTAAAGGTAATTTAAATATCATACTTCCTTCAACCAACAGCTTTTTTTTGTTACGTCAAATTTTATTGAACCTGACCCACAACATCTGCAGGACAACAACCGACATCCAGACCAATACCATTACCAAAAAACAGCCAACTCTATAAATTACCATTAATAAAGAGTGAAAGTCTAAATTTTCCGTTTCACTCCTCGGAACGTGCCAATCTACCTAAATAACAAAAAACAAACCTCCTATTTGGTGTTTTTTGTCAAAATTATTGCTACTAGTACGTAGCTTTTGATACTTTCCAGAAAAATCACGTACATATATTTATTTAGTTTATAATTGTATTTAATACAACAAAAACACAAAATCAAAAATATTAAATATTTTTTTTATAATTCGAACAAAAATCATTGAAAATAACATAAATAATACTGGCATTGAAAGAAAGATTAATATTTTGTTAAATTATTTGAATGCAAATGTAACAACGTTGAAAATAAAACAAGACTAAAGAAAAAAAATTAAAGGATGATCTGGTGGGAAACAAATCAACAAAACCAGATTTAGCTAAAATTTGCAAATATACGTATACCATTGCTAAACCATACACAGCTAAGGATAAAAAATACCAAAAATGCAGATCTTGCAAAACTGAAATTATGGTAATGCTCAAAGAGTTTCTTTAAAAGTCAAAATATATAAAATGGCTAGTACTACAATTACAAATGCCAATAAAAAAATTAAATACATTTAAAATGGGAATCATTTTAAATTTAACATTAACAAACAATAGAGTATAAACGCCTAAAGTACTAAAGTGACAAAATACAAGTAATTAAAACTAAATTAAAATTTTGAAATACTGAATAAAAAATAAATTTAACACAATAGTAAAAGATAAACTGGATGTTCTACAATATTCAAAGAATTTCGTAATAAAAAATCTTATTTGTACTATTATTTATAGAATCAAATTTTTAAGTACTTGAAGATTCTACGCCTACTAAAATTTATGATAATTCAAAAAGTAGTAAAAAACAAATTGAAAACTACAATCAATATAATTCAAATTCTGTAATGATAAGGTCTTAACAAAGATAAAACTTGGTAAAACAAAAACAAGATTAGTCTATAAAATACTTTTCTGCATCCGTTTCCGTCTTCGCGTCTCCGCCTCTGCATATCCGTCTTCGTATCTGCGTTTCTGTCTCCACGTTTCCATTTACACATTTCCATTACCGTGTCTCCGCCTCCATGTCTTCGTTTCTTTATCTCCGCGTCTCCATCTCTGTCTCTGGGTCTTCGTCTCCGCGTCTGTTTCCGCATCTTTGTCTTTGCATCTCCATCTCTGTGTCTTTCTCTTTACGTTTATATCCCCACGTCTTTGTCTCCGCGTCTCCATTTCCACGTTTTCCTTTCCACGTCTCCGACTCCACATTTCCATCTTTGCGTCTCCACGTCTTCGTCCCCGCATCTCCATCTCCGCGTTTCAGTATCCGCGTCTTTGTCTCTGTGTCTTCGTCTCCGTAAATTGATCATTTATATAACTGAAAAATAAATTGTACTGCTTAATTTTAGTTATATATGAAATTGTATATTGGAATATATTAAATTGATCATGAGAGCCGGCGTAGCTTAGGAGATAGATCGCTAGACTACGAAACCAAGAGTTGCGGGTTCGAATCCCACTCTCGCCAATTCGATCACTGGGATTTTTACGGCCCAGCTCGACTCAGGCTGCAATAAATGAGTACCTGGAGGTCAAACTCTGGGGTAATAATAGGCGGTCGGTACGTAGCGCTAGTCACGTTACTACCCTTGTGTATCGCAGGCTCTAGATTGTAGCAGATCTATCCTGTTACGACCCCAAAGGGCCTTCAAGGCTTATTACGGGGAACTATTATTATTAAATTGATCTAACCTATAAGAAAAATCTTAGATAATAAATCAAATTACATTACATTATACAAAAGTACACAAAATATCCATTATAAAAAAACAATATTTCTTAAATTGCAGTATTTTCCAAAGTAGACTTTACTTTCACAATTTAATTTCAATATACTTGAGAGTAAAACAATCGACCCAGTAACATGCTTGAGTTTTGAGAGAATGTGTGTCCACTCCGGTAGCATTCCAAGTAAAGTTCAGTGTACTGTTTGAAAGCTTAAAAACTGTGATTTCAAATAATATCACTTTGATTAGAATCGAACCCGTTATGACAAAATTAAGGGCCTAAGAATATGTGTAACACAAAAGAATTAAAAGGGAAAAGGTGATTATGAAAGGAAAAAAAGGAAATACTCAGTTGATATTAATTTAATGATCTTGTCAATATACTCATGCTATGTCAATTTTCCTATGTTGTCTTGAAGAATTGCTTCCCACTCTTCAATCAACGCCGCTTTCAGTTTCATCGCGCTCCCTGGTGCAAGATTTCTGGTCCGGACTCTTCGCTTAAGCTCATCCTAAACATGCACAATTGGCTTCAAGTCTGGGCTACGCGCAGGCCAGTCCATTTTCGGTATACCGACGTCAGCCAGGTAGGTAGTAATCGCTCGCGCGATGTGACATCGCGCATTAGTATATACTTCTCACCAACAAATTTCGCAAACGGAACAACATGTTCCTCTAGAATGTCCCTGATGTAACGATCCACTGTTAAACATTTCTCGCATCCTCCACTAGGCATAAAAACCAACGTCCCCTGCCTCCGATGTTTCCTGTCGTTGCCATGTACGCTCATCCTGGACTCGCCTGTGAATAATTTGTGACTCCAATAGGCGAAGTCCCAATCGGAATATTCGCGAGAAAACTCTAGTCGACTTTGTTTTTAGACTGCCTTTTTCCGATCAAGTTAACCGTCTTTTTTTCACTATCCAAGCGCTGGCGACCACAGCTCTGGTCGCACTCAGGTTTTGCTTGAAGTCAACGTCAGTCATATGTTGAGGGATATTGAGACAAGAAATCAATTGTCTCTCTTCGTTGTTACGCGCCTCCTGCCGGTGGACGTAGCTACCAGTTTCCCGGTACCTACGTCACACTCTCGACACAGCTGATTGACTCAGATTTAGTCGATTTGCTACAGCCTTTTGACTGAGGCCCTCTATCAACAATGCAACTGCTTGGGCTGCTTTGGCGGCTGTGGTATCCATTCTCTTACGATCACTCGAGCACTTATGTCAACTTCGGCTAGGTGACTGGTATGAGTTACCGGATTGCAAGCGTACTGTAGGTCAATCACAGTCGTCGCGCACGTGCGTTCAAATTAGCAAGATTTGTAAAACTCCATTCGTGATGCATATTTTTTTGAAAGCGTCATCCGATTAATGCAATAACAACAGTTTTTTAATGCTCAATAATAAAGCTGAAACAAGAGACGAAAATGCGCGCTCAGCTAGTGAGTCAATTATTCTTCTCTCAAGTGTAGTACGTTCAGTTTCTTAGAAAAATAAAATTAAGCTAAAACTTAAATTTGATTTTGGCAAGAACAATGTAGACTATGGAAGATACTTGAAAAAATAAGTGAAACATTTTCGAATATTTTTTATACATCAAAAATATTTTAACTAACTTTTAATATGGCTATTAGTTATGAAGTATGTAAGCTGAAGTATTGTATAATGTGTAACTTGGAAATAATATAAACAATAAAATATTTTTCTCCATCCGTCTCTCTTTCCGCATTTCCATCTTAGTGTCTCCATCTTCGCGACTACGGATCTACGGAGACACAGATCCGTACCTCCGTTTTTGTATCCGCGTCTTCGGCTCCGCATCTTTCTCTTCCGTCTGCATCTCCGCGTTCTTGTCTTTGCATCTCGGTCTCCGCATGTCCACCTCCGCGTCTCCATCTCCATCTTCATCTCCGAGTTTCCGTCTCCATCTTTATGTCTCCGTCTCCATAGATTGATGATCTACATATCCGAAAAATACAATGTGCCCCTTAATTTGAGTTTTACATGAAACTGTAAATTGGAATATATTCAACTGACCTGAGCTATAGGAAAAATCTACATTACAAATTTCCGTTATAAGAAGACAATATTTTGTAAATTGCAGAATTTTCAAAAATAGACTTTACTTTTGCAACTTAATTTTAATACATCAGTTCTTAACAAAAAAGAAAATTATGCGAACACTCAAATTTGGCTTTGTCAAGCAAATTATAGCCTATGAAAGCTATTTCAAGAAACAAATAAAATACCTTCGATATTTTTTAATAAGAAAACACTAGATTTTGTTGTGACTATTAGTTATGAAAAATAGATAAGTTGAGATATTGTGTAATGTGTAACTTAGAAATTGGGCATACTAAAAGTTGTTTCCAGGGAAGTTTTCCTAATGTATGCTAAATACGAATACCCACTATATTGTTATTCAGTATATCAATTTTTGAAGCATCGTATGTATATACCCAGTATAAAAAATGCAAAACAATTTACCTTATCTCTTAATTTGTTATTTATCTAGCTGTATAAAGCAACCGCCAATTAATATTACATGACAGACATGCGAGTGAAGCAATTATGTAATATTGAACTTAACACCCTGTAGTTTCATTTACAAATCGGAGCGCGTTCGTTCGGAAAGGCAGCCATCCGCACGCCTCCATATCAATACGTGATATATAATAAAGCCTCTGCATAGAACATTACGGTCACGGGGTCCTTTGTATTGCCCGGTTCAATTATTCACAAAAATCCCTAAATATACACTCTTACCCTCTTCCGACCATTGTTAGGCTAAATTAATTTCAAATGCGGCCGCAGAATATGGTTATTATTTATGATACCGTGCTTCAGCGCGATGTCGTTCGCTGATGTACCAAGTGACGTCATAATAAATTTTTAATTGATAGATTGCTAATGCGGCGAACAAAGGGAGTGTCGAGCTAGGCGCCGCGCGCCATAATGGTTCATAATGGACGCTCTTATTAGTTGCATTATTTGCAACAACGAAGGCAAATATCTGATTACCGTTTGCCGCCGCAAGCAAACTCTAGGTACGCCAGAGGTATCGCGTTTACAGAAATTCTAGCCCGCAGTTAATGAGACAGATGGTTAAACATGTTTTCAATGCGGCTTCCTTTGAATAGAATTCATTTCAAAAGCTTTGCTGCCAATGGAAAAGCTCGTTTGATCTTAATATATGACGCAGTCGGTCATATAAAAGCCTGTTCCGGCGAAGTTATTTCCCTCGTGCCGTACTAGCGCGCATGGGCCGCTCTACCTACATTTAGATATTGGATGCCATTTTTCCGCGTCAGATAATTACGCGGCCGCAAAGTGGAAGTTTCAGGACGTATAATGATCCATCGTATAACTATCTAATTAAATTGCGCAAAAAATATTCGGGCCATAAAAGGAAACATTTCATTAATCATACATTCCTTACAATGTATTTTAGCTTTAGGTACATACTCTAAGGTAAAGCAAAATTATTATATTCTAAGATACAAATCGTAAATCTAAAAACTAAAATGTTAAACTTTCAGTAAACAAAAAACTAAATACCGAGAAAAACCAAAATTTCATTTACACAGAATTCAAAATTCTTTTTCTATTCTCGTTTACTATCTCAAGTTAGGTGTTTTCGCAAACCTAATGGAAACATAATACATGCTATTGTATTGTTTCAAATTCAAATTGGCCATACTATACAAAAAATCATTTTTAAATTTTTCCAAATTGTAATTGTGAATCAGGAAATTATTTTGCAGATAGACAGGTTTTCATTATGTACAGAGATGATTTCGTTAAGTAATAACAAAAGTTGTGATGAAAGTTAACAAGGATAATGTGGTGAAGATTTAAGGTTCTGCATTATAGAGTCTACACTTTCAAAAGCCAACAAGCATTATTACAGTTTAAAAACTTGTTTTATTGCGATTAAGTTTGTTATTGTTATTTTCACTGAAGAAGCACATATCAAGCTCAAAAATTACTTCTAGAAGCTATACAAGGGGTTCTTAGCAATACATTGCAAAATATTCTTTAAGGGGGACGTCTGGTTTTTTTGGGTGAAAATTGGTCAACTTGCATAATTTTTTTTTAGAAATCTATTTTATTTAGAAATATAAGATTTCGTGCATTTTAAAAGATATATCGAGAGGCATCAAAAACAATTTATTTTGAATTATATTATTTATTTCAACTTCACCAGAGGGCGCCGAAGTCGTCTCCTGAAAAACCGCGGTGTTGTTGTTGTGGACAGGATATCTTTGCACCAGTATTGCCAAAACAAAGTAGACATGTATGTCTTGTCTGTATTCTACAACGAAGTTGTTAAGATCAGTAGACAAAAAATTCCAGTCTGCGAAAAAAATTCTAGGGAAAAGCGCACTTTTACACTCTTCTAAAGTAAAATAAAATATTTTAGGTTCAATTTGGGGAATTGGTTGTAGAATATAGACAAGCTATTGTTTCAATAAACATACAAAAAAAATTTAGGTCGATCGGATTAATGGTTTCCGAGAAATCGTGTCCACAGCGCGAAAAACCCCGATTTTGAGAAAAACGCATTTAGAGTTTTTTTCTATTTCGCATTCAACTATTTACAATTATAATAGACAAAATGTTTACCAATCATCAGTCTGCGATTCCTGCGCCATAAAGTAATCCTTGGGCCTTTCAAAAAGTTTTTCTTGCTCATCAAGGTCCTTTTTTCTCTTGATTCTCGCATCTTTCGAGGATTGCTGAGATTTTTTATCAGCACAAATCCAATAATAGCCGATATAAAATTAAAATTCAAAACGGTAAAAAAAGCATGTCTAATTCATAATAAGTGGGATCTTACAGTTATACATAATGAAAAAAAATAAAAGAGAAACACTAACTACTCATTTAAAAACCATTTTAAACAAAATCAAGGAAGACATACAGCCTAATGCTCAATATGATATAAATACTGAATGGAACAAAATAAAAGGCATTATACATCAAATACGTAATCGTGAACTCAAAACAAAAAGAACAAAAAAATGGATGACAAACGATATCCTTGAGTTAATGGACCAGAGAAGACAAAATAAAATATAACAAGATTCAAAAACAAATAAAAACAGAAATTAAAAAGCCAAAAGAAAAATGGATGTCAGATATGTGTAAGGAAATGTAAGAACTAAGCAACAAAAATGATCACCACAACATGCACGAAAAACTTAAAGAAGTGGCAGGAATTTATAATAAAAAGACTTATCCAACCTTAACAGACCAGTATTGGACGACAATGAGAAACAAGAGCAATCGCAGAATTATATAACGGAATTATATGCAGATACTAGGGAAGAACTGGAATTACATCATAACTTAGATGAAAGACCAAAAATACTCAAGGTAGAAGTGCTACATGCAAAGCCTTGGACCTGATGGAATTCCCATGGAAATATTAAAACTAATCGACGAAGACGATATTGGCCCAGTAGTGAAATCATTTAACAAAATATATGACACAGGTATAATCTCTGAAGATTGGCTCTACTCCACTTTTATCCCTATTCCAAAGAAAACGAGGCCAAGAAAATGGGGAGATTATAGACTCATAAGCATTATGAGCCATTTGTTAAAAACGTTTTTAAGAATAATACATGCACGCATTAGAAACAAATGTGAACAAGATATAGAATCCTCCCAATTCGGTTTCCGGAGTGGCTTAGGTACTAGGGAAGCTTTTTTGCGCTTAACGTATTATTACAAAAATGTAGAGACCAAAGGAAAGATGTTTTCGTCTGCTTTCTAGACTACGAGAAAGCATTCGATAGAGTTCGCCACGAGAAACTGATTAATCTTCTATAGACAGCGGGGATCGACTATAAAGATATTCGAATAATAAAGAATTTATACTGGAACCAGAAGGCCGACATTCGAATAGGAGAAACAATAACAAAGAACGTCAGCATTCTAAGAGGAGTACGACAGGGGTGCATATTATCGCCACTTTTATTTAACGTATATTCAGACTTTATAATTAAAAAAGTCCTAGATGACATAGCACACAGAGTCAATGGGACTCCGATCAATACCATCCGATATGCAGATGACACGGTCATTATTGCTGAAACAATAGAAGAGTTACAAGAAATGATAAACAAAATAAATATCACCGGAGAGGAAATGGGTTTAACAATCAATATAGACAAAACCAAATTTGTGGTATTTAGTAGAAATCAACATCGAAACGTACAACTACAACTAAGAGGCAAGCAATTAGGAAGAGCTGATAAATACAAATACCTAGGAAGTATAATAACAAACAACCTGAATCCAGAATTAGAAATAAAATGCAGAATTGAAACAGCATGTAGTTCCATAAACTAAAAGCACTACTCTGCAATGACAACTTAAACCTGAAACTACGGCAGAGAATGTTGAAAAGCTATGTGTGGTCTATACTACTATATGGAACCGAAACATGGACTCTCAAGGTTGCTAGTATAAACCGTCTAGAAGCATTCGAAATGTGGTGCCACAGGCGAATGCTCAGAATATCCTGGGTGGAAAGAACAACTAACGAGGAAGTCCTACGAAGAGCAAGAACCGAAAGACAATTATGTAAAATAATAAAAACCAGGAAAACTTCGTACTTGGGACACATCTTGAGAGGGCCAAAATATAGCTTGCTGCAATTAATAATGAAAGGAAAATTGGAAGGCCGCCGTGGAATAGGACGCCCGCAGATCTCGTGGCTGAGAAACATCAGGCAATGGACAAGAATCTACAGTGTCGAACAACTTTTTAGAACTGCAGAGGACAGAAATGCGTTCTCCATTGTGATCGCCTTTACGTCGGGGAGACCTGATACGGCACATTGAAGAAGAATGTCAAACATTGTATGACAACAAGCTAATGAAGAAGAAGAAGAAGCGTGTGTATACAACTACCAAGATGCATCGTGTGGTTGGTTCTCGGGTTATAAGTCTTGACGTTTCGTCCACAACTGCGTTAGACATCTTCAGAAGAAAATCTTCTAAAAATTAAGTGACTGTCCCGTGCGTTTTCGCTTTTATACTCTTGCGAGTATGGTAGGGATGGTATTGGGGGGGGGGGCGTGGTTGACGTCACCGGCTATCAGTCGGGACGTTGCAGATAGTATTTCTGACGAAGATTTTCCTCTAAAGATGTCTGCTGTAGTTGTGGACGAAACGTCAATAGTTTCTGAACTTCGACCACGGCCTTATAACCCGAGAACCAACCACGCGATGCACCATAACACCGGCCGTGAAAGCCTTCGCATCTATTTAAATACCAAGATGTACAAGCCCAAAGAAAATTAAAGACAACAATGTTGTATACAGTCATTATTTGTTTATCCCATATAATAAATACAGCAAAATTTTATTAAGAAATCGTTGATTCTATTAAAGATAACCTTGTTCTCTTACTAATAAGTGTCTTCTACTTATATATTTTTTACAAACTATTAATCTTTGTAATAATAATTACACTATTTTTAGTGTTTTTGTCTGTAGAGTTAGTTTTCTTGGCAGTTGGGAAGGTCAGGAGTGTTTAATCGACAAGGTTGTGGAATAATGTAAGAGATATGTAATGAGAATCAACACCAAGGCAAAAACATGTATGTAGATGGAGCAACTCCAACAGAAGGGGATATATTAGAAAGAGTACCAAATGTAGCCTACCTAAGTTATTTCTCGAACGCGCAATGGGATTGTATATATGAGATTAATAAAAACTGCTTTTAACAAAATGAAAAATGTTTTATATAACACCAAACAAAACAGATACGAACTAGAGTATTTTTTTCATTTTACTCCACTTGATTATACAATTTGTCCAGAAGTCAGAAGCACTGTGTGATTTATATTTAAATGACACTTTGAAGAAGATTTCAGTGAATTTTCTCTTAATTTACCCATTTAACTAAGTTATACCAGTAGATGACTAATCTAATTAATTAATTAAACCTAGTAAGGGTTTAAAATGCTTTAATCCTTTAAGTTTATCTGGCTTGTCCATCAAATAAGTTGCTAGCTTGTTTGTTTTCAGATTTCATCTGCGATTTTTCCCCAATCATCCAATATAGTTGCCGGTATTTCGTTCCCGGCTACTTCCATTTGGCGAAAATGTGCTTCTGGCACGTCGGCGATCCGGATGTAGTCCTAAGTATTTTAGATAATTAGATTGTTCCAACTGGCAGTAGCAGGGCGAATGTTGTTGCAGTGATGATGTTGGGAGCTCGGCGGTAAATAGCACACATAGTACTGGCCTCAATACATAGTCCTGTCCGTAGTTGGTACAAATCAGTGTATTCATTTCCATGTTTTGTTATGAAGTAGCGATCAGTGAAGCCAAATTTTATTAAATCGTACAATGGATATGTCCAGCATTTCTTGAGTTCACAAACTATAGTACCAGACCTTATCAAAAGTCTAGTTAATGTCTGTAAACGCTGTTGAGCAGTATGGTTTGGTTTCTAAGGTGACATTGACCTTATTTAACACGCAGTGGACCTTTTCGGTTGTCTCGTGTTGATTCCTAAAGCCAAACTAATAGTTTGAGATGTTTTTTTTTTATCAAGTATTAGTTTCAATTGTTTTAGTATCAGTTTTCAGACTTTAGACAATGCCGAAAAAAGGCTGTTAAGCTTATATGTTATATCTTTTGTTTTTTTACCAGGTATTACAAGCGTAATGACTTGCACTACCTTCCATTCACTTAGGAAGCAATTGACGACCTGTGATTATAGGCTTTTTCAGGTAATTATTGCAGGATCTTATAATTAATTAAGTTGAATCCTGGCGCTTTCATTGCATTTGTTAATTGAATAATATTCTTAATTTTTTGAATTGGAGAAAACTAGAGTATTAAGATGATGCATATTCTTAGTATTACAGCATGGTAATGAGGCATGGATCCTTACAGATTTAACAACAATGGTCGGGAATATCACCACACAGTACTCGAAGGATGTCACCAGAATAAGAAAAAGATCAATTCAATGCTTTAGATCATAAAAGCAAGTTAAAAACATTGATCTGGCTTGATTTCTTTTATTTTTCTATTAGTATGTGCTCTTGGATTATTTATGTACTATAAAGCCCAACAAATAAGTAATTACATTTTTTTATCTCCATCGCCTTATAAAGGGTCTGCAAATAGATCCGCCAATTTGACACAAATGCCATATTTTTTGTTAACTTAATATTATTTTTGTAGTTTAAGGTTTGCTATTTATCTGCTATAGAGTCATATTCGTTTGAATACCGCGTTAAGGTTACTAACAAAAACTACAAAAGTAGTGAAAAAATAAAAAACGCCTATCTAGCTCTCCGCGATTATTTCGGCCGTCATACCCGTCCAAATGAGACCACCATTGGTCGTTTGGTACAAAAATTCGAGGCCACTGATTCTGTTAGTGATATGCCAAAGAGTAGACGACCCAAAAGTGTTCGCACACCGACAAATGTCGCTGCGGTTAAGGAAACTGAAGAGGGCCCAAAACTCTTAATATCTCGTCAGTCGCAAGAATTTCACTTCAGCGATAAGAAGCATTTCATATTGAATGAATCCAATAGAATATTAAGAACATTCAATGACTGTTTGGTGTGCTCTGTGGTCAAAAAGTTGTCAATGTCAATATCAAATGACCTACTCGTTCGTGCGATTTGACGCCTTTAGACTTTTTTAGACAAGTCAGCCACCATCCAAGACCTCAAGAACAACACAATTGCCAAGATAAATGCCATTGAAGCGACTCTATGTGAAAACGTCATCGAAAATTTCGACCATCGCATCGATGTCTGTAAAGCCAGTCGTGGTGAACGTTTGAGTGATATTATTTTTCATACATAAATGGCATACATGAATGTTTAAAATAAAATACCCTACTTGATTATACAATCTTCCTATACTTGAATTGGCGGACCTCATATTTTTACAAGACAAGACTTTGATAACAATTATTAGTTAAATACTTTATTTAGATGAATAAATATATAACACAATAATTTAGAAGAATACGCAATGTCAATATATTTTATTGTGCCAAATTTCTTTTTATACCATTGTTTGCCAACATAATAAGATGTTATTTGCCGAATATATTTTTAACAATTTAAAGTATCAATGAAGTTTGCATCTGCCAGTTTAAGGGGTAATGCTTACCTTGTGTGCATGAAATCAAGGGTCATTTTCTACAATTAATATAGAAAAAATAAAATGATTTTTTGTATTTCGCTTTTTCATTCATGTTAATATAACCCTTAAAGTATATAAAAAAAATTTAAGTTATTTTAAAACAAAATGGCGGCTCTGCGGCTGATACGAGGAAACTCCTCTTTATTGAGTGACCTCTGCGGGCGACCACCTGGAGGTCGCAATTTTTAATGTAGAACAAAAAATTTAAAAAATTTAAAAGTAGATGTAAAAATCTAGTGAAATACGTAGAATTTTGTGAAAATATTGATTTTTACAAAAATGGCGTCAATTTGAAGGAAAAAGTTATTTTTTTACGATGATAAAATCGTTAATTTTTGTCAATCATAAAAATCCTACATACTTTACCAGAAAATGTCACTATAAAGCTACAGTTAAAATTTGAAGTTGATCGGTTGAAAATTGAAGGCGCTAGTTAGTCGCCCGACTCGAGAAATGTGGTTTTCAGAAAAACACGTTTAAAGTTTCCAGTGTTAAAATTTTAAAGAAATTTGTTGTTTACCTTCAATGGAAATGTAAGTACTGGAGATGTTTAGTGACCAATTTTAAAAGATCAATAAGTACCGACAGTCCATAACATATTATTAGCCGCCAAATAAACTCAAAATTTAAAAACCGATTATTTGAAGCTCGCTCTCAAATTACCTGAAAATGGCCCCCGTGATGTAAGTGAAAATAATGATGTTTTCGTTCATTTAAAAAATTTTTCCACATATGCAAATTTTTGGATATCATTTTTGAATAGTTAAAGAAGTGTCTTAGGTAATAAAAAAAAATGGAGAAAAAAATTACAAGGTAGTATTACCCCTTAATTTAAGTAATAAATTAAAATTTTCAATATCCTGTAGAAATAAAACCTTTCAATATTTTAAAATAAATTACGTGCTTTAACATTATTTAAAAATGCATTATGCTCTCATTTCTGTTCTATCTTGTTGGGGTATTTAGCTTATATCTCTTATTATTTATCTTAAGCGTAAATGCTTAACAACTATTATAAAAAAATCTGTTTTAAAATTAGTTTATGCGTTAACAAAACTAAAACTAATATACGGAAAATATAGCGTGGAAGTGCAAAGCCGTCAAATTATCAGATATCCCAAAGTTGTTATCTACACGGTTCTCTAAGGGGCAAAATCGTCCAATGCCGAAGTGCGCAGAGAAAATATGGCGGCCGGCCAGCGTCAGCCGCGATATTTCATCCGACGTTTATAATGCCGAATATCAGCGACAAAAAATCGCAGATAATACGGGTTTATTCGGAGATAAGCTGAAAATAAAAAAATCCCCATAGAGATACTCTATCGGTCACTTGTAATATTTTATGGCCTGTCAACCCAGGCATAAAACGCTGCAGATAAAACGAGAAAGCACTGTCCCCTTGAGACACAGCTGCTCTTAAAGTGAGCATCGTCGTATTGACATATTATTTCAGTAAACATTCAGGCCTCACATTTGAATTTCTTTCGGGCAGTTCCATATATCAGAAAGCTGGCGTTATTGAGGATCAATCGGAAAGCTTTCGAATGAACTGACAAAGTTTTAAAATATTTATAAACAATACTTCAAATTAACAAGCCGATGTATTTCAACGTGGTATAAATTAAAATAGAAATAATGAAAAAATTAAGTCACGCAGCTTGTGTTAAATATTGTAACATATGCAAATTAATTCCGCAATTCAAAGCAAAATTCAAAACAAAAGTATTTTTTGGTTCTTATGCGGTTA
The DNA here is from genome assembly GCA_036346155.1 of Sinelater perroti. Taxonomy (NCBI): domain Eukaryota; kingdom Metazoa; phylum Arthropoda; class Insecta; order Coleoptera; family Elateridae; genus Sinelater; species Sinelater perroti. Next base: position 349,247 of record JARFIY010000032.1, on the reverse strand, counting down.
AAGCATTAATATCTAACCATGCAATTTGGAGTTTGATATATATCACTATAATCAATAAAATTAAATTGCTACGAACAAAGCGTATATTAAATTCTCCAAGCTTCTAGGGATACACAAAGTGGTTCATAGTCACCAAAGCAAAAAAATCACGGACTAACTTTTAGAAGACGTAACGTGTTTATTATTGATTTTTTATGATTAATATGCAACAATTATAACTATACATAGCAAATAAATGATGCCCCGGGCAACAGTCGCAATAATTTGCCATTAAAAGCTGATGACAAATAAATCGCAATGAATATTGCACGTGTTAAAGAATTCCTTAATAACTTGCAAATAACAATACATGATAATGCATTTAATGTAAAAATAAGTATTGTTAATAAAATGTAGTGATCAGTAAATAGCTTTTAAATTAGTTTAAAATAAAGGGTAATAACATTTTGCAATTAATTATTACATGTAATAAAACATGCAGCATCTAATCATCAAAAGCATCACCTTAAGGCAGCATTGGCCTTAATTTAAAATCAGTTAAGAATGACAAATCGGCTTTGCCGATGAACATAGAATAACTCCAAAATATATCGCATTCACCACTTACAGCATCAGCTAATTAAACGACTTTATCTAAACGAATTATTGAATGATTTCATTTTTTCTTAGATCTTACAATAATGCATATTAATATCAAGGAAGGTAATAAATGTACTAAAATCGATATATGAGGAAGTCCTAGTAAAAGTTCAGATAGAAGAAGAAAAATCGGAAATGTTCATCATGGAAAAAGGAAATAAGATAGGCTGACAGTACGAGTCCATTATTGTTTATAATGGTAATGGATCCCTTGCTCAAGAACACAAGAAAGCAGTCATACCATAACCAAACAATAATTGCTTATGAGCAATTAGTACCTGTAAGAATAGACTCACTTTTGTACGCCAACAATAAAGTACTAATCTCAAACTCGAGCAAGAAGGTGCAGAACCTAGTAAATATATGGCAAGAAGAGATCGACAAACTGAAAATGGTTATTTACGTAAACAAAACCAAATACATGATAATAATATAAAATATAAATATATAAAATACTAAATATCTTCTGAAGATGTTCGCCGCAGTTGTGGTGGAAACGTCAAGAGTTTCTGAACTCCAACTATGGCTCGACAGCCCAAGAACAAACAACACAATACAGGAACCAATAAAACACCTAAGCAACCATTTAGATCGTTAACTTACTTGGAAAACACAAAAGAAATTAACTAAATTTATATTTTTACAAAATGTATTGGCTTATTAGTCCCAAATTCAACCTCTCGCTGTAAAATACAATTTTAGTTTAAAATTTAATAGTCAAGCCTCCGATCAATATCAGCGCGCCATGATTTCTCCCAAATTAATTTATTTTTGCATTTGTAACTATCCGATCGGTCAAACTACTTATAAAGATCCTGGAAAAGGTCGAAAAGACTTAGGAGACTAGAGAAAGGGTATATCGAGAAATATAGCTTCTATAGACAATTCAATGTTAAAACTCTCATTAACGATCTCAACTAGTCTTAAAATTTGAAAATTGATTTGCTTGTCTTGAATCTTGTTGTACTTCCTAATGGCCTTGAAACCTGTTAAACATATCTCCTTCGGTGTAGCAGAAAGCTGGCACAATAGTAATTCTAGGAGAAGTATTTCGGTTCACTTTGCTCTTAGCAACACGTTAAGCTTTACCAACTTATGTGCGAGCAACTATAAACATTAGAGTTGCTATAAAACTATACAGTAACCAAAAGGAATAAGCACATCCTTCACGTGCCAAACTTTTACAAAAGCAGACTAACAAGATAAAAATAGAATAATTGATGCCTCTGCTGCGCTGTTTAATTGAGATCAATACGCAAGTAAGAACAAAATTAGTTTCTTCCTGACAACTCCCAAAGGAGCAACAATATCGAAATAAACTTTTCAATTATCAGAAAGAAAATTTTAATAATTGCGACAGCCTTCTGTAGTTTGGAGTAAAACTACACAGAGCCATATACAGTAAAAACTAAGTTTTTAGAGAAATCTAGAGGAAGGTATCTGAACTATAAAAAGCAAAACATTTCGTCGACTTCATGAGTATCTGAGAGGTCGTGAAATAAATAAACAGGTAATATTTTCTATCACACCTTCACACTACTCTTAAAGGAGCTTATCCGAACAATAATATGAAGACACTTAGAGATTTCCAATAACGAAAGAAAACTTTTTAAAATTCATGAAAACGAGTATCGTGCCTTTGTAGAGGTACTGAGTTAGCAAAAGAATATATATATACTACACGTTATGTAGTATAAAAGTAAAACTATTTGATAGTCTCCTATCTATTGAAGCTTGAGGGACGCTCAATTTCGTTACCTTATTAACTCTATCACAACTCGAAAAACTATGATAAGAATTGACTGTTATGTAATCCATCTTATTTAGTTACAAGCTCTAGAAGTGGCATGAGTTTTGTCACAAACCCCGTCTATTCAAAACGAACGAGACCTTTTGCCTTCAAAGTTAAAAAAGAAAAATCTAAAGAACTATCAAGCGTAGCAATGCATTCTTATAAGACACTAAACACTGAAAAAAGGTGGATTCAACTTAAACCTGTGAGCCTTGGATACTCTCTAATCGACATCGTCAATGCAAACGCAATCGAGACTAACAAAAAAAAGTATCACGGTTGTATCAAAAAAAATCAGGACATTTATAAAGAAACTTAAAATATGCCATTCATTTAACACTCATTGCGCATCTTATCTTTCTCTTGCAACCTTTCATCTATCCATCCATAAAGTCATATATCCCTTTCGGAATTGAAACCGCTCCTTCATGGAGTCTTAGTGACTCGATAGGGGTATAGAAATTTAGTCTCCATTTTTGTAGTTTTCTATCTGTTTGCGCCATATTTACAATCTTGCTCTAATTTTTCCTATCTTTTATGTTTGCTCTCCAGCTCTGACTTACCATAATATGCAGGTCGTTTTTTACCTGGTCTTGCCACCTTCTTCTTGGTCTGCGTTTTGGTCTGGTTGCGTTGCATTTCCATTTATATATATTTTTTGTTGTTGTGTTTCTTCTGTTTTCTTGGGACCTATTATTTTGAAAATGATTTTACGTTTGAAAACTTAAGTTTTCCTCATCTTTCTTTGTTAGTTTCATTGTTTCACTAGCCTAAGTTACAACTGGTCGAATTGTTGACATACACCTTAACCTTCAATGTTTTACTCAAGTTTCTGTTGTGTAGAAGGTTTTTTTTAAAACTATTTGCGATCTGTATACACAATAAGCAAATTTGGTACATAAGTGATTAAATGACATGAAAAAGGCGTTAGGATTAACGTCCAGTGACTTAAACCTATAAGTAACTTAGAAGCCGAGGAGATGTGGTTAGATTATTACAGTGGGCAAGTAAGAACTGCGATCTTGATTGCTAAGTAAATATATAAGGTAGTTGTAGTGGTTTAACTCGGCTTAGTCTTTGAGTGTCCAAACTGTTATTGAGTAAATTCAGCGCAAGAGAATTGTTGTGAGACTCCAATTTACTTAGGTATCGCTCACTGAGTTTGGTAATGGTTTCTTTCACTGTGTCCCCTTTTAAGTCGCGCAAAATATCAATGTTTCTTAAGAAGTAGGGTGCGTCACACATTGCACGTAGCATTTTTGTCTGAAATCTTTCGATTATTTGAATATTGGTGTTTGCTGCTGACCCCCATAACTCTGTGCCATAGGCCCATATTGGTTTGAATGCAACCTTATAAACTAAGAGTTTATTTTGAAGTGACAACTTGGATCTTCTACCGAGCATCCAGTAATGTTTGCTGAACTTGATCCCCAATTGTTTTCTTTTATGCCAGATGTGTGCCCTCCATGTTAACCCCTTGTCGAGGTGCATGCCGAGATATTTTACCTCCTCAACCTGCGGTAATGGTGTATTGTTGATATGGATTTGCGGTGTATTTCCTCTGCATTTTGTAAAGGTGATATGTAGCGATTTGGTTTCGTTCAGTTTAATCCTCCATCGCTTGGTCCAAGTCACTACTTCGTTTAGATGTGCTTGTAGCATTTTAACGGCTATTTCAGGATCTTTGTGTTTCATCAGGATGGCTTTATCATCCGCAAATGTTGCTGTTAGAAATTATGTGTTGGTGGGTACATCAGCTATATAGAGCAGGTATAACGTAGGTCCTAAGACACTGCCTTGTGAGACTCCAGAACGTGCCGGATACAGTTCACTTAGTTGTTGTCCGTATTTAACCTGGAAGAGTCTATCCTCTAGATAGGATTTCAATATAATAAAATATGGATGAGGCAGTGTATGTTTCAATTTATAAAGGAGGCCATCATGCCACACTTTATCAAAAGCTGTCATCTGCTGTCATCCAGGAACACTGCCGTGCAGTATTGCTTCTCTTCGAATAATTGGTTGATGTAGTCAACAACTCGATGAACCTGCTGAATGGTGGAATGCTCATATCTAAAGCCAAACTGATGATTAGGTATATGATTTAGCTCTTCTATGATAGGTGTTAGTCTATTGGCAAGCAGTTTTTCAAAGAGTTTACATATAATCGGCAAGAGACTGAGTGGTCTGTAAGAATCAGTTAGATTTGGTGTTTTCCCTGGCTTAAAAATCATAATTACTTGGGAGACTTTCCATTGTGCCGGGAAGTAACCTATTCTCAAAATTGCGTTATAAATAGTGGTTAACATTATGAAACCTTTGCGGGGGAGTTCTTTAATTATTTGCCCCGTTACTAAATCAAAGTCTGGAGCTTTATTTGGGTGAAGATTTGTGTTGATGATTTCGCGAACTTCTTTTACCGTGAACGGTTTTGGCATTGGCGACATTTGAAAGGGGGCCTCTAGATATTCCCGGATTTCAGAATCTTCTTCAGGCGTAACTGCTGATGGTAGTGGCTGGAAGACTTTTTCTAAATGTTGTGCCAGTAGTTCAGCTTTCTCAGAGTCAGTGCGTGCCCAGCTGTTATCTGCTTACGCAAGGGGGGAATTGGATCATTTTGGCGTTTTATCCATTTAGTCGCTTTCCATAGGGAATAATTTGAATCTTGCTTTGGACTTAGATTTTCTAAGTATTTTTGGAAGCTTTTGTTTTTGAGGTCCTTTATTAGCGTTTTAAGTTGGTCTGCGACCTTGTTATAGCGCATCCTATCGGATGGATATTTGGTCCTTTGCCATGTTTTCCTTAATTTTCTTTTTTTTACAATCTTTCTTTTCACAGCAGCAGGACAACATTCTTGTGTTTTTTTTTTATGGTACGTCAGGTGTGGCTTCCCAGGCCGCCTCTTGAATTACTTGGGTAAGGTAGGCTACTGCTGACTCAATGTCTTCGCTATCTTTAAGCGGAATTTTCATGTTTAGTTTATCATGAATCAGGGATCTAAAGTAGCACCAGTCTGTTCTCTTATTAAATAACTGCAGTGCTTTTTCTTTTTCAATTACAGTGGCGCTGACTGTAGCTAAAACTGGGGTATGATCTGATGATAGATCGGAACATGAAGAAATGTCTAAATATCCTGGAGCGATGCCTTTAGTTACGAAAAAGTCTAAGAGATCTGGAATTTTATTTACATCGCTTGGCCAATAGGTTGGTTCATAAGTAGAAAGGTGATTAAGATGTAAGTCCTGCATAACTTGACTAAGTATTCTACCATGTCCTGGAGCAGTGATTCGTGAGCCCCAGAGCACGTTTTTCGCATTGTAGCCCCCACCTGCCATGAATCTGCTACCTAAGGATCGGAAGAGCTCAATGAATCCTTCTTTGGTAGTAGGGTAGTTGGGGGCAGTATACTGCCGAAAGTGCGAGCGGACCGAGCCAGTCCTCGATAACTATACTTGTAGCTTGTAGAAAGTTTTTTTTAATTTCGGAAGTTCGTAGTGTTTAATGCCTTGTTTAATCAATATTGCCGTACCTCCCCTCGCTTGTCTGTCAGAGTCCGGATGTTCAGTGGAGTATATACAATAATTTTGGATTTTAAACTGGCTTGTTTGTGAGAAATGGGTTTCCGAGATTAACATTATGTCGATCGTATGGAGCTTGAGGAAGATTTCCAGTTCATGTTTGTGGTTTGGAAGGCCATTGGCATTCCAGAGGGCTATTTTATATGCTGGGGCCATTTTTGTTTTTAATTAGTTCTTCTCTTAAAAGCGCTATTTGTTTTGTTAACTCAATTATAGTTTGTTGTTGAGCTTGTATCGTTTGTTGCATTGTTGCAATAATGGAGGTTAGGTCACCTGCTTGTTGTTCTGTTGTGTTATTGTTTGAATTTATTGATTGTGTACTTATTGTAGGATGATGTTTAGATAATCTGAATGATTTGTCTGGATTTTGTGGTAAGTATATGTTATTTTGCTCACTGCTAAGCTCTTGTATTTGAGAATGACTAAATTGTTGAGGTTGATGTGGTTGAGATTGGTGTACTTTATTAGATTGGTGCTGGACCTGTCGAGGCTGCAGTTTGATTTGAGTGGGTTGCGGTTGTCTGTTGACAGTTATGACTTGATTCGGAAATCTTCTATTTATGATATCTACATAGACATTACAGCCTTTGTAATTAGCTGGATGTGCGCCACCACATAACACACATTTTGCCGGTTTACCATCTTTTTTATTTTTAGGACAGGTGTTATGCGTTATGACTTTAGATTTATCACTGCTGACCGACATGATGTCTTCATTGAGATTGGTGTTATTAATAGGTGTTCGTGAAGTTGTGCTGTTTAGTGAGTAACTCATTGACATTGTTGGATTAAACGTTTGTGTATTGTTAAATGACGTATCTGTAATTCTTGGTACACGAAGCATTTCACTGTAGGTTAAATTTTGTGGTTGTGTGTTTGTTAGATAGTGAGATGGTGCTTCCTGTTGATATGACTGAGGTGTGAGTATTTGTTGGGGGTTTTGCCAGTGAATTATTTGCTGGGGCAGCTGATATTGAGGCTGCCACTGCATTTGCGTTTGTGGATTATAAAACATGCGAACATCACTATTATTTCTTGTTTGTTGCGGAAGCTGGGTGTTTGGATATATAGGAGCTCCCGAATTTGTGTTGTGCATGTTGAATGTTTGTATGGGTTTAGAGAGTTTTGTTATTACCTGATTAACAGCTGTGTATATGATTTACAGCTGAACACAGCAGATAACAACGGCGCGGACCCGATATCGCGCTCGATTTCTGAAGGTTATCGCACTCTGGACACACACTTCGGTACTCTTGCTGGACGAAAGTAAAAGATGCCCTCGCTGGGTGAAGGCCCTGGTTACTAGAAGGTTTTTAAAAATACATAAGGCTTGATTTTTTGCTAGTGTGCGTTCGCTTCTACCCTTAGCTTTTTGTAATTTTTTATCCTCCAAAATAAAAACAAAGCTCAAGATAATTTAACCCAAAAGGAAAATTAAAAATACGGTAATAAATAGCCTTTAAAAATATTTCGAAACATTAAAATGATATTGGGACAAACACACTAATGCAAAATATTTTTAAAACTCAGTACTAGTGCTGTAGCAGTACTTTGTATTTTACTTATATCTAATTTAAATATTTACACTAAACAAGATAATATTTGATTATTAAATAAAGATCTATTGGATACTAGTCACGTTCACTCCGCTTTGCATGGGCCAGATTTTTGAAACAATTTTTTTTTTTTTAATAATTTCACCTGGTTGCCTGGTGGTTGTTATTCCATATCTAGATGCTTAAGAATGGGTGGCTTGGCTGGAGCGAGCTCGCAACAATGTAGATGGCCGCTCCCATTGCAATTACATGGACATTTTGATGGACAATTATCTCGTCACACAGATATTCCATCAAGGTAAAATGAAAAAAAAAACTTAAGAGGACCAAAGCCAGTAATCAATCATAACAAAAATTATTTTATTCGGTTCGGCGGTTTTAACATGATGTGCGGACATACAAAGTTACACTTTGTTTATATAGATAGATAGATAGATAAATAAAAATACTAAAAATTCAGCCCTGGTTTAAACATAATAATATTTTCTTAACAACTCCAAACACAAACATTAAAATCTGGCGTACCTTTCAAGTTAATTTAAATCATTAAAAAGTAAAAGTAATTATTCAGCAGACTGTAGAGAAGGGTGAATATAAATATAGCTATAATTAAATTAAAAAATGCAATTGTTTTCATAACACTTTTATTTCCAACTTAATTTCAGTAACAAAACTTATAGCCAGTTTGTCACAATTAAACAAACGAGTGAAATTTTAAAAAAGAAATCAATAATTTTATAATCTATCCTGTTTCAATCGTTTCAAATTATAAATAAGTAATCGAATTGTAAGTTCATGTAATGCACTAAACTATAACAACGTATTTTTATTTTTAACCATCACAGTTTACGCAACCCCCTTATAATTTAACTCACAATTATTTTTAAATGTAATAGTATATAATAAAACCAAAACAAGATTCCATTGTAATGTTAAGTACAATATTGTAATATGTAATACACGTTACGTCCGGAAAGTAAAAAACTAATTTTCTTGATCCAAGCAGAAGAGAAGAGAAAGAAGTGAAATGCTCTGAATGACACACTACCTCGACAAAAAAATGAAAGCAATGCTCATGGACTTTTTTACTTTAAAAGTGTTGTCCATAAGAAGTTTGTACCATCAAGGCAGATGATTAACGCTACATTTTACATGGAAATGCTTAAACAAATAAAAAAAATCGCATGCGTCCTAAGTTCTGCTCCACGACAAACGAGAGTGTTTCTGACGAAATAAACCGTAACTACGGCGCTCAACCTCTCTAAAGTCTAAACTTGGCCCCGCTCAAATCTAGCTTGAAAGGACACCATTTTACTAGAAATATGTAGGCTACTGTAACGAGTGTGCTAAAAGAGATTTTGGTTAGAGACTCAAACGAGCTATAACCACGAGCAAAAGAATGTTATTTTGAAAAAAACTAAGTGTATATAAACATATCTTCATATAAATAAATTTTCTAAATCACTTTTATTACTTTCTGGGCATACCTGGTATATTCATATAAAATATTAGCCATAAAAATAATTTTAGAATATATTATAAAACTTTTTATAGACCCAACAGGTTGTCCCGATAATTTCTGAATTATTAGTTATCATAAAAAATACTCAGATACGTTTTTGAAAGAGTTAATTCCACAACACTAATTTGGTTTCAAACATGAATATTCTGTTATTCAACAATGTCATCGGATGGTAGATGTAAATAAATCAATGGAGTTGTGCAGTCTTTTTAAACGTTCAAAAGTCATTTGATAAAATCTGGTTCTAAGAACTACCACTTCAAATTAAAAAATCTTTTCCACACTAGTATTTTCTAATCCTTCAGTTCAATCTCGAAGACCGATATTTGTAAGTAAAGTCCATTTGTAACGCAGAGAAAATTAAAAAAAATAAACTGGTGTTTTGCAAGGTAGTGTTCTTAGGCATTCTCTGTACTTTGGCACATTAATTTTTGCTGGTGATACTGATGTGTTCTCACCCAGAAAAAAGCTCTCATTCTGTACAATACCACATTAACTTAATTTGTAATTGGTTAGAAAAATGGTATATAAACAAATTTAAACCCATCAAAGTTACATTCATCATTTGAAGACAGTCATGTCAATCCGTAATGAATATCAATATATATAAGATGTTAATCCACTTGGATAGTAAACTTAGATAAAAAACATATATTGGCAGGAACAGAAATAAAATGAATCTGAGAGTCAAAAAAATATACTGGCTTATGGTTAAAAATCTTAGCCTTTCACTCAAAAATTAGGTATTACTGTACAATACGATTATGGATATACGGAATTAAGCTGTGGGGGTGTTCTAGTTCCTCAAACATTAACATACTAAGATACTGTATCAAATTGTGTTCTACAAGACCTAAAGATACCTTATGGTAACGAGATTATAAATCATTATACGACCGTGTTGGTCTCTAATGGCGTACAAAGTAAAATAGTTTTTGTAATATTATTTTTCACTTCGTATGTTAAGAACGTTGCAAACTGAGAAGAAGAAACAAAGCGAGGAGCATACGCACTTCTTAATATTTTCAACAATTTGTGTAGGAATATCTTCTCTTATGTTACTCTTCTTTGGGTGTTCTCTGAAGAAATTTTTTTTAATTTGAAGCTTTTTCACCAACCATTGTTTACATCATTTCAATAGCCACTGGTAAAATCAGATCTTTAGCAAATATAGGTTTCAAAAATTTTTCTACGAATTTGTCTTTTTTTGTCTGGATGTTTTCTATTTAAACGACACAGTAGCTTAATAGCTTCATACTTTGTTTTAACAAGACTTCGGGACTTTTTGGAAAAAATTCACTCAGTAGGCAAGAGTACAGCTCATAATTTGAAAATGGTGCATCATTGCGCTTTGTTGTTTATATAAATTAAAAGTAAAATTTTTAAAAGGCTCCAGTGCTCTTTATCACTCTCTTGAATATGGTGGAAAGTTATGGAAACACGAAGAAAGAAATTACGATACTTGATGAAAAATAGGGCTAGTAACAAAGAAATAACTTGATGAAAGATAACACCCGCTCTAAAGAGCTAGTTAGTAACAAATGCTCTCAGTCATTTGGCCATAAAAAATTTTGGTATATAAGAAGTTGAGTACGCCAAGAAGCAAGGGGTAGTTGCTAGCAACATTCTTGTCAAAAGAGAGTTTCGCTTTATATTCACACCATTAGAGTAACCTAATTCGCTTTTTGGGCTCTTTCGCCAAAAAGTGTGCTATGATTTACAGGGAGGCAATTTATTCTATTTTATTGCTATTAAATAAAGTGTGTTTCAATAAGAACGATATGATTTTAAGATGAAATAAACTAAAAATTATTTGAGATACAACCAAACTTCTTATATTATTTTAAAGCATAGTCTATTACAGTATGTTTTCAATTACCATAATTGAAGTGTCCACCTCAATTTTCGATGACTAATGTCATAAATGCAGCGTTCGATGATCAATCTTAATGCATCAAGGGCTTGAAGTTTGTTTGCATAGACTATAGATTTCAAATAACCCCACAAGAAGTGATCTAAAGGAGTTAAATCACAACTTCTTGGAGGCCAACTAACAGTTGCATTTCTTGAAATTTTGCTTTCACCAAACTTTTCTTCCAATACGTCAATAGTGGCATTAACAGTGTGAGATGTCGCACCGTCTCGTTGGAACTACATGTCCTCAACTACATTTGGCCACAAAAAATCTCTTAACATCAATCGGTACCGCTCACCAGTCACTATAATCGCATCTTCTACCTCATTTTAGAAAAAGAATAGCCAGATGATGCCACTATGTAACAAACCGTACTATCTTCTTCTTTTTTAATCAGCGTCTCTTATCCGCATCTCCTTCCACCTGTCGCGGTCCTATGCCCTTGTAATCCACTTCTTTCCGGCTGCTTTTCTGATATCATCGTACCATCTACATAAATGTCTTCCTACGCCCCACTTCCCTATCCATAGCCTTCATTCGGTAGTAATTTTTGTCCATTTGTTGGTTTTCATTTGGGCTATATGACCTGCCCATCTCCATTTTATTTCGATTATCTTCCATTTTTGTTAGTTATCTGATTCTCTCTATTGGTATTTTGTCTTTTAGAATGATATTCAGTATTGCTCATTCCATATTTCTTTGTGTTACTTGTATCTTCTGTAATGTTTTTTTTTGTAAGGGCCCATGTTTTTGTCTTATATATCAATACAGGGAAAATACATTGTTGTAATACTCGTGTTTTCATATGTACGGGTAAATTTTCTACTTGTATTTTTGAGTATATGTTTTAACCTTCCAAAAGCCGTCCATGTCAATTTTATTCTTCGCTATAAGTCTGCGTTCTGCATATCTTTTTCTATAGTTATTCTTTGACCCAGATATATGTAATTTTCTACGTTCTCGATGTCGTCTCCTAGTTTTATTATATATAATACATATTATATAACCATATTATACAGTAACCTTTTTCGGATGCAAGGGCTTCGCGTAAATCTCAAAAACAACAATTTTGTTTATTAGCATATCCACTTAACCAGAAATGAGAAAATAATTTTTGCGCAAAATTATGATTTGTTTCAAGTTCTAAAGCCCAAGCAGCAAAGTCACGGCGCATACGATAGTCCATTGGCTTCAGTTCTTGGCTCAACACAATGTTATGCGGATATAGATCCAAATCTTTCCCCAAAATACGCAAAATTGTCGTTTCTAGTTCTTGAATCAATAAATTTGAAGTCTCTGCTATCTCATGCAGTAGCAATGTTCTTTACATTCCTTGCATTTTGACATCTTGTTGGTATTTTCGCATCGTAAAATTCATTCAAATTTTTCAACGATTCGAGGAATAGCAAGCACAAAAGGGAGGTTATGTAAACCATATGTTTTGCAAAAAACAAGTCGAATGTTCACAAAAGAACGTATATTTTTATAAAATTTTTGGACAATAGCAAAAACGTTTTTGACGCATTTATTTAGTCATGATGAACTGTTAGAGTATAATAAACACATATCTAGTGGGAGTTATGACATTTTAAGCACGGCTGACATTTTATTTCAAGATCATATCATTCTTATTCTACCTTGCTACCTTGGATCCAGCAACCTTCATTATCTATCACACAGAATTGTAGATAACTAAATTTTTGGCAAGAAATATAGATTCTATAATTAATTTGTAATTTGATTTTATTTGTATTGTAACTAATAGTTACATAGTTAAATGATTATAACACGCTAGACAACAAATATAAAAGTTTGTTAAATTAACAAATTTGTACTTTAATGTATTCTTATTTTTAAGACAAGCCTATAACATGGTGATCTGGAACAAAATACTTTTTTCTCTTCTAAAATCATTTGCGATCTTTTTACCGATATTGTTAACCAACTTACTATTTAAGTTAAATCACTTTCAAGAACTGAATCTGCAAATGTAGTAGTCGTAAAGCTGATGGTGCAAATTTACATGTTAAATATTAATTTTCCTTAGAAAGTTTCAAGCAACAAGATTTAATGCTAAATTTGAAAATAAATCAAATAAAAATTTACTTTGATCTATTAAAGCTGTATTAGATCAAGATTTGAATTGATTGAATAAATTCTTTCTCCCTGATCTTTTAAGTGTGCCTTATTATGTTTGAAACTCATCGGATTGCGAGAACAAAGATAAAAATCGCCTCCGTTTTGTATGGACTCGGGGAACCGCATGTAAAACTAAAAACCGGCAAGTTGCGGCATTAAGTTATAACCAATTAATGCTCGAGAGCCCCATATGCAAAGTGGTGCCTCGAAATTTAAGAGCATAATAAATAGGAACCGCAATAGGTTGAAAGGTAATGGAGTAATCAGGGTGGGTGTTGTAGTGTGCGTTAATGGTGGGTGTAGTAGCATCGTCACTGAGAGATGCCGCGCTTCAGAGATTGTCTATTGTGAGGGCTTAAAATTGAATCCGCGTCGCTTTCAAATCGGAACCCTGTTTGCCGGTATTATTGCTGGTCGTCATATTTCTGATTTATCTGCCGTATCATCTGCGACGCTTCCAGCTGGAGTGAATAGCGTGTTTAAGCAACAAAAATAAATAAATCGATGCGACACATGCTCCGAGTCCCGCGCAGGGTACGCAGTTAGCAAATTTTCATTTGCCCTTTTGTTGCCGAGACGCTTTCCGAACCGACGGTTTTAATTTCGACCGGTACTAGACACAAAGTCGAAGTTAGACAATGCCCCACATCACTCCTACTAATTACGAGCATTAACATATTCAGTGTTTGTAAGCAACTGCTTTAAATTTGCACCCTGCATCAACTTTTTATTTGAACCTGGTAGATACCTTTTTCTTGAACATAATATTGGTTTTTTTATTAATAATAGTAAATTTTTTATAATATTTATAACTAAATATACATAATTTTCTAAATTTTTATTCTACATCTAAATATTAAGTGAGATTCTGGAATATAAACAATCGAAGCTACAAAAAATCTAGCTATAAGTTAATTAGTTCATCCTCACAAATCTACCAAAAACCTATATGTATAGGGTGATCGAAATTAAATTATAGGTTGTTTTTTTTTTAAGCAAAACCCACATTATTTGAACAATCCGAATTTTATTCCTATCAGCGTGAAGTACAGACTTAGCAGTTACGTATGGAACATGATATTGACCAAATGCCTTTTACGACTCCACTGACAGCAATTACACGTCCGATAGTCTCTTCTATTCCTATATTGTAGAGGGTTTCTTGGCACAAACTCCAGAGGAAGAAGTCTAATAGAATTAGATCACAAAACCGCTATGACCAAGCGATGCCACCTTCAGCGAGGTAACACGACCAGGAAATTTGGTTTGAAGTAAAGTGAGCGTTTTACGTCCTGTGTGATCTATTCAAACCATGTGTTATTCAAGTTCAAATCGTTGGTCTCATTTAAAAAAAAGTTGTTAGCATCCCTCAATAGCACATCATTGACAGTAACAACGTTGTTAGCTTCTATCTCAAAATTACGGCACACCAAGCAGTACATTTTTGTAGACGCATTGCTTTTTCATGAGTAACACGTAAATTTTTACTACTTTACATGTGACAATTTTGGCGATTCACAAAAGTACTCGTATTTCAAGTAACATGAGATTCATCGCATATATAAGTAAAAGTGCTGAATTTTCTGAAACCTAGTTCACAAATGTACGGCATATCTGGTGGTCCATTTCTTTAAGTTCTTGAGTCAATTGATTTTATGTTTGTTAACGTAGATCTTTTGTTAAAATGCGTTGCGTAGTATTGTATGAAGATTCCAGCTGCTTGAGATCTTAGGTACGCTATCACTTACTTGAGCAATACTGTCAGCGGCGAACCGTTGTGTTGTCAATAGGCTTAGTACTTGTTTCAAACTGTTTTATTAGATCACGCACTTTACGCTCACTTGGTACATTGTTGCATCCAAACTATGGTAGAAGTTTCCTGATTACCTATTTTCATAATAAGCTTGAATGATACTGATGTATAATTACTCAGTATTCGTCAATATGATGACTTCGTTATGAATTTAGATACTAACCTTACAAATACAAACTTCCAACGCTCAATTCAAATCCTTTATAATCGACGGTTTGGAACAATAATGGTAATAAACAAATGCTACAAATATTTATAGTCCAATACCCGAAAAGAGTTCACAATTTTGAAAACATTGCTTTACCAGTACAGTACAATGCACAGAGCAAAAACATGCAAATTTTCTGTGAAACTCAAACTTCAACATCCAGTTATTAGCAAGTGGTTTATAATTTCTTAATATCAACACTTTTATAGTAGTCCTAAGATTTTAAATATCTCTATTATTGGATTAATTGACAGTATTATTGTACTTTTTATGTTTAGTATAATTTATTAGAGACTAGACCAAAACTAAACCAATTTTTCATTTACCACTCATTTTTGCTTTTATGCTTTTTGAATTTTTATTAAGTTCACACATGTTGAAACCAAGACATTCAAATAAATTTTGCTTTAAGATTTCATTCAGTATATTTTTATCTAACAATTTCACAAAAATAATATATTGACCCTATATTTATTCCTATTGTTTGTTGCAATATACTACATAAAGTCTCGCACATTGTTTAAGCATAAACAAAGTAACTAATATATAAGAGTTGTCTAAAAAATTGTTCTTAATATTACAGAATATCCATTTAATCTTAATTAGCTTAATTATGTGTTGCATGACCAGGTACAAATGTTCCTTCGGTGTTACAGCAATTACCAATATTCCCAAAAGTTATCAAACTTTCTTCTTCGTCCTTCTGATTTTATAATTTTAACATTAACTGCGCACATAGTTAAGAGTACCCATTGTGTAATTTAGTGATATCTAATCGCGTGGCAAGCCTTTCTACATTTTATTGCTCGCTTATAATTCAAAATTAGTCACATTTTACGCATAAATTGCCAAACTTTGAAAGCAGTTGCGACATCAAAGTGGGCACTTTGCTTATAGGATTTGCCCGATTACACATTGCATCAGATTTAGCCAGGTATTCCATGCGCGTGGCGGCCGCCACGCTTTGCATATAACGCACGCCACAGCTAGAAGAAATCAAAAACCTCTGTCTGACGTTACACAGGGATTTATATTATTACAAAAGCATTTAAATCGATCCACAAGATTTGCTCGCGGTAATATGTATGGCAAAATGTAATTTAAGAATGAACCATAGCTCCCTTCAGAACGCGAGGTCCCATAGTTTTTGATTTTAGAGGGCTTAATGTGGTTAATAAATAAAATTATGTGACTATTACTGATAAGATCCTTATTGACAACTATGGTAAAGTGGGGACTGTACGAGGTGTTCTCCAAAAGTTTAAGATATTTTGGCATTTAATAATACGGAATTTGCTTGTTTAAAAGATCAAAGCAACAGAAAAATTGCAAATAAAATTTAAATTACCAATTTTAAATTATTTGACCACCACCAATATACCACTAGCTTATTTACAACAATATAGTAGACTATCAGATCAAAATCAACGGCAAACACCAAATGCTCTCGGGGCATCATACGAAGTGCATTCAAGTTCTAAGGTCTCTATATTTTTTCTGAAAAACTACTTACCCAAGAAAGTTGAAACTTCTGTTACTTCTCGACGTAATCCCCGTCTAAACGTACACATTCTTCACAACGTCGTCGCCATGATTTCATGGCTGCTGAGAGCACTTCTTTGGGGGTGTGTTTTGCCCACAAGAAAGTCGCTGACGCAACAGGGGCTCGGCTGGAAAATGAGCGGCCACGGGAAAAAATTCATGGCGGCATTGTGTTCATCGGATCCACCTTGAAGAATCTTTTCGCATTTTTAGGTTATTATGTAAAATGAGTTCCACAAACCCTACGAAAATGCTAAGTTTAGAGGCGATATTACGCACACCTAGTCGGCACTTTTCCATAACAACCTGTTCCACTCGCGCAATCATGGTTTTGGTCCGTCTGGTTCACGGCCGAGTTGCTCCGGTTCATTGTCACACAACGACCTTTTTTAAATTTTTGCACCCACAAACGCACATTTTTAACATCCATAATCCATAATACGCATATTTCACTCAATTTGCGATGAATCTCGATGGGCGAGAGGAGAAAATAAATGATTACACACTAAACGACGCCATTTGAAATATACAAAACTACACTCACTACAATGGCGGTAATTCGACCAGTGTAGATTGTATGATGCTGCCACCTATATATACAAATTCAGAAATATTACTCGCATCCTTTAAAATTAACCGCATCTTTCTACTTATTTTCAATGTTTGAAAAAAAATTGAAGACCTTATAACTTGAATGTACTTTGTATAAACGCCTTTGACGGTCGTGAAGTGCATTCTTCATCTTCTACTTTAAAGGCTTAGGCTAACCACCTACCTAAGGTACCTCCAAGCTGGCTCATAGTACCGCACAAAAGAAGAAGAAGAAGAAGAATATACAAGGGCTGCACGATATCTATTGCCAATTGGCGACCTTGCATGTGCTAGGTGTGATCTGACGTTTGCATCATAAAGTTTGACATTTTTGGCGGCATGCGTACTCGGAACGTTTTGTCATACGGAAGCTATTTGTTTTGTTTTCATTAAGTTGAAAATTTTCTCTCGGCCAAAAAATGAAACATTGTTGTGCGACGATTTCGTTACGACTTTCGACATGAATTATCTCAACAACAGTGCGTCGATCAATTCACTTCAAATTTTGGTGATGAAGCCCCACATAGAGCAACTATATATATCGTTGATTCAATAAATTTAATGATGGTCGTAGTCAACTGGCAGATGAGTTTGAAGAAGGTCGTCCAAAATCGATTATGGTGCCCACAAACATCGATGTCTTGCTCGAACTGATAAAGCAAGGTCCTCATGTGACTTATCGTAAAATTCAACCATTCTTAAGTTTAGTATGACTAGCATACCTTCGATATTGCATGAACATTTAACCATGAAAAAGCTATGAGCGCGTTGGATAGCGCATAAGTTAACGATCGCTCAAAAACAAGCTCATGTCGATTGGTGGAAAAATACGATCGCGGTGTTTCAAAACCCGTTTACAACATCGTCACAGGTGACAAATCTTGGCGTCCGAAAGTAAATAGCAGTCGGCTGTACGGGTCTTCCAACATGAGCAAAACCCAACAGATGATCCCGTTTTTTTTTTTTTTGAAAAACTGCACGCACGATTCCGGATTGCTTTCCAGCATGACACTGCAAGCTCACACACATTGACGCAAGCAATTAGCTTTTTGGGCACTCAAAACGTCGAACTGATAGGTCATTTGGCGTACAATCCTGATTTTATCCTTAACGATTCCTTTTTGTTCCTACATGGGAACATGGACGATTTTCGACGCCGAAAGAGGCGACTGATGCGTTCAAGAACCTAATTCGCTTTGGAAAAAATGTTACGAAAATTGGTTCTAGCGTGTGCAACAATGTATTGACGCCAAAGAGAATATTTTGAAAAACAACAAAAACTTTTTTAACATTAAACATTTGTTTTTGTTTGTATTTGGAAGGACATAAATAAAAAATGTGGGAGAATTATCAAGTCCCAAATCAAAATTGCATATAAAAGATAATCTTAAACTACATGCTTTTACTAAAGAATGACACTCGTAAAAGTTCGCACAACTAGCTAGGTCATCTTCAATTTTTATAAATTGCTCTTTAGTTACCAAAAATACAAAAAATTTGTCATCTTTAATAGAAGCTTATCGGTAATGTCTCTGGTGTAAAACAAGAACGCTTTTTATTGGTCGGGAATGTTTTGGGATTGAGAGTTGGTATTTTATTAATTCTGCTAATTATGGAATAAGGATTTGCTAGAATGCCCCTTTTGTAGTAAAGTAGTGGTAATAGTTTCGAGTTTTGTTTGTTGGATTTCTGTAATAGTAAGGCCGATGACTCTAGTGTAGAGAGATTTTGCGATTTAATAGATTTGGGCAGGATAGTGATGGTATTTGACGTTTAGATAGAGATTAGTATGGTATAGGTTTTATATAGACAGTAAAATAAAAGCTATCGCTTAAGAAAAATTTATAAGAGCGCCTAGAAAGATTTGAAAATTTTTCGTTCAGTTTGATGTTAGTGTGGATTTGGTTTAAATAGTAAAGAACTTTAAGAAACGTATCTTGTCAATGACACCAGATAATAAAAGTATCATCGTCATATTGTATCCACCTGGTTGTTTTAATGGGGAACGCATAGGAGCAACCATATAAACTATAAATACACCAAACTTTCCTTTACGCAAAGATGATATTATGGTCAGCTTTGATATCGTCTCTTTGTTTACCAGTACTCTAATTTCTAAGACTTTGCACTTATTGAAATCTATTTACATAATAAAAAATAATACTTATTTTCTTAATTAACTATTGCCCATCCAATACACACTTTACCTATCAAAATAAGTTTTACCACCAAACTAAAAATGCTTATAACAAATAGAACTATATGTAGTTATTATAGGTGCTCTTATGGGCTACCCACTTTTACCCTTTATAGTAAACCTTTTCATATTAAACTTCAAAACAAAAGCCCTCGCTTCCTTCGTTAAACTTACCTTCGGATATAATATATCAACGGAGCTTTTGTTGTCTAGCCTCACGAAAAAGATACGTTTTCCAAAAACATTTCTTAACTAAGCTAAATCCAGACCAACACCAAATACACTATGGAAACTGAAAACCCCCTTTCAAATAACACTCTTTGCAAAAAACGTACTCATGCTGACCGTTGCCTAAATCCCAAATACTTCAACACTCTTCCCAAATCCAATCTGCCTACTCCCCAAGAAGATCTATTAGTCAAAAAAGAAGACTTCATAATTTCAAATCAAAGTCGATGTCGACTTCCACCCCAATATCAACTTTACCACAGAAATCGAAAAAAATAATTTCCTCTCCTTCCTAGATACTCTTATAACAAAAATCCTTTAAACGATAGCTTTTATCACAAAGTCTACAGAAAACTTGCTCATACTAACTGTTGCCTAAACGCCAAATCCCATCGTAACACTGGCCAAATCCATTCGATTGCAAAATCCTTCATCACCAGATCTATCATAATTTTCAACATGAAAAGCCTGCAAGTAAAACTCAAAACTTTTACCTCTACACGGATACAAAATGAATATTTCAATAGGTCCTTACCCATAATATTAGAACTATTAACAAAAATACCAACTCCCAAATCCAAAACCTTTACGACCAATAAAAAGCATTCTTGCTTTACAACAAAGGCATTACCGATAAAATAAGCAATATATTAATGAAGGAAAACATACACATGGTCCTTAAGACTAATAATACAACAGCTAACTTTATTGGATCAGCCAAGAGCACTGTACTAATAAATCTCAAGAAGTATATAAAATACCTTGTAGAGAATGTCAAAGAACTCCTATAAGTCAGACGAACCTGCAAATATCTGGCCGAATATATTGCAATGTTCTACAAAAGTTGTAACATTTCTGGAAAGTGGTATATCGGATGTATACATCACATAGAGGAGGGGACGGAGATCTACCTTGAGGTAGTTTTGGTTGAATGTAATATAGAGTGGACGTTTTATCGTTAATTTTGATTTTCGAGAATTTAAAATTTTTTTACCTTGCAGAACAGGAGCGGGTATCAAACTTTGTCAAAGACCTAGCTTATATCTAGGAAGACCGTTTTACAGTGCTGTTCTTTCATTTTTCCATTGTTCCGTGTCCTGATACAGTCCACTAAACAATGACCATAAGTATTAAGGTGTAATCTTTTCGAAAAGTTTAAATATTATGAGCAATAAGTCAATGGGGCGGTAGAATGGTATGTCCTTTAAATTTTTTCGAGCTCCGGTATTATTACTATCTAATCAGTTTTTAATAATTGTGGTCAATACTCTCAATATGGACTTCACTATATACATTAGATTTGCTAGACCCTCTCTAACATTTTGATCTTTAAGTGTTTTTCCGTTTAATTTATTGATTTTGTTTTTAGTTTCTCTTGGAGTAAATAGTCTTAGGCGTTTATGTTCGAGATGGGTGAAGCTAGATCATGTTCTATCTCTTGAACATGAACATTGTCCATAGAAAAAAAATTAATAAGTGCTCTCCAAATAGAGAAATTTTTGTTACCTTTGACCCTTGGACCCGATAAAGTAGATTTTTGACGCATGGGAGATAATGTCTATTTAGATTATCTTTTTAGATAAAATGATCTTGAATGGACAAGTTTGACAGATAGTTTTTGAACTGTTTCTCATTTCTTGTAACTATATTATCAAATTCTGGATTTTTGTTTTTCTGCTACTAATTTTTTGATTTTGCAAAGTTTATTATTAGTAATATCTTAGGGTTTGATATACAGTTTGGCATCATGTTAAAGTAGATGGATGAAAATGTCTATTTCGTTATCAACATCCTTCAGTGTTTTTAGACTTATAGTTAGGTCTGTGTCTTCATGTATGATTGGACTGTATGTGTCTTAGATTGTTTTGAATTTTTATAATTGGGAAAGGGGCGTTATTATAATTATTAGCGATATGTTTATTGTTGCTATTATAAAGCTTTGACGTGATATGAGTTCGTAACTTAAAATTATACCTATGTATGTGAAATTTTAAACCAGATAGTTGGCCATCCAATCGATAAAAACAAATAGTTATTTTCTTAAATGTTTCTGCTAATTTGTGACCTTTAGTAGTTGTAAGGTGTAAACTTGGACTGCCAAATTTGTTCTGTGAGCACAAGTGTTGCTCCTCTACCCGCGGCCGGACCAGAAGAGTTCGACTATCATTAAACCTACGAGTTTATGTGATGCTGTAATATCATATTAATTAGGCGTATAAACCCTTGAGGCTACAATGTTGCTATGTGCGTCCCAATGAAAGAGAAGGAGCAAACTATAAAGTGTTTTTACAAATGTAGTTGCTGCCAGTTATAAATTTTGGTCTTTTTCTATTGAAAAATACTTATAATTATTCTTTTGGTATTTTGTTGTTTGAGTTTAAAATAAACTACAGTCATTTTTTGGCGCACTTACCGGCAGTACAGCCTCAAGGGCTTATTGTACTTACAATATGCGATTTTACACTACGACGTCACATACGCATATGAGTTTTCGGCGAGACTCAAACCCGTCCACCCGGTAAATCCCCGGACAGATGAGCATTAGGCTACATCTGCGGCCCAACTACAGTAATAGTTTTTTTGTATAAAAAGTTTATTTTATTGATGTAGTTTGGATATGGTCTTTGTGTGGTATAATTTGTATTTGGGTATATTAATGTGGTTTCTTGTGGTAATATTAAATATATTATATTCTGAGATTATTTGTATTTCCTTTTTTTTGGCTTGAGAGAACATTGACATTCAGTTGAACAAAACTGAAAAACTTAATTATTTCTTTAGTATATAATGGTTGACAAGCAAAGCATCACTGTTCTGATGCATTAATTAATTAAAAAGAATTTGGTTAGTATACTAGTAGTGTTGTTTCAACGTAGGTTGTATATTTTGTGGCTATTGGTAGTATATAATTTAACTTACAATCGAAGCTCCAATCGGCGGAAACAAACCAAATGGCCGTTCGGCAGTAATTGCGTGTGCGTTCCCAATTCGCAGGCCGTACAATTGTTTTATGCAAACTCACTTAAACCCTTCAAATATTTAATACGCGTTTCTCATCCAACGGAGAACGATCAAAAACAGCGGCCCGATGACTCGGCCGCGGCCGCCTGGCTCCAGATGCACTGTGCACAAACGCATGGACCTCCTCGTGTAAATCAAGAGCTCAAGTCATGCCACATTTCTTTGTTTACTTTCTGTTCAAATGTATAGATAAATACTGTTTTGTTCAAGAAGGTTCTATTTTTATCATTTATTTAGAAGTTTGTCTGTTTTGCGGACATCTTTCTTATTCTTATTTGTCATCATGCACGGGTGATTCTTCTTTTACGGTGGCTATATTTGCTGTCTTTTACGAGTCTTTACGCATATTTTTCTTAACTGGTATAGATTGTTTTTTTCTGAAGTTTTTAATGCATTTTCTGTAAGTGTAAGATGTTCCACAACACATTGTTAACTAAATTTTTTGTGCCCTATTGTTTGTCCTTTCATCTTTTTTGTATTCAAATTGTGGTAATAACATGTTTCGTTTGCTAGTACTTACTAACTATTATTGATTTATACCACATATGACTTGCCAATCGTTCTTCTTGCTTGTTTGGGTTTCTTCTTCTTTACTTATAAATGTCATTCTTCGTATTTCATGGTTTATGTTTGATTTGTATAATTATATTGCCTTTGTCGGTGTTAGATGAAACATTACAAAAAATGTAGTAAGAACATTCGCTGCTAGCTGCCATTACATATTAGCTTGCTTACAAAAATGGTAATTATTCGAAGTATTAATATTTTCAAAATTTGCTCCGAGCAAATGCATAATTTACAGAATTGTTACATTGTTTGGGTACTTGCTTGTCAATGTTTGTAGAATAAAAGTTTACCATAAAGCTATTTTTGAAGATGTTAGCATAGATATTAAAATGTACAATTAACCTAAAGGTCAGCGCGTACTATTAAAACTGTTTTAATAAAGTGGAAGTATGTCCTTAGGCCGGGTTTGCACAATGCTACTGCTTGATCGTAAAGTCACATATCGTAGCCTTGCATGTTTGTTTATACATAAATGTTCGCAACAAACACATATGAATAATGCGCAATTGCTTTGGGTTCAGTTACTAACTTGTAATCAAAGTACATATACAAGAGCGGTTTAAAAATTCTCGGCCTCGATCATAGATGTCAATACTATAAGTATGATTTTTTTCTTAAGTTGGCACATCTTTCAAGAGTGCGCTTGTAAAATTGCGATTCGGGTTGTCAAACAGTTTTCGTTATCCCTTAAAATGAATAAAATTGGATGACCGACGAATTACGGTGTGCAAAATTGGTGAAGCTGTGAGCATTTCAAAAAAGCGAGTAGGGTGCACTGTATTTTGCAAGAAGAATCGGATATTAAAAAGCTTTGTGCGAGATAGGCCCCACACTTGCTTACAAAGAACAAAAACGTATTTAAATGACAATGTTACAATAATTCCTAAAGCATTTTAAAGAAAATAAAATTGATTTTTTATCGATTTATTACCATGGATAAAATCTGAATTTACCATAATACGCCGGAATCAAAACAGTGGATTGGAGCAAGTTATTCAGCTCTAAAGAAGATGAAGTCTGTTCTATCAGCAAGAACGATTTTGGTATAAATCTTCTGGGACGCTAAAGGCACTTTATTAATTAATTACCTTGAATATGGTGGAGCAATAACTGGAAAATATGCAAAATTTTTACCAACGTTCGATAAAGAGATTTGTGAGAGACTCGGTTTGCAAAAGAAAAAAATTATCTTTTATCAAGGCACTGCGCTTGTCCACAAATATCTTAGTATTTCTTCTGCTCAAGACGTGATTTCCACCATAAATAAGTATTTTGCAAACTTAGAGAAAAATCATTACCAAGATAAGGTAATGGTGTTGCATCATTTGTTTAATTGTCAGGGCAAAAATTTTTCAGGCCATCCTCGTATAATACCATACTATAATAGCTTAAGCTGGCTAGCTAATATTATTTGTAAGCTTTTGCACATGGGAAAATTATTCGTATACCACAATTTGTACGAGAAACCCACTCAATATAAACTAATTAACAAAAAAAAGCTAGGGTAACGTAAAATAGGATTTTTAGGTGCATAATCTATAAATAATAACTAACATAAATGTTCCTTAACAGTTTAGAAACTAAAAATAGTGATGGTTGATTGTTTAAAACGTACAATACCAATGCGAGTGTGGTAGGGATGATGGCGAATGGCCGTTGTTGACGTCACCGAGTCAGTTAGTCGATGACGTACCCGAACTAGCCGGATAGCACATGCTTTTTCACTGTACAGTGGTATGTCCTTTGCCCTTAAAAGCAGTAAACCAAGATTTAAATAAATAAAATCCGTCGTGTCTATTAGACTCATACTCAACTGGATTGTAAACAATCCCGGTAACGTCAACAACAGTCCCCCACCGCCTCCCTTACCACACGCTTACAAATATAAAAGAAATAGCGCGCGGGTCAGTAACTTAATTTTTAGAAGATATCCTCCTGAAGGTGTCCGTCACAGTTGTGGACGAAACGTCAAGAGTTTCCAAACTTCGACTACGGCCTAACAACATGAGAACCAGCAACACAATGCATCAGTTTAAATGTAGCTTTAGCGTATGAGAGGTCTATCGAAAAATTTGTATTGCAAGCGAAGAAGCAACAAACTACTTGTAACTAATTTCAAATATTTGCTTCAGGCAATACGAGACCCTTAAGAAAACATCTTAATTACAAAATAACTTTCTACAAATATTAAAGGTATGGAAGTTACAATCAGCTAGGAAACAGGAATGGTAATTCAGTATATAAATGGCACATTACAACGGTTTACCATATGCATTTTTTATCTCTTAAAAAAATGTACTCGATTTACAAGAGAGAGCATTATTGGTTTTCTCCAAATGAGTTTTTCCCCTAACCCAAAAAAAAAATGTTGCTAGGTATTTGGTAGACTACTGCCGGACATCCATCACGAGCTCCTAAAAAGAAATGAAACTATAACTGCTTGCATTTATTGTAATTAACGAAAACAAATTTAAAAGAATACAGGAGTACAGCATTTTCAAATAGGAAGAAAACTTTATTTAACAAAGACGACTTACTACAAGATAGTGAAATTTCAGGGAGAAATTGCGACCAACTCACTATAGACAGAGCTTTTAATAATAGATTTAAACTGGTCTCTTAACCTAAATAATATAATAAACAAACAGTTTAATAATGAAAAATAGCTAAATTACTAGAAGAATGTACAAAAATATATATTTGTGGTCAAAAAAATATTTTTTTTTCTGTATTATAGTTCTACATAGCCTATTTTATAACATAGATTTACTTATTTTTGTAAAAATCATTTCTAAAGGTCTTAAATGCGATTTAAAAGTCGTTATGACAGTTGGGGTTACGCTCCCTTTTTTGTTTTCACTTTAGTAGCAATTTATTACAAATTGGATTTAAATTTTGCGGTACTATACATTGTACGAAAATTATAAATGTGACAGTGAACAATTGAACCAAGTGAACCATATAATTAGTATTCAAATGCTGGCAAGTGTATTGAATAATGTTGTACAGTGCAAAAAGGTTTTACTGATTTGACTATTGCTCTGGATGGTTCTTGGCAGAAACGAAGACATACAAGTGCCAATGGTATAGTTTTTGCAAACAAGTATTGATACAGGAAAGGTCATAGATGTTGAACCCTTGAGTAAATACTGTCAAAAGTGTGAGAATGTAAAGAATTGTGAACAGAAATTGAAACAACATAAAGACAGTGGTGAGTGCAAAAGTAATTACACTGGCGTCAGTGGTGAAATGGAGGCAGCTGGTGCAATAGATCTGCAAACCGGCGTGACCAACAAAAATTCCAAGATACTTGCCAGGAACAAAACGAAAACACAGGAGGATGAAGATAATGAACCAGATGACCCGGAATATGGATCAGGGATGCACTAACATAGCACATATCTTCATCTCACTTTCTCCGCAAGTAAGTTTTTTAAAGATTCAATCATGTTTTTCTCAAGAACTATGTAAGCTACCAGCATGAAATTTTACCAGTTATTTTGTGGTAACTGTAGAATATATTGACATTTTTTTAAGTTTCTAACTCAAAACCTTCCAAAATATTTAAATCTAGTTTTGTGTAAAATGAGTGTTTTTTATTCGCTTCAAGAAAAAAAATTTTGTGTTTGGAGCCTAAAACACTTTAAAAAATGTTAATTTGTACAGAAACCATGAATCTATTTGTGTACCAAATTTTAACACTATAGAGTGAATAGTTTCATAGAAAAATCACTATAAAGATAGCAAATTTAACATTGCGGAGATAGGGTGTACCACCTTCCTTTAATAAATTCACTTTATACTAAAAATATCAGATAATAGGAAAATCTTATTGTTTGTGCGCATACAATAATTCTATGAATTGTTTATCCATTTTATTAGCACATGTTTTACTTTAGTCATTCACTGAATCTCAAAATGTTCACTTTAATTTAAAATAGATCTGTAACCCTTAAACATGTCTGTGAAAAATACTGTAATACGTGCATGTTTATTTTTCGAATTTAAACTTGGGACTAATATTACAGAATCCAAAAAAAATTGTACTACGTTTTGATAAAAGAGAGTTGCATCAAAAACGGAGAGATGGGTTGGGGAATGAATCCTTAAAAGACAAGATCAGAAAATGGCAAACAATGAAAACAATAAGGAACATTTGCACAAAATAGGAAAAAGGAGGAAATTAAGTAAATGTGTACAAATTACAACGTCTTGCAATAAGTACACCTTTTATTTCACTACTAAAATCGGATGACTTTTGGGTCAAATTTTGACCATTGATGTAAAGTGGATTAAGTATTCCAATTATAAATGTACTCTCTACTGGCTATCGCCAAGTGACCCTGGGCCTCAAAATCCTAAGGGAAAGTTGATACCATGAAACTTCTTCTTTGTGTTTGATGATCTTTAAAAAGAATTATTTACTATGAATATCTATGAGTTGGTCAGAACCTTACGGCAAACATTTATAGTGAACAACTCTAACAAGTGCACGTTGCATTACAACAAAAAACTCTGTTAAATGGTAAAAAAGTTTTATTTTTGCAACATTCGCACGATCATACAGTGTAATGAACACCAAATAAAAAATAATAAACTTAGGGTCTACCGCATTTCTTAGACATATTCTTATCGAAGTTTCATCTATTTTTATCTTTGATGGTAAACAATTTAATAATAAAGTCAAATTGAATATTTTTATATTTTTGGAAAATAAAAATAATTAATTTTATAAAAATGGAATTTATAAATTATCTTCTCGCTGAAAAAGAGTTTTTTAATATTCCTTTAATGAATAAAGTAATTTCATGTAAAAACATACAAATGTTTCTCAATTTTAAAAACGACGAAATTTTCTTGGTTATGTAAAATATTTTTCTAATTAAAAAAGTGCTTTAAATATTTAATATTAAGAAGCAATAGTTATATATAAATTATAGCATACTATAAAATAATATTAGTTATTTAATACTATCACCATACTATTAAAAGTTTAAAAAAACGACAAAATAATGTGTAGAACAAGAATCTAAGATTCTTTGTGAATAATTTGAAGCCGTTTCGTGGAAGTAATAACCTTTAAAAACGGGGTAGGGTTATCTATAAGAACTGTGAACTTTTGGCCATCTGATTAGCTGTGTCCACCCCGGCGGGTGAAACAAATGCGCAGCTGGCAATTTTCGTAATCGAATAGTTCCGTATTTATTCTGCGGGATAGAGTTCATGCAGCATACATCAGACCGTAGCCATATTCTAATTACTCAAAACCATAATTGATTTGGGTACGGAATCCTTGGGGATCTAAGACCGATATGGATCGGTCCCGTGGGACACGGTGACATCGTTATCGGAACGGCGTTGCATTCGCATTTGTTTACTCAACTTTACACGCTGACACTGGGTAACTGTACGCCGCCTTCTTCATGCACGAGGGCAATTCGGCATCTCCGTTCACCTTATCAAAGGTGATCAATAGTGTAAACAACTGGATGCTTTGATTAATTGTAAGCTTACAAACAATTTGCTGTCGGCCAGAGATTGTCTGTTTTGGTTTGCCTTCTGCATCCTATTGTAAAATACGAGAGCTGAGCGAAAGATTTTGCGTTGTTGTGAAAGGAATTGTTTTAATTTAATTTAATTCTAAGTGCAATACTCATATAACCACCAAAAAATAGTACCGAGACTTGGTGTCACCCATCATCCGCATCAATTGTATAAGTATTTCAGAAGAAATTATTATAAGTTCAACATAATTAATAATACAACCAAATGAAAATCCTTCATATACTTTGCTTTCCAAGCAAATTAAAAACGATGAAACCTTCTATTAGTTGGTTGTAAGCAATTTTTTTTTGCTTTTCATATTTGTAGTATAGTAACGATCTTTATCTTTGGATTTCATATGGCAATTGAAAAGGGAAGAAATGTTGAAAAGGTGAATTTCAATGCCAAATGATATGGAACTGTAAGCCATTTGACTGTTTCGAAATGGTTTTAAGTTATTTGTTGAAGTTAAAGAAGTATGTCAAGAGTTCTTTGTTTCAAAATCAGTAGATTAGTGCGGATTCGACAATTTTTAGAACGCTGACAAAGAGTCATTGATAACGTCGTGTTGTAACAGGAGGGGTAGTTAAACTGCACGTTTCTAAGAAGCTTGTATGGTGCGAGAGGCGGAGGGAGGTATTTAGAAAATGGTCGAAGTTACGTACGAGCACAACGCGCGTTCCGCCTACATTTTCATCTTCCTCTTAGTACTCCTGTTCCAAGTAAGAGAATTATTTTGCTTTGGACTAACAAATTACGTACAACGGACCAAACAATAAGAAGAAAAGGTGGTAGTTAAAGAATTATTAAGACCCCCAGAACATAGAGGCTATACGAGCCTTTGAAGATCTACCAGGCGCCACAGCGTTGCTCTTGGACGTTCGATTCGAACAGTAAGAAGAATTTTGCATGATGACTTACACCTATACTCGTATAAAATGTAAATAGTTAATGCTTTGAACTTCGGAGATTATTCTATCTGCGTTGGTTTTCGTGAGCACACGTTACAGCTGCTTGAAGACGACCCACAGCTCATTGATAATCTATGGATGAAAAATGAAGCTCATTTCCACCTCAGAAGATTTGTCAATAAAAACAATTTTTACTATTAACCTGTTACTAATTCTCAACAACTTCACGAACAGCTTCTCCATTTGTCCAAAGTTACAGTCTGGTGCAACTACTGTAACATCAGCGCGCTATGTTAAAATGCTGAAAATCTACCTTATTCCAGAACTTCAACGATTTCCTGTGAATGAGAACACTAATTTCCAACAAGATGTAGCAACTAGACACACACCCAGAGTGTCAATGAACTTTCTGAAAGATCTTTTTCTGAACTGCCTTATCGGTAGGAATGGGAATGTTCAGTGGCCTTCAAAATCGCCAGATCTGAGCTTCTGTGATTTTTTTATAGGGAATATGTCAAGTCGAAGGTTTTTGAGACTCGTCCAGCAACTATACTGGACTTAAAAGTGCGGATTGAAAAAGAAGTTTGTGCAATAACACCGGCGGTACTACCACGTATCAGAGAGAATTTTCTTATGAGACTAAGACAATGTGTACAAAATCATGGTCGCCATGATATTCAAAAGGTGAAACTTTTTTACTTTCATACAAATTTGCATTTCTGACAATAAATGAAAAAAATACTGTAAAATTCTTTTAAATGCAAGTGTCTAGACTGTGTCAGAGCTGCTAACGCAAGAGGGTACCACCTTCATTTTTTTCTAAGATGTCTTTAGAACCACAAAAAACAGGTCAAAAGTTTATTAAACCTTAAAGCTTACCAACTCAAAAACAGCCCCATCGATGTTTCACTTTCTCCTCAGCTTGTTATGAAATATAGAGAACTAATTTTAGCTGTCTAGGAGCTAACGTGGATAGCGCTTATAACCTGACAATCAAAAGAAAACACAAAAAAGTTAATTGACAAGTAGATAAATTAAAAAATGACAACACACGAGAACAGTTTAACGATAAACTTAATGATCAAATCTTATATACGCATAATACTACAGAAAATGACATTAAATATCGTTGGATTATTCTAAAAAAAATGAAGTACTGTAAGCACACATCGATGAAAGAAGCAAAACCTGGATTACGGACGAAATCATAAATATGATCAAAGAAAGGAAAAAATACAAAATCTTTAAATACAGATGAGAGGAAAAACCTACAAAAGATTCAGAAATAAAGTCAATAAAGAGTGCACAGTGTCAAAAGAGAAATATACAAGACACAATAATATAATCAAAATACAATCAAGCAGTCTAAAATTTAAAGACAAATAAAGCACAAGATATAGATCAAATATCATCTGAACTTATAAAAGCCATGAATAAAAGACCTTATAAAAAACTCTACCAACTTGTATGTCAAAGGTATGAGTCAGAAAACGACTTTGAAGACTTTACGATGACCAAGATAATTCTCAAGAAAAGTAATGTACCGCAGAACCGAAAGAATTATATAAAATTATTTAATCGAAGATCCGTTTAAATTTAGATAAGAATTTGGAACTTGACAGGCTATATTAGCAATTAGAACTATAATAGAAAAATAATAGAAAAAATGAACAAATGTATATTGCATTTATTGACATAACGAAAGCCTTTAATAACGTTAAATTGTCAAACCTATTCGAACTATTGAATAATATCGAAATTAAATATAGAGATATAAAAATCATTCAGATATTATATGAAAAATAATAGACGGTTGTAGCAGTAGCGAAAATATCAAGAAAAGTAAAAATTAACAAAGGATTTTCACAAGGATGTCCAGTTTCATAACCTCTCTTTGAGGTACTTATTCAAGCCTGGAGTGCAAATATACAAAGAAAGAATCTTGTCGATAAAGTATGCCGACGACATAACAATAATGGAACAAAACCTAAGAACAACACATGCTTGGAAATAAACATGAAAAAAATAAAAACATAGATATGTAGTAAAACGCCAATACCTAGAACATATGTGACTTTTAACACGCAAGTCATTAACGACATCTAAGAACTCTGTTATCTCGAATCTAAAATTACCAACAGTTGATAGAACTAATAAAGAAATGGGAAGCCATATTCAGCAAGCCAAAATCGCATTCTTAAAAAAAACTGTTAACGTCAAACTGCCTCTCAACTGAAGAACGAAAACGATTTCTAAAAACATTCGTTTAGAGTTTGATTTATCATTTCCGAATGAGAATCTTGGACGATAGCTGCTAGCGAACAGAAAAAACTAGAAACCTAAAATGCGATGCTGCAGACAAAATAAAACAGAAAAACGTAAATGAAACAAATACAAAAAGGAAGAGAATCTGGCATATCCTTAAACACGATGGACTGTTGAAAACTATTTATTATAAAAGGAAAAACCAAAGGAGGAATGCATTATGCGCATTGTTTATGTAGTCAAGTATTTTTGAAATTTTAAAAAATTTTCTAACGTGCCAATGTGACCAAACAGTTAATATGGGCCATAGTGCAATCTAGGGTTTAAGATGCCTAGCAGACGGCCGGTTCAGTCACTAAAAATAATTAAACAAAGGGTAATAATGTGGTCGTCTAAGGTGCAGTGCTTACCACATCGACCGGTATCATATGAGAACCTCAACCTACCAAATCGCAGGCCATGCTTCTACACGGGGCGTTAGAGCTTTACTATTATTATAATCCTTCTAAACAGATTTTCAAATTTTGAATTAGAAAAACTAAATTCTTTCTAATGTTCTAGTAGGACAATCTACAAGTTAATGAGCTGTTACATATTTATTATATGTTTTTTTAAAGAATTTTTTTATATAGTATATTTAATTTGATTGTGTTGCGGTTGAAAAACTTTAACAACGAAAAAAGTTGTTTTAAAAATCGAACTCTGAACTAGGCGTTCTACAAACAATAGCCAGTTATAAGGAATATAATAATAAATAAAAACATTTAAGAACATGTAGATATCTATGAAGAACTACTTTCTTTATGGCAAATAGAAATATTTTTATTGTATCTCCACATAAGAAACCTGTGAGTTTATCTTAAAATAGTAGTGTAACCTATAGATAAATTGAAACTTATTCCATACAATTGAGCCATCAACGTATATGGTTGTTCATCCCAGATCGAGCAAATTTATGTGAAACGAAAAACATTTGACTTTGATCAACAAAATAGATATTTCTATGGGATGAAAAATACTTCTCTGCACACTGCCAAAAAAATAAAAAGCTAACTTTGGTCACATCTTAATGCCCCTCGTTCCTTATGTTGTCTTATTTTAATCTTCTTTAAACCACAGTATACGAGATGCGTTTAAGTTCTAAGGCCTCCAAATTTTTTTATCCAAGAAAGCTAAAACTTCCGTTACTTCTTAACGTAATCTCTGTTTAGACGTACGACATTTTTCACAACATTATCGCCATGATTCCATGACTGCTGAGAACATTTCTTTAGGGTTGTGTTTTGCCCATTGGAAAATCGCTGATGCACTCGACTGGAAAATAAACGGCCACGGAGAGTGTCCTTCATGATCGGAAATTCATAGCGGTATTGCTTGTCAACATGTCCTGAGACATTGCCACCCACACAGTCTTGTCTTCCTAAGTCAGCATTCATGGGACCACCTTAAAGAAACTTTCTGCATTTTTAGATCAACATGCAACATGGACTTTACAGATCCTAAGGAAATGCTAAGTTTAAAGGTGCACTCGTGCAATTATGGTTTCGGTCCGGTTGGTTTGTTATTGTCACGCAGCTTTTAACATTATTTAAACTTTCGCACCTCTGAACACACATTTTCAACATTCATAACGCCTTCAACGCATGCCTCACTCAATTGCCGATGAATTTCGGTAGGCGTTTTACCACGCAAGATGAGAAAATGGATAATTACACGTTTTTCAACACTAAACATTGCCGTTTGAAGTATACAAAACAATACTCACTGCAATGACGGTCATTTGACCTCTGTACATTATATGGTGCTGCAATCTATAGCGCAAATTTAGAATTATTTTCCCCCCGTCTTTTAAAATTAACCGCATCTTTCTACTTACTCTCACTGTTGAGAAAAAAATTTTGAGACCTTAGAATGCATCTCGTATTTTTTTATGTAAGCACATCTTCTAAAACTAAAATAACATAAGTAAAATGCCACAACGTTTTTAAGAGCAAAGCATAGTGCTTTCGTAGGATTGAACAATTCATCATCCATTTCGGATCATAAAGTTTAAAGTTAAAAACCTACAAACTTATGGTTTACCCCTGTATTTGAACACAATGTGCATTTAGATATGGCATGCGTGAACAACGCCACTTTAAGCAAATCAAAAGCCGTTACATGCTTATGCGGCCGCAAAACAGGAGCTTTTCAAACAGCCGCTGCTGAACAGCGTGCAAAATAAAAGCGACGGATTAAAATGGGCTGCTAGGTTGTGAAATGACTACAATATATTGTTTGCACGTTGTATAAGCGACCTGGGAGCCGATGTGCTCCACAAAAGGAAAGAAAACGAGGTGGCAGAATCGTATTAACATTCAGGGGACCCGGTGCCAGCTTAAGCTTTATACATTGCTGCTCGATAGCCTTTTGCTGATAGTAACCCATTTGTTCGCCGACACTGATAACGAACAAGAAATCTGCATATCAGATCGAGCGCCCTACGCCGCAAAACTGCTTGAGTTTAAATCTCGGTTAGGTTACTCGTGAAATTACATATATTCTCTTAAATTCGGGTTTTCCGGGATTTATCCTTGTAACTCACGTCTAACAAAGCGCAGGATCTCTAAATATAATCTGAATTTTATAAAGACTCTGAAATTTGTCTTTAAAGGGATGCTTGCGCTTTAAAACTTATTTTTACTGCATTATATTAACACAAATTAATTTAAAATAGATAATTAGTATGGATTTCAAAATATATATTTTATATAAGACTTTTTAGAATTCTCAGAATTTTTTGTGATATTTCTCATTAAACTCATTTGTTTTGTTTATTTTTTTAATATTTACTTTAATATTCTATTTTATATTTTTCTGCCTGTAATAAAAAAAAACTTTAAACCCGCATATTTAAGCACTCTGATCTATGAGGCACATAGTGCATAAAGCACTATTCCTTTCTCAAATATGTAACGTTTTTCTTTCTAAATCTGTTGTCTAAAATTGCTTTATGAAAATTAAATTTTCACAATCAAGCTTCTCTGTTGCAATAATAATCTTCCAAATATTTATTCATTTTCCATAAGCTAAAAAATAAAATATCTACCGTGTGCTGAATCGGAAACTGTCGAATTTTAAGAAAAATGCTATCAAATATGAACAGTTTAATCTCGAAAATCAAACAACTTTTAGCTGGTTTCCCATAATTGCCCCCATCTCCAGAATTATGCCCCCCTCCTCCCCCAAGTGCATCAGAGCACTTCCTAAACATTATATTCGCAATCAGCAACCCCAAAAACTCTTATTTAGGCAGTTTAAACTCGACAAACAAACGACTTTGAGCTGCTTTCCTAAAATCATCCCCATCCCCAGAATTATTTCCGCCAAGTGCATCGGACCACTTTCTAAGCATCATATTCGTGATCAGCAAACCCAAAAATCATTATATAGACAGTTTAAACTTGGAAAACAAACAAATTTAGGGTAATTTTCTAAAATTACCCCCATCTCTAGAATTATTGCCTCCCAAGTGCATCGGAGCACTTTCTAAGCATCATATTCGTGATCAGCAAACCAAAAAACCCTTATATAGACAGTTTAAACTTAAAAAATAAACAGATTTTATGTTTTTCCTAAATTCGCCCCCATCCCCAGGATTATGCTCCCCTTCAAGTGCATTAGAGCACTTTTTAAATATCATATTTGTGACCAGCGATCCCAAAAACTTTTATTCAGACAGTTTAAACTCGGAAAACAAACAAATTTGAGGTAATTTTCTAAAATCACCCCCATCCCCAGAATTATGCCCCCAAGTGCATCGGGACACTTTCTAAGCATCGTATTCGTGATCAGCGATCCCAAAAAAAACCGTGTAATAGGAATGAACTTATTTTGGCCAATATTAAACGAGAAATAAAATATTCTTTTGGGTCTGCAAAAAGCTCATCGAATAAATGCAGTTTTTGCGTGCACAAATGCAATTTCGCATTATAATAAAAAAATATGTGGTAACATTTTTTTCTGATGCTCTTGCGAATCGAATGCGCCCTGGAACGTCTCGATACGTGTACCCGCTAAAAATTTCGAGCTTTTTTACTAATTTTCCTCGACTATTAAGTCAACGATCGCTTAAAAACACTCGTGTCGATTGGTCGGAAATTTTTTTTAGAAATACGATTGTGGTGCTTTAAGGACCGTTTATAACATCATTAAAGTAAACACTTTGAGCAAATAGTCATCTGTTTTTTGGAAAAATAGGACATGTCGCAACCATGGCTTTAGGAGATCGTAAAACGGTCAATTCTGAATGGTACACAACCGTTTGTTTGGCAGAAGCGCGACGCCGGATCATTCTCCACCGTGGCAGTGCAATCTCACACACATCTCGACGCAAACAACTGGCTTTTTGAGCACTAAAAAGATCCAATTGATGAGTCATCGGCCAAACAGTCTTGACTGGATCCCCAACGATTTTTTTTCTTCCCACACGTAAAGAACAAACTGCGTGGATAATGATTTTCGACAACAGAAGAGGCAGTTGATGCGTTCAAAGCCCATGTTCCGAAAATACCTGATTCGCTATAAAACAATGCCTTGACCGTCAGGGAAAATATTTTGAAAAACAATAAGAGAGTTTCTATTTGTTTATATTAGTTTTATATAATAGATATTGGGCAGCTCCCGTGCCCTCGTTCGTTATATAAAAGGTTATTATCATGTTTCCCGCGACAAATGATGTAAAACTATTAAAAAGTAAGAAACCAACTACAATTTGAGAACACCTCTGAGACGACTTAATTATATGAGAGGTATAAATAATTTTAGGACAAAGAGAGATCGCTGAAGTCGTCTGAGGACCAGACTAACTAAGAAGGACATTTGTATTATTCGCCAACTTCTCGGGAATATGCATAGATTAACTGTTGCTAAAGTTGTTTCTGAGGTCAGAATTAAGCAATGCTAAAGCACTTGTTACTGATGATATTGTGTTTTGAAAAGCGAGATGGGTACGTCTCCTGAATCCATTCAACTGCCTAAACTTAAAAAAATGGGGATTTATTCTGGACCACTGAAAGAAGTACAACGTTGCTGTCATTTTAAGATAACGGAGTCAATAAACTATCTATATATTGTTTCTAAGTTAGGAAATTATGTAGGAAAATAACTTTGTATATTTTTATTATAATGCTTTAATACATTTTTTATATTTATACAAGAGTAGTCTGAAAAACTCCCTGATTGGCAATTAAAACAAATTTATAATTGTCTTACAGTTATATTTTCCAAATAAATTTCTGAAACTGAATTACATTTTTCCCAACAATGTTTCAGCATTATTATCCCATCTCGATATGATATTTGTCAAGGTTTACAAAATATCTATCTATGGTTGCAGTAGCTTCTTAAGTAGAAAAAATGTTGAACGACGGGGAAGAGTTCTAGTTTTGGAAAAACATAGAAGTCACCGAAGCCAAATCTGGAAAATAAGGAAAATTTTCTAACAACTCGTAATGTAGATCTCTCAGTTTTTCCATTTCCAAGGCACTTTTGTGGATAGGCGCATTGTGTTGATGAAAGATAATTTTTTCTTATGACTAGTTTTTTTTTCAGGCGTTGCTAATATATTTGCATAATAGTTTTCAGTTAGTTTTGTACCATATTTAAGGTAATCAATTAATAGCATCCCAAAAGATTAATACCTAAACCCTTCTTGAGGATGGAACAAACTTTATCTTCTTTGAAGCTGAACAACCTGCTTCAATCCAGTGTTTTGACTCCTTTATAAATCTAGGTTTCATCTACGGTAATGAACCAACGAACAAAATCAATTTTACTTTCTTTAAAACTCTAGGTATTGTTGGGAAACTATCATTCGAATAAACTTTTGCTTTTCAGTAAACAAGTGCGATACACATCTTCCACAAAGCTTTTCCACTTGCAATTCTTCATGCAAAATATATCCTATCTGCTCTTTTGAAATGCTTATAGTTTCAGTAATTTTATGCGTCTTGTTTAATAATTTCTGGTGTTGTACTTTCGGGCGCCCCTCAGGGAAGTCATCTGCTAAATTAGTAATGACTACGTTTAAACTCAACTGCCTATTCTTTAATTGTTGAGTATAGCGGAAGAAAATAAGCATAAGCTGCCATAAACGAGAATTACTTTTGGCATTAAACATTCTTTCGCGAAAAATTAATGATCGCACGATATTCACTTTTATCCATTTGTAACCGACTTCAAAAAAGGACGAGGTTCTCAATTCGACTGTATATATATATATATATATATATATATATTTCTTTTTTTGTTGGAAAGGGGATACCTCAAGATTGGTCCCATTTTAATTTCATTGGCATTGGACCTTGGACTCGAAGATACACCAGGGAACTCCTCGAAATCAAATAGGAAGTAGATTTATAACAATACAAAAACTAGGTAGGTACCTAACTATGGTCAAGGACGTTCTGGACTAAACTTGGACTGCAAAGGCACGACGGAACTTCTTAACAACAAACAGCACGAATGTGGAAATTGAAATTAAAATTGACATTTGAAGTTGTTTTTTTTGTTAAAAATTGTCTTGTAAGGAATAATAAAAACAATATTTGTTTAAACAACTATAGATATTAAACTATTTGACGCATTGAATTGCAATTTCAAATGCGTATTCTTAAAAGATGTATGAAAAAGTCTTGCCTATATTGTTGACATCTATGACCGAGGCTAAGAACATTTTAGACCATCCTCGTATTTGATCTATGCATATAAAATCATTTTAAAGTTTCTGCCACTCATCAAAAACAAAAAAGACTTTGTTTGTAAACACCATGAACAGCTTTTCTTCATCTTCAATTTTATTTTGAAATGCATAGCAAAATAATAGGTGACTGGGTGGGGTATTTATATATGAAAATTATATTTCTTAATAAAATTCTTGACCGACTTCATAACTGATTTTACCCCTGCTAAATAGCTGAACGTTTGTTAAAGAACGATCTTTATAGATATATCAACAAAATTTGACTAATTTTGTAGCACTTTTGGTATATATAGGTGCTTTAAAGCTTCTTCGTCTTACGCAGATATAAACACTTGTATTTAGACAAATTTACAGAAAAGCCTTTTGTCCATCAATTGTAGATTTATCAAAATTTACATAGAAATTGGTATAAATTTTTTGGTTATATGTGCAACTATCTAACTAAAACTAAACATACCAAACCCAGCAGACTTAATTATTTTATCCCTCCAAATGATCGAAAATTTTCTAACACTACTTATGATATATAAGCTAATAAGAACCAGAAATGCATAAATATTGTATAGCTTTCTTTTTAGAATATTTATCTATATAGTTTTTTTCAGAATATAATTAATTCATTGTCAAAAAATTCTAAGCTTTAATTAGTCTTTAAGATGCAGAACAAATAAGATAAGAAGTTATATAAAATAAATCATATCATTTTGATGCAGATCTAGAAATTTCTGACCCTACCACGTAGTTAGAAATTATAAATATTTGTACGGGGTATAATAAAATTTTAATATAATTTGAATATAAGAAACCATCAAATAATTATGTGCGTCATATATTAAAAGTTGGGAACTTAAACTAAAATTATAAAGGTAATTATATACATATATAATTAAATGATATCGTCATCATCGTCCCGTAGTTGGAGGGGCAAGCTGCGGTACGAATGGACCCAGGTTCAATTCCCGGTGCTCTATGATGCCTGACCGGTGGCTTACTCAACCACTAAAAATAATTGAGTACCTGTGTTCATTTCTAACAAAGGGTAATAATGAGATGGCCGTTAACACGGGACGTTAGAGCCTTACCATATACCATACCATATAATTAAATAATAAAAAATGAAGCGTGCAGATATATTTAAAGAATAAATGAATACAAATAAAGCAAAAAGTTATAAAAATATTTAAGTTAAAACAAAATGTATTACTAACAAAAATTGGCAAACAACAATAAATAAAATAATAATATAAAATTTAAAAAGGTAATAAAAACTAAGATGTCATTCAAGTATCTATTAAAAAAAATTATACCTAAATACTAAAATTACCGTTTATTAACAAATGTCTTAAATTAAACAAGAAATTTAAATGTTGCGTCTTTTGTTTGTTTTATGGTCGCCAACTCTAAATAATCTGAGTGATATCATCTATGATTTTAAGGGACTCAAAATAAGAATTACAGCGAATTATCGTTGTTAAAATACACTGAAAATTTGATGAAAATTTTACGAAGACGGTACGGAATTCAACTGA
The DNA here is from genome assembly GCA_036346155.1 of Sinelater perroti. Lineage (NCBI taxonomy): Eukaryota > Metazoa > Arthropoda > Insecta > Coleoptera > Elateridae > Sinelater > Sinelater perroti. Next base: position 308,948 of record JARFIY010000032.1, on the reverse strand, counting down.
TACAAAAGCTTAAGCTTACTAACCACTGGATTTGAAAGCATCATAAAATAGATTAGCTAAAAACTCATTTTTAGCAATAAGCTGCATTTCCAACTTAACAAATTCATGTCTCACTTGGAATTTGGAAAATCTTATGCACTCCCAACGAGTCACTGTTACGTGTCGATTTTGGGCAGGTGACGTAATACTCCTTCAAAGATAATGCTGGAAATGTTATAAATGTGATTAACGATCGTTACCGTAATAACCCAGTGTTTTAGCACTCAAAAATATGTAATCATTAAATAATACATAAGGGAATAAACACCAAAAAAGTTTCATATGTAAGAAAAAAACTAAATATTAAGAAATCAGTAAACTAAATATAATACTACCATGTTAAAAGATCAAAAAATCAATAACAATATAACTAACAAATATATAAAAAATAATACAATTTTGACATAATTACAAAATATATCAAAATGCAAACCAAAATGTTCAATAGTGTAATTACTAATAGAAATTTGAAAATAAAACAAGGTAAACAATAAACAGAACTATTACCAATAAGATAAAAAAATAATAAATATGTTTACCACAATTCAGACAAGTTATAGGCTATTATAGAGAGAGAAAGGTAAAAACCAAAATGAAATAAATAAACAGAATTTTTAATGAAAAGGTCAAGAGTTTAGCTCTTTATTCGGGGTCTCAATCTGCCTACTCCCCAAGGAGAGCTATGAGTCTTTGAGTAAGACTGAGCTTTCGTGTGACCTGCTTGATCTTTTATAGGACTCGAAGTAAAAGTTTGTTTGGCGGGTGATGCGTTGGGCTGGGGAAAGTTTGTAGAATTAAGGGTGTTGCGTAATTGGCGGTGCGGAACAATAAGGGACTTCCATATGACAGGTAAACGTTGGCTGTTATCTCTTGTGTTGAGGCACTGTGGGCGTTTTTCTATTTCAATTGCCTCACGTACTATTCTGCTGGTGAACTGGGAAATGGGAGCAATGGTTTTAGCCCTGTAGAAATTAATATTGTGGCCTGTTTCTTTGCTGTGTGTGGCAAGTGCCGAACCATTATCGCCTTTCCGTACGGCCAGAGAATGCTTATATATTCGACTAGATACTTGCCGATTAGTTTGACCTATGTAGGTCCTTTGGCAGTCTCCACAAGGTACACGCCTTGGGATTCATTGGGGGCAGTGATTCCTTGCTGAGCGAATAAACCCACATATTTGGTTATTAGTTGTGAATATCGTACGTATGTTTTTCCTCATTAGTACGCGGCTTATTTTATCGGTGATGCCTCGGATGTAAGGTAAGAATGCTTTTTGTTAGTCAGTAGGATCTTGGAATTAAGAGTTAGTGTTTTTATTTATATTTTTGATTATATTAGTTAAGGATTTATTGGAACATCCGTTTTGCAATAGGGTGGTGGTAATGGATTTAATTTGTTTGGCGATTTTTCGTATCGGAAAGTTTGTTCGATCTGGTGATGAGAGATTTTACAACTGAATGAATTTGGGCAGGGTGGTGATGGGATTTGGCATTTAGGTAACGGTTAGTGTGAGTGGGGTTTCTGTAAACAGTGTAATAAAAGCTGTCATTAGAAGGATTTCTTGTATCTAGGAAGGGAAGGGAATTGTTATGTTCAGTTTCTATGGTAAATTTGATATTGGTGTGGATTTGGTTGATGTGGGAAAGGAATTCTGGAAGGGTATCAAGTCCATGAGGCTAGATAACAAAAGTGTCATTGACATATCGTATCCAGCAGGTAGGTTTAAGGTGAAAGAAGGCGAGGGCTTTTGTATAAAAATTGGTCATAAAAAGGTTAGCAATAACAGATGAAAGTGGGGAACCCCTGGGAGCACCATTAGTTTGACGGTAAAATTTATTTTGGAAAGTAAAGTAAGTATCGGATAGGCAATGATTTATTAGGGAGAGGATATTGTTATTTATATTATAAGTTAACTTTAATAACTGTAGGGTATCAGGAATTGGAATATTTGTAAACAAAAAAACGACATCAAAGCTGACCACGATGTCACCTTTGCGTACAGGAAAGGTTTTCAGTATTTCTAGGAAATTTAGAACGTAGGATGATGCCTGTTCTGTGAGAAGTTTGGAGAGTCTTGGCAAGGTATTTAGCCAAGATGTGGGTGGGACAACCGAACGCACTAACTATGGGACGTAAAGGAATGTTCTCTTTGTGAATTTTTGGGAGACCATACAATTTGGGAATTCTGGAAGATTTTTCTCGGGGTATGAGGAGCTTCTTGGTATCGGATGATAGATTGGAGTTAGTAATGAGAGTTTTGGTTTTCTTTTCGAAGTAGGTAGTGGGGTTATTGGGTACATGGCAATAATCAGAGGATTTAAGTAGATTGTGCATCTTACCGATGTAGTCTGCTGTATTTAGGATCACTGTAGCGGTGCCCTTATCTGCCTGTAAAATTGTGATATTATTATTATCTTTTAGAGCTTTTAAGGCGCGTGATTCGGAGACTTTGATATTTTGCCTGGTTTCATTTGCTACATTTTCGGGAAGGGTGGAAATGGAGGATTCTATTTGGGATATAATTTGTTCAGTGGAAATGCGGTTTGGTGTTACAGCCAAGTTAAAACCTTTTTTTATTTATTCAGGCTCTTTATATGTGTTTAGTAAAAGAGATATTTTAAGTATGCACATATAAAGCTATAAACACGGTTCTATTTTTATCTAAAATAACAAAAAATACTCTCATCTAGTAGCTGAAATTGATGAACAAAACAATACATTTTACATAAATATGCAGAGCAATTGAAAAAATAATAGATAAAAATTGCAGGAAAGAAAACTTATAAAATGATGATTACCAACGTTTATGTATTACACTCAACATGAATAACAAGGTGAGGACGTGGAACAATGTTTCACAGATACCCCGATATTTTATACATATAAATTTGTAACTGGTATCTATATTTCTACTTGCCGAGACTACTACCGCCCTTTTATTCACTAATCACTAATGCGCAAAATATTTACATATTATATTTCCTTTTTGGAAATCACACTGTTAACTAAAGTTGCAGAAATATTCATATCAATGATGTTCATTATATAATTATCAAGGTATCATTATGGCCGAGTGGTCTAAGACGTTGCGTTCAAGCCGCAGTCTATAGTGAGGGCGTGGGTTCGAATTCTACTTCTGACAAGTCCCTTTTAAATTTTAAAAAGCTGAAAAAAGCGACGAACAGACCGTACACAATAGGCTTTTATTTATATGTATAAAAGCCTATAAAAATCAGTATGAGAGAAAAACCCAGGCAGTAAAAATAGCATTTTTAAGGGGCTTAAAAATTTGAGAATATTTGCAATAAAGAAAAAAATAAAGAATACAAACACAGACGATAAGAATATGTAAATCATATCGCAAGCATTGACGGGCCGAAGATAAGTTGTTGAATAGGTACAGGGTATACGACCTAATCCGTTAAGTTAATGATGATAATGATAATGACACACCTAAACAAAATAATACAATAAACTAATATGTTAAATAACACCACTTATTAAAAAAAATAATAAATCTTATCTCGACTCATCTAATTATTTAATTTACTCAATCTATATAGAATTAAATAGATTTTAAACAAAATATTACAATAATGATTTTTGTCGTCTACTAGAATATAAAATTACTTAATGTTCAATGTATACTATAAAACAGTAACACTAAGTAAATATCTTTAACTAAGTTTTTACAATATCGAAATAAAATACCAGATCGCTAGCTAGTGGTGTGAACCTAACACAGTTTGATAGAGCCTTATTTCTCAAACCTCCTCCCCCTCCCTTCCCACTATGTAAGTCATATCAATAAAAATTGTAGATTGGTAGATTTAACAGACAATTTAAGTAATTTAAATATTTTCTTACCTTATTTCAAACATTTTAGACTCTTCCATATACATAATAAATACTAATTGTATGGATATTTGAAAAGAACAATTAAAATGGAAAACACCAATACACAAAACTAAAAAACCAATTTCCTAACAAATATTTATTTAAACCAATGATTCTAAAAAAAATCTTTATTTTATAAAAAAGCGCCCTACTATATCCTTGTTTGGATTCACCTAGAAACCCTAATTCACTATTCCATTACTTTTGAATGTTTCGCCACCTTACATGCGTTCGACTTTTAATTCAGCTGTACGCTTTTCCAGTAATTGTTGCTGATAAAGCATGGTTGAATTTTTAAGAGTTTCTGTTAAAAGTCAACAAAGGACTGCATCTTAAATGCATCTTGTTATATCTTAATAGGCTCCCAAATTATTTTTTGACTGACAATCGTAGTCATACATTTTTTTATTTTTATAAATTAGAATAAAATTGTAATGATACAAGACTGATATCCTTAAAGCTCATATTTTTGTATCTTTATTTTGTGATGCCATAACAATCTCGGTTTGCAGTTTAAAATTAGACGCTTGCTGTACGATCTAGACCTTGTCATTTAATAAGTATTAAACCAGTTTTAGTATAGTAACTAACTCGAGTAGATTCATATACAAACGATAAAAAGAGAAAATGAAAGTAAAGTTCCAGATGTGTTTGCTTTATTACGTATTAATTAATAATGTCTTCTTGCGGAATGTTCAAAAACAATTATTGGTTTTCTTAGTACAGATTTTTTCTTTTCTGCAATATTTACATTATTCAGAATTTATTCTCTTAACACTAAATTATGGTTATCAAATATTTTTCATCTTCTCTCTTTTTGATAGAATAAAATAAACAATAGTTGAAATATAGTCGACTGGGTCTTATTCAATTTGACGTTTTTATTTTTTCGATTTATCTGTAGTCTTTAGATGAACATTTTAGGTTTGTTAAAGCTTTTACGGAGCTAATAAGCCTTGAAGCTCTTTAAAGTTTAGTTTAAGAGTATATATAAGAATAAATTTAAGGGATACCTTCTTTCTCTTTTGTTAAAACCGAAGGGTTTGCAAGGCTTAATTAACCCATAATCTGAGTAAGCTGTAATTTAGGACGCCAGGATTTGGGAGACACAAAATTTTAAATTGAGTAAACCAAAAGGTGATCTCAATCAAAGAAATGTTGAACAGGTTATAAGTACAAAACTTTGAAATCGTACATTTAAAAATATGTTTAGTTTAACAGAAATAATATATCACAAAAAATTATTCAGGAACTTTCCAAAATTATCCAACGGCACTCTTGATTTTAAATTCCAAAACCTTCGGATTCTGTTCTAGAACAGGAGTAGAATAGGAAAAGTCCTATAGCGAACAACAGTGGCGCAAATATATTAGTGTTGTTATAGTAACCGTCGATCGTTGCGTTAATGGTATTATAATTTATCATTATTGTGTAAATAAAGTTCATATTGGTATTAAATCGTCTCCCAAGTCAACTTTCACCTATCATAAAGGCTAAACAATGAGTTGCAAAAATGGTCGAGATTTGGTGAATCGTGTGGTTGGTTCTCGGGTTATAAGGCCGTGGTCGGAGCTCAGAAACTCAATAAACACAAGTTGGAAACCATCTATACTACCACCACCAAGATAGGGAATTTGCTTAGACGAGCCAAAGATACAAGAAACCCACATGATACACCAGGTGATACTGCATACCTTGCTCATATGACCAAGTCTACATTGGGACTACGGTCCAAACGATTACCACCAGGATAAAGGAATACAAACGTCATCTACACCTTAATCAACCCGATAAATCAGCAATTGCAGAACATGCTTTGGAAAATCCTAACCATGAGATAGAATTTGGGCAAACACAAGTTTTATCCAACTGTAGGAATTACTACCCGAGATTATATAGAGAGGCGGTGGAGATTTATAAATATAAAAATAATTTTAACAGGGACAACAGATTTAATCTACCTAGGTCTTGGTTTATCGCTCTGGAGGGGCAAAAAACAGACCGTGATACGGCGAAAGAGCGAGTGACGTCAGAAAATGCCGAAATATTACCTGCAACGACCCGATTGACGTCAGCAGCTAGTCCGACCCGTTATCTACCATCTCGGTGACGTCAACAGCGGCTCCCCAACACCATCACTACGATACTTGCACGAGTATAAAAGCGAAAACGCACGAGACAGTCATTTAATTTTTTAATTTAAAGATGTCCGTCGCAGTTGTGGACGAAACGTCAAGAGTTTTTGAACTCCGACCACGGCCTTATAACCCGAGAACCAACCACACGATGCGCCATAATTCCGGCCGTGAAAGCCTTCGCATCTATATGGTCGAGATTTGTTAAAAAAAAACAAGTAAAACAAAATTTAGAAAATGTTCCAAATAGTGTCTTGAACACCAGGATACTGTGATCAAGAAAATACCAAAACTTTTTTTAAGTAATGTGAAGCAATCACAGTCGTCACTATCGACTTCACTAACCTCAAGACCAAATTTTAGTTTATTAAATGTACAGCTACAAGAAGTTTTGAGCTCACAGAGCTCTAAAAATGCTCTCAAAAAGGTAGACTCAGTTATTGTGGTACGTAAATAATGAACTTCGTGTGTTTCTGATCTACAATAGCATTCAACAAGAGGATGCCTTTGATTTTAAAAAATCTGAAAAACAGTTGGTTGGTTTATTCAAAATTAACTGGACGAGTATTTTGTAGGACTTGCAAACTCTATGAAAAAATGACGTTCCTGACAACTAAAAACAACCACATAATAAACCATTATGACAACTCTACACACAGAAGTGCATTTTAAAATTTCTTAGCAGAACAATACAAAGAAACGTTATATTGACGAAATGTTCTATTAAGTATTATTGAAGTTGTAAAGTTTTTAGCTTCCCGTGGACTGCCAAGTCACGGGGGTAACGAAATATTAGGCTTTATAAAAAATAGCATCGTACTTGGCTATGCAGAACTGATTTCAAAATTTGATCCTTTTGTGGCCCAACATGTAGCAAAATTTGGAAATAAAGGAAAATATGTTCACTCATACTTTCCAAGTATAATGGTTAATTAATTTATTATTCGGTTAGCGGATCAAGTTAAGACAGACCTTGTCCAAGAGATTATAAATGCCAAGAATTATTCCATAGTTGTGGACTCAACGCCAAATGCGTCATATACAGCACATGCTGAGTATTATGTGCTACCTATAAGAACTCATATTAAACGATTTTTGACGTGTATTTCTAACTGTGGCTGTAAAGGCGAAGATATGGCGAATGCTAATGTCGAGCGTAATTTTGTAGATCTTGATCTAAATAACTGTAGCGAACAGAGCTATGACAACGCCAGCAGCATGTCTGGATACTACAAAGATCTAGATACTAAAATAAAAGGAGTAAATCCTCTGGCCACACACGTCTCTTGCGTGGGACACTTTTTACTACTTGGCTTCACAGCTGCGGAGAGTAGCAAGTACTCTGTTAAATTTTTTTCTTTAGAACAACAAATCTATAACTTTTTTATTTCTTTAACTAAAAGATAAAATGTCACCTTAAAAAGAATTTCTTATCTTTAAAAATTTTGTTGACGGCCCAGTGTAGTGCTCGTGCTGATACCAGTCAAGCATTATAAAAATCGTATAAGGAAGTTTTTGACGCTTTGACACATATTACCCATGACATGTATGAAGCAAATATAATATTGGAAAGACTTAAGAGTATCGAAATGGCATTAATGGTATGTTTTTAGAACAATGTACTTGTAAATCTCCAGAAGACTTCAAGGAGAAAATACAAACACAACAGAGGTTGTACAGTACTTTAGAAGATTTTATGGCCATTCTTCGAAACGAAGATGAGTTTTCAAAGTTAGATAACAAAGCAAAATTGATGTGTGAAACTGACGTGTACAAAACAGACATTACAAGAAAAAGAAAGATAAAAGTTCCCTTTGGTGAAATCAAAAATGGAAATTATGAGTTTTTTGGGTAACAATCTTTCGTAATAGACACATTATGGTGCAATTAATTCTCTGAAACTCCATTTAGTACGAAAAAGAACAATCTAAACAGAAGTACGTAAAGATTTCTGATTTCTAAAGGAAACCACTCAAATGTAAAATGACAGAATACGGCAGAGGGCAAATTAGCTATTGGAAAAGTATGCGTATCATTTAGATAAAACATTCCCCGAGGAATGCTTGAGTGTACATTTAGTAGCATTTTAAGAATTAAGGAAGTATTCACAACAAAAATATAAATACCAAACCAAAAACACAATTAAAACCACAAAGGCTATTAGCATTCTAGAAGTCATAGGACGTAGAGTCTACTTTTCCTAATACTATCTTCGTCCTACACATTTTTGGAAGTATGGCAATTACTAATTGCACTGGAGAATTGTTGTTTTCAGCTCTTCAAAGAGCCAAAAGCCTTTTGAGATTAACGTTAAAGCGTTTGATGGCATAGTCCAAATTTGTTAATTCTAAAGCCAAGAAAAGGAATGTTTTTAAATAAAAGTTTTTTAATAAAACGGCCACTTTTTATTTTTCTTCATTGATGCATAAATATACGTAAACATAGTATTGAAGTATACGTATGTAACAAAAATTGGAAAATCAAATAAATATTTTGTCTAATCAATCTTTGTAATTTTCTAAAGGAAAGCGAGTGAATAATTTTTGACTATAATTTCCTACAGCCAAAATTAATATTTATCTATAGATAATTGATTGCAAAAAATGGATAAATGCACGGTATTTATATTAACAAATTTTTAAGACCGAAATTGTGATTTGACAAAAAGCGCTGCATGCGGTTTACACATTTTTGAATACAAAAAAATTCAAAATTTAAAATTGCAAAGCTCATTATTGTACATCCGTGTAAAGCCTGTAGTTTTGCAGGGCAACCGATAATAGCCACCACATTTACACCCAGACGAGCCTTGCAGCGCCGGTTAGCCCATTTCTTCCGCCAAGCATAGCAGGCACACCAGAACGCAGATGACTCAGGTCAAAAGGTCAAGACACTACAAATAAATCGACGACTGAGGCTACTCTATTAATCGCTTACGTAGTCTGGTTAGTTAACAGTTATTTATAGAACAATTTCTTTAATTACGCTCGCGCGAGTATACTGAAAATGATTGTTCTGAAAATTCCCCGGACAAAGGAATAGCCGCGAGCTGGCACTTAAAACTCGCTTTTTAAAAAGAAAAATTGCTTTATTACCCGTTATGTTCCGATTTAATGGTTCACAATTAAATATATTTTAAAAATTTAAATTACGTATCATTTAAGTACATTTATGTTACCAAGAAATGCTTTTACAGATGTTCTGTCAACTAAAAATTAAAGCTTTTATGCTTTTCACCATTTTTGACTTGTTAGTATGAACTATTTTATATGTTTATATCTACTACAAAATATTGTAAAAAACAGCTTTTATACTTTTGTAACTCTGCCTAATAACATATTCACGTTATTACCTGAAAAACTTAAATTAACAGAATATATTTTAATTTAACTTTTTTAAATACACGTTAACTAAAATATTTAATTGCTACTATTTTTTAATTGAAGAAATAAAGACCGTTAAAATCGCTTTTTAATCAGGAATACTTCGAAAGTGTCTTTTGGCGCCATCTGCTCGCGTGTACTTGTAAGATAATATAGAAAACAATACCTTAAAGGCAAAATTTATGTTTCAAAATATTTTTAAAAATTAATTTTTTAATTAAAAATGCGGTTAAATTAAAATAATTTAAATTTGTTGAAGTGTGTTAAGATCAAGCACACCAATACAAAAGTGCCTGGTACACTTTGCTAAACACAAACAGAATCGCTAGCATATTTAGCGACCTCTCATGTTAATATCTGAGAATTTAAATCGCTGTTGAACTGCAGGTTCCTTTCATAAGAAGTTTCCAGATGTAAATAGAAAAGTCTGGCCCAAACACCAAATTTGTACCCATATTGAATAGCTTAAAAAATCCGTAGATGTTAATTAGACACAACACCAATACTAATATAAGAACAAAAATAAAGAACATCAAACAAATTTACTTATATTCAAAAAACAAATAATTGCAAATTCCAAATACAAATAACCAAAATCTGCAAAATCTGCAAAATTATTTAAAGTATTACGATCCAGGAAAAATAAGTTTTGAGTTTTAGTTTCTAGTAGGTCAAGAATTATAGAATGAGTATAAAGCAGGCTAAGTTTTTAAATTGGTCACATTAAAATACAAGATCAAGATACTACAATGTTTCACCATGATACAAAAGGAAACAATTCAAAACTACGATAATGGAAGCAAGCGAGGCAATACTTACCAAACCAAGTCAAAAAACAGAACAAAGTTGGATGTCTTCTGAAATCCCACTGCTGATGAATGATCGTCGAATTGTCAAAAACAACCATAACGAATATAAAAATACACAAAAACAAATTTTAACAAACGTTAGAACAGCGAAGGAAGAATGGTACAAAAATAAATGCAAAAACCGAAAAATTACAACTAAAACATGACAATTTTAAGACACAAAAACGCAAACAACCTAATATATTTATGAACAAAGATGGAGAAATACTTATTAATATTGAAAAGAGATTGAAAGGACGGAAAACATAACGATGTGTTAACAAAAACAAAAATAAATTGAGGAATTACTCTCATTCTCAAATTAATGGAATTTAAACAACAAAAGAAGAAGCTATCCATACTGTTAAAAGATAAATATATAAAAAACAAAGGGTCCAGATGAACTTCCTGCTGAATTACGGAAACTGATTGAAGCTGCAAATATTCATATACTGGTAGATCTATTCAATGTTATATATGCAACAGGGATAATACCAAATGACTGGTTACTATCAACTTTTGTAACCCTTCCTAAAAAGCTAAATATATGTACAGACTATGGCACAATAAGTCTCATGAGCCATACTTTAAAGACATTTTTAAAGATCATACACCGTAGGATCTATGAAAAATTAGAAGATATTGGCCAGGCATAATTTGGCTTCAGAGACTGATTAGGTACAAGAGAAGCGCTGTTTTTATTAAACATCCTCATAGAGCCATGTTTAGATGTAAACCAGAACGTGTATCTCTACGTCAATTATTATAATAAAGCTTTTTATAATGCCCGCCGTGAATTTAACTACTAAAAGATAAAAATCTAGATACAGAATGACATTAACATCATTACCAATATATGTTACGGCCAGAGAGTAGTCTTACAAGTGGAAGGTAACATCACTGACGAAATTGAAATAAGGAAGGGAGTTGGACAAAAATGCGTGTCGTCGTCAATTCTCTTTAATGCGTATTCCGACAAAATAATTAATAGCGCATCAAGCGACAAAAATAGATGAGTTAAAGTTAATGAAATATCAATCAATAATATGAGATATGCGGATGACGCAATGTTAATAGCTACCAGCTTTGCAGACTTACAGACAATACTTAATAAAGTAGTAGAAGCAAGCCAAGAATATGGAACTTTTTTGATATAAAGAAAACCAAATTTACGATGGTAACGAACATTACCAAGTAATGGAGACATCTATATACACCATGAACTTACAGAAAAAATAGAAAAACAACTGCCTGAGTGCACTTTATATCAAAATAATGACTGCTCAGTAGAAATAAGATCAAGAATAAAGGAAGCTTGGGCAACGTTTATAAAAATAAAAATTTTAATTTTAGCCAAGATTTTTATTGAAATATTATGTATGGTCAGTCTTATACGACGGAATAGAAACATGGACGTCAAAATAAACAGATATCAAAAAGCTGGAAGCATTTAAACTATAGATGTACAGAAAGATATTGAAAATACCGTGAGTTGTTCGAGTAACAAATATAGAAGTATTGAGAAGAATGAAAAAGAAAAACAAATTATAATCACCATTAATGAAAAAAATTACAATACTTAGATCATATAATAAGAAGAGAAGAATACCATTTGCTTCAGCTAATAATGCAAGCGAAGGGAAACGTAGAAAGACGACGACACTCATGGTTAAATAATTAATGAGACTAGTTCAATTGTACGAAGACTCAATTTAGATCAGCCATTTCAAAAATACGTATAGCTATACTGATCGTCAACCTTCGGAACGGAGACGGCACTTGAAGAAGAAGAAAATACCAATACCAAGAATAAGCTCATATAAACAAAAAGAAAATGTAAGCAGGTACTATTTCACACATAAATCACCAAAAACAGACACTATCAACAAGGCAAGTCTTATTCTACACTATCATAGTGTAGGGATAATAGTGAACAAGAAAATCAGAAGTTTATGCTTCTACTATTCGAAGCAAATTAGTTGATATTAAATTACCTGAAAAATGCAGTTACTCACTCATAAGCAAATAATTGATTAACAGCATTATAAAAAAACTTATCGACATAAAAAAGTGAAAATGGAAAATAAAAATTAAAATATACAGGGTGGCCAAAAAGTCGGGAAATATTTTATTTGGTCACTATTGTCTACTACAGTGTCCAAATAGATATCGGACGTCATTGATGTGAAGGAGAGACGTCAGGGTTTTGTTTACATTTGATGACCATTCGGTGAGATGTCTTCAGATCCGATCACATACACTGTTCCCGAACGGGTGTTTATTGTCTCGGTGTATTACTCAAATGGTAAATCGCCCACTATGGCTCTCAGAAAATTCCGAGCAGAGTTCGATCGGAACACAAAACTGACTCTGAAGACGATAACAATGTGAATAAACAAAAATCAATTTCTCCCAAAATTTTCTAATCGATTATTTTTAAAGTTAACTGAAAAGTTTGAGCGAACCGGTAGTGTCCTCGACAACAACGACTCCAGAACTGGCCGACCAGTGACTGTCACCACACCTGAGAATGTGGAAAAAGTTAGGGAACAGTTTGAGCAGTACCCAACAACCTCAACCAGAAAAGCGCTCCAACAACTGACAAACACATCAGAACCGCTGCAAATTAGCCGAACATCAGTGCAAACCATACTCAAAAAGTTGAACATGTTTCCTTACAAGATTCAAGTTCAACAACCACTCACTCAAGTGAATGTTGACCGGAGATTCGAGTTCGCCAATCACGCTTTGGCCTTAAAAGATGACAACACTTTGGACTTCAAACACATCCATTTCACAGACAAGGCTTACTTTTACCTGGATGGCTATGTGAATAAGCAGAATTACCAATACTGGGGCACCCAAAATCCACACCTGGCTGTAGTCAAGAGTCTTCTTCACCCCCAAAAAGTCAGTGTTTGGGCAGCCATATCATGGCGTGGCATTATTGGACCGTTTTTTCACACCAAATATGTCGATGAAAATGTCTACCGAGACAAAGTTCTCATTCCGTTTTTCGAAGAGGCGAAGAAAATGATTAACCAATACTGGTTCCAACAAGATGGCGCGACATCACACCGAACACAAGGTTTTAAAAATTTTCATGGTTTAAATTTTGATTTAATCTTCATGATGTCTCTAGGAAATTTGGATATGATCGCTGAAAAATTCGGTGTACGAATTATCGGTATGGATGCGGAGAAGAAAACCGGAAATGGAATTGATTGGCCTGCGTGTTCACCGGATCTCAATGTCTGCGATTTTTTCCTTTGGGGTTATCTCAAAGATAGAGTGTATCGCACTAACCCTAAGACGATCGACGAACTGAAACAACGAATCAGAGAAGAGTTTGCGACCATTGATCAAGATATGCGCCACAATGCAATTTCCAGTTTTGAGGAAAGGCTTCACCGCGTCGTTGAAAATAATGGCTCATATTTTGAGAACATTGTTCATTAAACCCTATGATCTCTACTAATGTATAGTCAATGAATTAAATTTTTATCTTTGTTAATTACCGAGAAATTAAATTTTACTTTATTTCCTGACTTATTGGCTACCCAGTACATACTTGGTTCACGAGTTGAATCGCATCGTTTATAGGATAATACTAGACAATTTTAAGAAAGTTTAACTTTTCACTCGGCACTTCAATATGTCTACCCTCTAATAATGAGAGCTACGCATGTCTGTGGAGAAGGCTCATGTTTTGTGTGCCACGCTTTACCATTTATAAGACTAGAAGAGAAAGTTTGGCGAAAGATTATGGTTTGTTGGTTTGGAAGTGAAATCTATTTATAATTAACCAGATAAACATTGCCTAAGCCTCTACGAAGAAAAAACTTTCCAAAGCCAAACTTTGTTTCTCTACAGAGATTATCATGTAATTCCTATTTAATGACAACTGAAATATTAGTATCTTCCGTATCTTTAAGAAAGTAGAGCTATCTCTGCTTAGAAACGCTATTCACTCAACTCGAAAATATCTCGATACAACATATTCGGGGCTTTATGATATTTTCCATAACTAAGCTTCAATATTTATTCTATTATTTATAACAATTCCAAAAAACCAATACTGAAATACGTAAATTTTCCAAATTGTGCCAAAGTCAACTATTCAATACCCTATCACCTCTAAGCAACAACAGCGTATATAAATTGTTTACCAACCTAACACACCTTATTCGAAACATAAGTCTCTATTTTCACTCTTCCTAAAAACGTGGCAAATAAATATTACCCAAATAAAATGTTAAAACTTCCAAATTACATCTCTTAAAACCTTTAAAATAAAATAACATTATTACAGTTCTATAGATAAACATAATCAACGCTACAGTATCCTAAATAGAAACTACACTAGTAAAATCTAACATAATAAGACATACTAAAGTCATTCGATTAATATCATCTATCTAACAATACCACCACCTACCTCGAAAAGAAAACCAAAACCCTCATTACTAACTCCAACCTATCATTCGATACTAAGAAACTCCTCATCCTACAAAATTCCAAAATTATATTATCTCCCAACCTTCCCAAAAATTTTCAATCTCTTACAAAGCAAGCCTTATTCTGCTTCTGAAACTACCACTATTTCCTCAAACTCAAATATTTCCCTACAGGCAAAGTTAATACTATAATAAGCTTTGGCGTCGTTTCTTTGTTTACCAATATCCCAGTCCCTGAGACACTTATTAAAGTCGGCTTGAAATATAAGCAATACCCTCTCCTCATTAACCATTAACTATCCAATACCTGCTTTACCTTTCAAAATAAATTTGACTACCAAACTAGCAATGCTCCTATGAGTTTCTCACATTCACTTGTCATGACAAACCTTTTTATAACCGAGTGTGAAACAAAGATCTCCTTTTACTAAAATACACCGTTGCTTTACAACATATAGATGATACTTTTATTATTTGACCTCATAAACAAAATACCATTTCAGAACTCCTCCCCCGCCTAAACCAAATCCACACTAACATCTAATTTGAGATGGAAACGCAACAAAACTATCTCCTCCCCTTCCTATATTCTCTTATAACAGAAAATCCTCCAAACGACCACTTTCAACATTTCGGCTATAGAAAACCTACGTATGCTAACCATTACCTAAATTCAAACTCCGTTATTAATTTATCCTAACCAATTAAGTTGCAAAATTACCAGTTTATCAGGTTTTCCACCATAAAAATAAAACTTAATGCTATTACCATAACTCTAAAACAAAACGAGTAAACCCTTTTCGACCAACAAAAAACGTCCTTGCCTTACATCAGCAACATTATTGATAAAATGACCAAATGTTAATGTAGCAAAAAATGCATCTTGTTCTTGGAGTGCCGTCTTCTTAACAAAGGTTGACCTCCATCAATGCTATTTCTACTTTCGATACCGCAGGCCGAAACAGGGATCTCATACTCCTTCCAAACAAAGTTTGCAAATTCTTAAGCCAGGATATTCGTCTTCTCCCAGCGCTTCTTCTACCTTCAATTTTTTCTTGGATTATTAATTCCAGCAACTGGTACTTTTGATTTCGCATTATGTGTCCTAAATATTCAATTTTTCTTTTCTTTAGTGTATTTAGAATTTCTCTGTCCTTCCCCATTCTTTGTAAAATTGTTTCATTTCGTATTCTGTCAACCTAAGATATTTTAAGTATGCAGCGGTATATGCACATTTTAAAGGATTGTATCTTTTTAATCGATGCTTGAGTGAGCGCCCATGTTTCAACTCCATACAGCAGAACAGGTAGAACATAATATCGGACCATGCATACGATTTATTTATTTTATTTGTTCAGCTAAACATCACTGTCCTAATGAATCCCATGGAGCAGATCAAACAATCTGACAAATATATAGCCTGATACATGAGCACTTTTAGTATGGTCAAAACGTACGGAAAAACGATAACTATTTGGCTATAAATTAATTTATTTCAGACAAAAACCATTGCTCCCATTTACCATTCGACCAACAGGATTGTACGTGACGCATTTGAAATAGAAAAACGCTCTCAACGCTTGAATACAAAATAGGATAGCCAACTCTGATCTGTCATATTAAAATTTGTTGTTACCCCGTACTATCAGCTAGGCAACACCTTCAAACCCACAAACTTTTTCCAAGGCAGAGCACCTCTGATAAAAACCACATTTCCACGAAACGTTTGCTGCCAATGCTACAAACAGTTAAGCATGAAACACAAAAATTAGTCTCATCTTAATGGTAGGCACAACAAATTTTCCCCGACCTTTAGATTTAAATTAATTATTATCCAACCTAACCAAGAAATTAGACTTTTATTTAGAAAGGACATATAAACAAAAATAGAAAACAACTAGACTTAAAAATAAAAGACGTGTACTAGTTAATTAGAAGAAAATCACATTTATTACTAGAGAACAAATTACTACTATATAAAACCGTCATCAAAACCCATATGGCTTTATACAGCTGAACTTTGGGGATTGTGCGAGCAAAGACAATATAACTACAATCCAAAGGCGTCGGTCCAAAATTCCGAACAAAATTTTAAATGCACCCTGGGGTTATTAAGGAACGAAGCGTCAACCACCATAAAAAACTGAAAAGCTACAATAGCATTCTACACGATCCATTTCTAGAAGAGCGTAATAACAGTCGTCTGAGAAGAAACTGGCTAACAAGTCTATTGAGTGGTTGAAGAGAAAACTTCACTGGAAGGATCCTCACCATGTCAAAGTACTGTAATTATTTAGTACTTCAACGAGCACATTACCTTATAGAATTGTAAATTTTGATTGCTAATAAACTACTTTAAAAAAATTAATTATTTTTAATTTCTTTTAACTTTATTTAAATATCTGTAATCAAGACATTAATTTTACATTATGGTTAATACCGCTCTAAAGCATGTACTCTGAGGTGATCGCCTCGTCGCCTAAGCCCTCGCGCTGCTACTAGTTGTACTAAACAAACAGGATTTTTTCCTATTTGTTAGTATAAGCTGGTTTTTCTTAATTTTAAAACTGGTAATGAATAACTTCTAGAGACTTTAACCAAACATAACAAAATTTGTATTTGAGTAAGGGGCATCATTAGTGTTTATGAGAGAAGTCATTAATAAGCTAAGATAACCATTAATAAGGCCTATTGTAATTTAAGCAAGTAGTCCATTAATGTCTTATATTAAAATTCAATTGAGAAAAGTTCTAATTTGACCTAGTATATAAGTCGATACGATTTATTCTTATTGTTTAATTTTTACTTTTTTATAGTTGCTGCAAGTGTGAGTTTATCACTTAAAAGGGTGTTCTGGGATAAAAAAAATTTATCACACACCGTTCTATTGATAAATTAAGAGTTTTTCTCCTTTAACTGAGAGTCTAGTAGTATCGACCTTAATCCTATGGTCTATATATTTACATATTCTGAGAAAACAATATCTTGTAGTAGAAAATTTATTAATATATTTACAATTTTACGTATATACACTACAGCCTCTTTCAAAGTAAACTCAGTCGCTTTGGAAGTGCTTGGAGGTATTGCAAAGCTGTTGTACATTATTTTCTTCAATTTTGCTTATGGTTTAAAGATTACTTTTCATTTAAGAAATAAGAAGAGCTCTACTGATACACTGCCACGATCAAGATCTTTACTTTTCTACGAAGATACAAGTTTTCCGTTAAAAATGCATAATACCTTATCAATCTTTAGGATAACGGAGTGTAGTAGCAATTTTTAAGAATTATGACACAAGCCGAATCAATATTATCGTAAGTTATGGACATAAAAGATTTGGAATCTTTAACCATAAATGTCCTTTAAAACTACTGAGGTATGCATAACACTGCGTTCTGCTTATGCGGTATTTAAATTTAATAATATATAATTATATATATAAAAAAAATTATGAGTGCTGCTGTCACACAGGTCAAAGGTCAAAGGTCAAAGGTCAACTCTAACTGGGTATACGTAAATGCGTTGTCATGGCAACGGCGTACGCCAATTATGTCAAACAGAGCTTTTTAATCGTGTTTTTATTTATTTTTAAAAACTACTATGCGAAGGGGCTCAAGCATGTCGGAGTTGGACAAGCTCTTCGGGGGGGGCCGCTGCCAGACCTCGTAATAATAATAATAATTTAATACAAACACGTTATTCTTTAAGATTCTTTCTTCTTACGTTGTAAAATATCCAAAAAGAGATTATTACATTAATTTTCTCCAACTGCTATAGTTCAAAAACTAGCAATGATAATTACCACCACCTAGCTCTACTTGTTGGAACCCACCGTCTACTCTAGTTGGCATACTATTCCAAAAGCTCTTTTTTGGACATACATCGCAGCTACAAATACTACTTATGCAATCCTTATATAAGTTCTTTGACAATCAAGTAGCATTATAAAGAACGCTCTGTTATTTGTGTTGTATTTGTTTTAAATTATCCAAATTGTGATAACCATTCTTTTTGAATACATGGGTCGATGACGGACAGCTTTAAAATTTTTAGACCTCAATGCTTTTCATGTAATAATAATGTAATGAAACAAAAATGAAAATACTACCACGCAAACTAAATGTTAAACCAGCTCCATGTCTTTCTTTAGTAAAACTGATTTAAAAAAAAAACCTGATCTACTAATACCTGACATATTCTAATTCAAATTTAAAAAATAATAACGTTAATACAGTACGTTGCTTTTTGAAAAGAAAAGTTTGTAACAAACCATATCGAGAAGGCCTTAGAAATTAGATTCTTTTGGTTAGAGCTGAATAAAACAATACTAGGTCATAAAGACATAGATTTAGAGGTGAAAAGAAAATATAAATACGATAACACTCCCAACAATAACTTATGCCAGTGAATCATGGACACTTGGGAAGAAAGACGAGGTTAAAATAAATGCCATGGAGATGAAACTCCTCAGGAAAATGGTAGGAAAGACTAAGTGGGACAGAGTGAGGAACTAGGGCATAAGAGAAACCATTAACAAGTACCTATACAAGGAAAAATTAAAAAGAAGCAGCTGCACTGGTTTGCGCACCTGACAAGAATGAAAACAAACAGAATTGCAAGAATACTAATGGAAGCGGGACAACCACCTAAAAAACGAAGGGGCAGACCCAGAAAAAAATGGATGGACCAAATCAAAGAAATAGCAGCAGAAAAAGGTGTGACACTAAAGGAGATTAAAACAAAAGCGAGAGACAGGAAGAGGTGGAGAAAATTGATACGGGACTAGAGACCATCATCCGACGCTCGGAAGAGCATAAAGAATTAGAGGAAAAGAAAAAGGTTAGAGCTGCGATTTGTCCAGTAGATCTGGGATACAGCTATTCCAAGACGCATGATACAGGGTAGATGAAGTACATTTTAGATTATATTGCGGGAACACCGAAAGAAAGTTTTGTGCACACATGTAATTTTCTATTAAGTAACACTTTATAGCTTTGTATAATCAACGATACTCATCAAAATAAGTCCAGAATACGACCTGAGAGCTGCTATACTCGAATCCCTTTGTGCTGGAAAATCGCCGACAGAAATGATTGCGTCGTTTGACTACAAAAAGACCCAAGTTTACGAAATAGCCAAGAATAGCAGAGAATCTGGCCACCAGGAGATTGAAAGAGAAGATCGATCAGGATCCTGGGCGAAGTACAACTGATCTAGCAATAGAAATGGGCATGACGAGGTCTACAATCAGTTTAGCAGTGCATCAAAATCTGCACTATAAGTATGTCGTCTTGAAGAACCGCTAACTGTTGATTTAAAAAAAACAGAATTGACAGGCAGTTAAAGCACTACTGAACTACATTAAGTACGTCAGCGCTACCTCCACGATATTCCTATCGGACGCAAAGAACTTCACCCAGAACAGGAAGGTCAATCGCCGAAATGACCGTTTGGTCTGCGAGGGTGTTTTTAAAGAGCTTACCGTCATGCATACAAAGCTTTCCGCCTCTGTGATGGTGCTGAGGCTTGTGAGCAACACAGGAAATGTCGTGGCGCTCCACTTCTTTAGAAAAAGTGATCACCGATAGGCATATTAACGTGTTAGAGACAACTGTTCAGCCCTGGAGAGAGGAGATGGCCGCTGGACCGGAGTATGTGTTCCAGACATGACTATACAACAATTTGTATTACCCGAACTTGTGACCACCCTCCAACCCCGACTACAACGTCCTACGTTTTAGGCGTGGTCGAGGCGAAGGTTATTGAAAGGCGTTATAACACCAAGGACAGGTTAAGGGCCTCCATTACATTGGTAACGTCACGTATGGACAAGGAACAACTTGTGTTGCCTACAGCAGGTTTATATCTCGATTCGAGAAGGTCGTGGTTGAATAATATGATTCTCAATACTATTATTTTAATTGTGTAAAAGTTTCATGCAAATAAATTTAATTTTATTTTAGTTTAATGTTATTTTCATTGTTTTTTCAATTTTTCGGATTTACATATATATATTGATATATACATATATCGTCTTTTTGTGGGTAACATTTTAGAGATGTCGTTCGGTTTAGATATGATTATTCTTGCTTCATGGTTGTAAAAGATATGACCGGTGATAAATATTTTACTGGTTGCTACATCAATAACTAATTATTTGCAAATAATGGGACATTTCTTTTACTGCGTAACATTTCAAAGGCGTCGTTTGGTTTAAGCTGTTTAATGCTATTGTCCTTGCTTAATCGCTGTAAAAATATGACCAGTTGTAAATATTTTACAAGCTGATAGGCCTTGAACACAACTGCATTCGTCCTATAAGAGGCACGGATTTGAGAAAACAAAATTTATCGGCAATGCTTTAGATGCGGACTAATTTTTTATAATTAGATTGTCAGTTTTTATGTTTGTAAATCATTTTTTAAATTTGTGTATTATTTTACTTGTTTATAAATAGAAGTGCGAGTCAGAAAGCTATAATTTATATGTAATCTAACGAAAATGTTGCGTAATTGAATTATTTTCTATATTAAATTCCATGTACAGTCACTCAAGCAATATCACAGCTTTTTTCGTCACCGTTCCAGTACTCCAGACTTGTAATTACTAGAGACAATGCTTGATAAATTTGTCAGAGGCAACAACCCTGATCGTTTCAGTTCTAAAGTTAGATATCATACTGCACACCTCTTAAACCCATACATTGTGGTGTATCCAATAATAAGTAACCATCAAAACCTTTATTTTACTTACCCTTACTTAACCTTTATAATTCACATATTTGCTATTAAAAAACGGATGACAAAAAACTGACTATGTTTTATTTACGCCTCAAGTGGAATGGCTATTTTTAAATTGATATTAAGGTGTTTTGCTTGTATGCACTATGTTGTATTCTAGAATATTTTTAAAAATATCAGCAACATTTTTATCTTAACGAGGTCTGGCAGCGGCCCCCCTGGAGAGCTTGTCCAACTCCGACATGCTTGAGCCCCTTCGCATAGTAGTTTTTAAAAATAAATAAAAACACGATTAAAAAGCTCTGTTTGACATAATTGGCGTACGCCGTTGCCATGACAACGCATTTACGTATACCCAGTTAGAGTTGAACTTTGACCTTTGACCTTTGACCTGTGTGACAGCACTCATAATTTTTTTTATGCATAAGTGCTTTATTACCCGCTCTCAAACGAAAATTTTCCATCGCTTGCGGTTCCGGAAATATATTACATCGGTCGCGCCTGTCGCCGGGCCGAAATTTGTCCTTCGGAGGCGCTCGGGTCGGCACGGAAAGGCACGAACGATTTGACCTTTGACCTGTGTGACAGCAGCAGCACTCATAATTTTTTTTATATATATAATTCAATTTTTTAGAGAACCTTTGTGATAAAAACAAAATACAGTAAATATATTTGTACGTATGTAGACAAGACAACAAAAATATTTTTTTATGTGCTTCTAAAGACACTTTGTTTGAATCTACTATACATTTGAGCAAAAAATAGACAAGAACATCTGATATGAAATGTGACGTGCTGAGTTTGGCTGCCTATCTTCGGGATCGTTTTGCACATCTTACTTTCGTAAGGTCACCACTATTATCATTTGTAAATAAATTTATCCACGTTCCCACCTTGCAAAAATTTGAGGAAAGGCGGGTGAAAAATTGTCGGCATAGGACGGCCAAAATAACTTTTTGTGGACAATCCCTCATTACTTTAATATTTTTAAGCGATGACAAAGAGGTCACTGAAAATGTCTCAGAAAAATTTCAGATACAAAATGTGTAGACATTAATGATTTTTTGATTTTTATATTCAAAAGTTCCAACCACAAAATCTATGCATGGTTTTTATCGTAAATACTAAAGAAAGCTTTAGAAAATCTGCAGGATGAAAGTATTAGATGTCCGGCAATCCTGTGCAAGATTCTTTATCGCTATGCGTGACTGACAATCTAACAACTCCATCAACTTTTAATTATCGCATACTTTTTTATCTATCGCAGCATTGTAATTTCTTTAACTGTCATATTATTATAATCTAAGTTCTATAATATTTTAGATAATAAAAACTATTCTTTTAGCCAAAACTGGCAATAGGACTGTTACTTGTACTTTGTTTCTTCTTCCGGTGCCTTTTCACTAACTGAGATTGACGATAACCATAGAAAATTTGCATTTCTGATTAGGTTTTCGACGTCCAAACCAGTCCATTCTCTGATATTTTTTATCCAGGATGTTTGTGGTCTTCCTGGGCCGCGTCTACTTGGCTATTAGTTGGGGCAATTCTTATTTTGTTATTGCGCAGTATGTGGCCTAGATAAACTGTTTTTCGCCTTTTGATAGATAATATTAGATAATATTTTATCTGTCCATGGAATTTTCAGCAAACGTCGGAATACCTATATTTCAAATGTCTCAATTTGCCTCATGTTATTTACTTTCAGTGTCCACACCTCCATTCCATACAGAAGGACAGAGTACACATAACACTTCGCCATGCGATACCTAAGTTCCAGATTCAGTGTACCATTACATAGAAAGTGCTTCATGTTCTGAAAAATTGTTCTATCATGTTTTCTATTCTGAACCTTATTTCTACCTCAAAATTAAGATTATCCCTTATCCGGCTACCTAGATACTTAAATTTCTTACCTTGCTGCAGGATTCGTCCGTTTATAGTCCCATTTGCTTGAATATTAGACTTCTTGAAGAACTCCATCACTTTGGATTTTTTATGTTAATGTTAAGACCGTATTAATCTCCTTATCTGACGATTTTATCTAAGAGTTGTTGTAGATCTTCCTCGCTATTAGCAATTATTACGATATTATCAGCGTACCTTAAGTTGTTTACAATTTTACCATTTTGCCTTAGAAAATATTCCTTTAGAGTACAAATTAAACAGAAGCAAAAAGAGAACACATCCCTGTCTTACCCCTCCCTTTATATCGACTTGTTCAGTGAGCCCTGCTTCTGTTTTCATTGCCGCGTTCTGCTTCCAGTACAGCTTTTCCATAATGTTAATGCCGTTTTCATCTGAACCCTTTCTTATGAGACATTCTATAAGGATTACCTGTTTAACTTTATCAAATGCTTTTCATAATCTAGAAAACATGCATATATATCTTTTTGTTGATCTCTACACTTTTGCATAAGCACAATGAAACTAAATAATGCTTCTCTGGTTCTAAAATCAACCAAAGTGTTGGTATCCGATATCTGCATCGCATTTTTTATATATCTTGGCATGCATTACTTTAAGAAATATTTTTACTACATGGGACATTAAACTTATGACTATAGTCACCGCAGGTTTTGGGTTTCTTATTGTTGGTAAGATGGTAAATATTAAATTTATTCAATCTTGTGGTAATTCAACAGTTATGTATATTCTATTAAAAAGTATCGTCAATAACTTAAGATGGTCTTCGTTAATAATTTTTAAAAGTTTTGTGTAAATTTTATCTAAACCTGGAGTTTTCCCTTTTTGTGGTTTTTATAGCATGTTCCACTGGCGAGCTTTTTTCTTTCTGTTCTCTGTAGTCTGTTGGCTCTGTTCTAAGGTCACCAAATAAATCATCAATATATTTCGTTCACACTGCTTTTATTTCCTCTTTGTTATTTATTAATTTACTTTCGTCGTTTAGTAGCCTGTTACAAGTTTTATTTTTAAACAAACCAGCCATTTTCTTTATCTTTTTATGAATGGTATGGTCATAATATTTGTTGTGTAAACTTTCAATTTCTTTGAATGTTTTCTCGCCTCAACTTTCTTTAGCTTCCTAATTTTTTGTCTTATTTCTCGCTGCTTTGTTTTATACTTTTCTGTGTTCTTGTTTCTTTACCGTCGTCTTTTGTCTATAATTTTAATATTTCTACTGTCATTCAGGGCTTTCGTTTACTAACTCTGTTGATATTTGACATTTCTTCCTGTGTGCTAATGAGTATGTGTTTAAAATTTTTCCATAGTGTATTTGTATCCTTGTTACTGGTGTTTTGATTCTTTATTGGGTTATTCAAGAATTTTGTTTAATGTTACAGCGATTTTGAATCGCATTTCTTTGTTTTGTGAAGAATTTAAATTTAATTTTTGTTGGCGATAATTTTTTTAATTTCTTTAAACGTATTTTTATTTTAGCTGCTAATAAATTATGGTTTTGTTGGTATGTCTGTACCAAAAAAAGTTTTGCAGGTGGCGCTATTCCTAATCCTTTTCTTTATTAACATAAAATTTAATTTATTGTCCCATAGTGATTTCCAATATATAATCTACGAGGAGAAAGCTTGAGCCATGTATTTATAATTACTAAATTCTCCTCTTGACAAAACTGTACGGGTTTTTCTCCTATGATCCTGCCAATCCGAAATCACCAACGATATCTTCTATGTGTTCTTTGCCTAATTTAAAACAAAAGTCTTCCATTATTATACGTGTCCAAAAAGTCTATGTATCACGGAAAAATCAAGAAAAACTACAGAAGATATTCAAACCTGCTAAATTGTATTTTATTTATATTTATATCAAACTAAATAATAATATTTTCAAATTGTCTTCCTTTGCTCCTGGAGACTGCAGCCAGACGTTTCAAAAAGTGATCAATAATTTTCTGTCGAGTTTCGTCGGAAATCAATTCAATGGTCTCTGAAATCCTTTCTTTCAAGACTCGTTCTCAACCGAACTCATTCGGATGGTAAACAGTGTCTTTAGTAAAACCTCATAAGGAGTAATCGCAGGGGTTTAAATCAGGTGAGTATGGAGGCCAATCGATACCTCCTCCTGTCTTTGTCTTTGAATCTAAAGCGATGATATTTGGACCGAAAGCACTTGAGATGGCATCCATATTTTCTTTCGCACACCATCTTGCATAAACCAAAATCCACGTTTCATCGAATTACGCCTTATGTGATTAAAAAATTTCTCCAAAATTTGCACCTTACATATTTCACCAGTAATATTTTCGGTTAAAAAGGGCACACTATGCCATAGCAACTGATGGCACGCCAAACAATTATCCTCTTCAAATGCAGGCGCACTGTGGGGATTTGTGGCTTTGGGACTCACATATATGGTAATTTTTTGATGTTTGCGAACGCTTCTAATTCATAGTGACACTCATCAAAGAACCACATCTTTCGATAATCAAGTTTTTTGATTCGATCATTTGTGTGAGAAAGGCTGGTGAATTTGAATTTTATAGGCAAAAAGCTCTAAATCTCCCAGAATGTTACAAAGAAATGATCTTTTGAACTCTTTTGGTAGCATTTCTTATTAAAGAGGTTAGAGTTTCTTCAAAGTGTTTCTAGATTTTTATCAATATTCTCTTCTGTCCTTATCGATCGTAGTCTTTCGGTTTGACTTTTGTCATCATCATGAACATTCCTTGTGTTCTGCCATTTCTTAGCCAAATTGTACAAATATTGTCATTTCATTAGAAAATGTTATGGTTTTTCAAAATTCAAAAAATTTAAATTTTGAAAATTTTTTTTAAAACATAGTTACTCACCGAATGACTGTTCTTGAATCTAATATCGACTTGCTGTCTACCTTCTTCTTCCATATCCGTACAGTTTTATTTGCATTCTTCCCACTCCTGTGCCAAAATTCAATTAATTGCACTTTTTGAGCAATCGAGTATTTCTCGTCCGGAGAAGACATTTTCAGTAAACTAAAACGTGTGTTTTGTTGATATTCCATAACTCTTGATACCACGTGACACTCACTCTAATCGGATAAGTCGTTAACAGATGGCGACACCTGGGTCATCTGCATAGACTTTCTGGACAGGGTGTAGTAACTTCGTCTCTTTTTATTGCGCGTCGCTTTTTATAAAACTGGTCTACTTCAGCTACAGGTTTCTCGCCAGTTGACGCGTAAACCTAGCCTCGTAGTTGGAGTAATAACACACGATATGATGACGGGATGAAATTTATAACTGATAGCTTTATTTGTTTGAAAACTATTAAGCCTGTTCTATTCCAGATATTTGCACAATTATTTCCAGATAAACTGTGTGTTTTTTAATGTGCTTGTTTCCTGATTTTGACCAATGCATTTCACTTATGTCCAAAATTTGAATTTCTAATCATTCCATCTTTTAGATGGTATTGTGGATTTTACCAGCCTTAAACATACTAGTAACATTCTATGTGCCTATTTTTGATATTCGGGTGGTACCTCTCCGCTGTGATTGCTAGCACCTTCCAACCATCTAAGGTCAGCTACGAATGAGAGACCTTTCTACTGGTTTCTTGCATGGTTATTGTTCTTGGGATGCTAGTATAGTAGTTTTCCCTTGCTTTCTACACCGCAGTATTACAACCGCTAATACCGTTATTGCGTCGCTTGTGAATGTGTCTCATTATAACCGATTTGATTCATGCTAATCATCACCAATAAGGACTTATAGCAAAATTGCTGCCCCTCACTATTGTTCACCATATCTGGCTACGCTTACTTACTTTAGCCTGCAGGAGTTTAGCACTAGGAGCCATAAGTGAGAGCTGGGTACACCGCCAGGACCAGTTACCATGGTTTACCTTTTGTCAAGGCACTTGGTGTAACCAACCACAGCAAAAGGTGCTACCCCTGCAGCGTAACTCCCCACTCCACTTGTACTCTTGTAATATCAATTTTTTGGTTTCTATCTTGACTAGAACAGTTTTATTGCTAGATTCTAAATAACAACTCCATTTTCAGGCTTATTAGAAAATACAAATTTGACTCTATTAGAACCAGGACTTGTAAAAGGTGGTTCAAATTGAACACCTGATTGAACTCCGCGTCTTTTTTAGGAATATTTTGTAGACACACTACTTAATGCAAAAGCCATTATGTCACGACTTTCTAAAATTTCACTGTAGTTTTTTGTTTCATATCTCTAAACCCTCAATTCAAAACTTTATATATCTAAATTTGGATAAAATATTTCTTAGACACATACCTAAGCACGTACCAAGAATATATAGGATAAAGGAGAAGGGAGAAATAATTATAAATATTTCTTGAGTTCTGGTTTGAATTAGATCAAAACAAAATGTACCTGATCAGGCACCTCCCCAGGTGGTGGATAAGTCAACGTCCACTAGATATGGTGGGTACCGGAGAAATGAAATACCCGAGCAGGGCCAAAACTAGCAGCAGCAGTACAAAAAACACATCGGCTGCGAAGGTGGAGAAGATGGACTTAGGTATGACAGAGCAAAAGTTGCAAACCTGCTTTTTAGGTTTTGTATACAAGCAATTAGCACCTTTTTTCGTGACCATAAAAGCGGATAAACTATTAAGTGTAATCAACGACATAAGGATGAAGAAGAATTTAGAAAATTTTGAAAAAAATTAAAGATTCTTAGTGTGTCCTCTAATAAAACCACCTTGGCTGCGTTCCAAACAAAATATTCCATAGTTTCAAGTCTCCCACTCGGATTTCCGGGGAAGATCTTTGGGAACCATGTTAGGATAAAAGCAAACTATAATTGGATAGAGAAATTAGAGTATGCACATGGAACGTCAAGACTATGGCACAACCAGGAAAAATAAATAACGATGTACAAGAAATTCATTCCAAAGGAAAACATCAACATTGTGTGGGTACCACAATATGTAAATCTTCATTAAAATATATAACAAATTTAGCCCAGTCTCCGAAAGATTCATGTTATTCTAAATTAATGCCAGTCCAACACAAATTAACATCATTCAAGTGTATGCTCCAACAATAGATCACAGTGAGGAAGAAGTAGACAAGTTTTACTTCCAGATTATAGATATACAGAAAAAACTACCAAAAAAAAACTGACGATGGTAATTGGCGATTTTAACACCAAAATCGGAAAATGTCGAGAAGGGAAAATAATAGGCCCATGTGGACTGGATGTAAGCAACAAAAGAGAAAATATATTAAGCATTTCTGCAGGTAAACAAAATTTTGTAGCAACCAACATATTTTATTCGTTTCCTTCTATGGATACGACTGAAAACAATCAGAAATAAAATTGATTATATTCTAATAAACAGAAGATATAGAAATACTTATATTTTACTAAAAGCCTATCCTGGGGCAGATATCCAGTCAGATAATAATCCCTTATTATACATTCAGCGAATACATATAGTAATAAGTCATCATGACACATCCATGAACCGCCTCTAAAACGCAGAATATGTGCGTTGAAGCCAGGTTTACAATTTAAGATTTATAATAATATTTTATGTTTATCCCTTTGCGTTAAACAGATGAATCAAGACTTAACAACTCACTTTTACAATACACACTATCATTAATAGTGAGATACAAATTAAATCGTCACTTTAAACCGCAACAAGTTAGCCGCAGCATTAACCCACGAGTGGCTAAAAATGGGTCAGTATGTACCTGACTACTGAAATACCCGCACTTTTTTAAACCGGCCAATAACGGACAGTTATATAAAATGAGCGGTTTTATTACTATATGTATTCGCTGAATGGATTATAGTAGCAATTTTTAGAGCAAATTAAAAAAAATACGCAAAAAATATGATTTAAGAAAAATAAAAGATTTCCGTATAAAAGGTCAAGCAGCAGTAGATTTGGAAAACATAATTTAGGGCAACCTGAACATCCAGAATGTTAATGAAAAGATCAACAAATTAAAGATATCGGTAACAACCTTGAAAAATGATATTTTAAAACCAGACGATAGAAAGCATAAATCAGGGATAAAGAGGAAAATTCTCTAGTTGATGAAAAAGGAAAAATAATGAAATAGAACCCTACAGAGAATAAAAGTATTAAAAAAATTATTAGACAATAAAAGAAGCTATAAAAAATAAAGCCAAAGAAAAATGTCTAGAGATAAAAGTCTTGCAGTAACAATATGTTACATTCACCTACTTCAAAATTCAACCTACTTCAAAAAGTTAAACAAATAACTGGAAAACAAAGTGAAAGGAAAATTAACAAATTACTAGACAGTGATGGAAAAGTTATTATTAATAAAAACAAAATTAAAGGGGCATGGGAAACATACATAAAAAAATTATTTGATGGGAAAGTGGACAAAACATAATGAAGGAAGAAATGGAAATTACAATAACAAATGTGAAAGAAAGCAAAGTAGCAAGACCGGATGGCATTCAAGTAGAATTTGTCAAGTTATTTGATAAACAAGGAATAAAGTGGCTGGTTAAATTCGTTATATAATGAAGTGTACAACTCTGGGAACATTTCCAAAGATTGCAATGTTGTACGTCTTGTCTTTTTCTATTTTGTAAGTAGTTCTTTATTAAATTTTGACCTTTTCTCCACCCCAGAATCTATGAAGCAGAGTGGGAGTTGAAACTTTTTGGTCCACCTGCCTGGGGTACTTAACCCGTTCTCTTTAAATGGGCGTTTTGGCCATTAGACCTCACGCTGGCTAGGCGTGTTGGCGAGTATTATTCTTGGACGATTCTCTGGATGCAGACGCGATTTGCAGCAGCCCACTTTGGGTCAGACGGTGCTATTGATTTTATATTAGCCCTAAAATTCGTTGTGTTCGCCGAATTCGAAGTTACCTTCCTTTCGCCTTCCCCATCGTTGTAGTCTCCATCCGTAACTCTAGACATGGGGCCCTTACAGGGTACCTACTATCACCCAGATTCCTCGATCCCTCTTCCTTTCCTACCTTTTGAGTGGTAAGGCCACCGGTTTGAGACAGGCTTAATGAAGTTGGAAATTATAATTATCTCAGGTTGTTTATAACTTTACAATGTCAAATAATTATATTTAGTAAAATTATAACATAAAATATAGAACTTAAAAAAAGATTTCCAACAAAATCTCCTTATATTAACACAAACAAGTTTGATGATGGACAAATACTTTAGCGCTATACGATGCCTTATACGAGATGACTTTTGTTTGAAACAAACCATAGTGCATTTATTAAGAATTGCAACACTTTTGATTGAAACCATTTGATTTTTATATTTGACCTGCTTGTCCATAGATGTATTCTATAAGACAAAAAAAAAACAATTTATATAGTAGTGTTTCACTCAATTGTCAATAGACAACTGTAAATTGCGTCTTCGAAGCCACTACATATTCTAAAACTTCAAACCCAGCCGTTTTCACTTTGTGAAGATGTTTTTTTATATAAAGCTACTCTTTAAATGGATTTATAAGTACAGGACAATGTCTTTTTGAGGTATTTATTTGTTATTTAATGCAAAGGACGAGCATAAAAGTCATAAAAGTTACATGAACTAACTTGGTTTTATTTATATGGATAAGGCAATTTTAAACAATAGTTCTAAGTTATACAAATATATCTATAAACAGTTAGATACCAAATTTAGAGCAAAATATGATAAAAGTATTGCTGTATTGTCAGTGAAAGTAACAAATATAGTTTCTGATGAGGTAGACAAGTCAATAGTATGAAGTAAGAATAACAGCGGGCCTAATACGCTTCCTTGAGAGATACCAGCTTTGATTGAGAATAAACAGCCGTAATTAACGAGAAAGTATCTATTGATAAAGTAAAATTTAAATAACTTGTAGTAGTCTGAATGGCTAGCCACCATGTCTGTGCGACACCTAAAAATACATCTGATTTTGTGCAATATTTTTTGTTATGGAAGTTTTTTAATATATCTATACTATGTGTTATTGCTCAATTGAGCTATAATTTATGGCGTACTGCCTGTAAGAGCTAAATTAAATGTTGAGTACGATGATGTTTGCAAAAAGATCTTAAATAATATTGACAGAAGGTTAATTAAGCTAAAAGAAGATAGCTTTATGCCTAGTTTGCAGGATTCAAAAATCGTTAGGTTATGGCAGCTTTTCTTTGCTCAAGAAAGCATCATAGTCTTAATATGGCATTGAACAATTGGGTAGTAATTCTTTAAAAACTTTTCCCTTCATTACATAATAATTAATTAGACTTCATATCCTTCATGATTACAGTCTGTAAAAGGTTTGATTGGCAGGCACAAGTGAAAGGTTACATTGAAGTACTGGAGAATATTGTCTTCCTCAGTTTTGGATTATTGCAAATAAAATGGACTAAACACATCCATTAGATAATTTGTAAAGACAAAAATCTTTAAGTCCGTGAATTTTTAGCTAGTTCTATGGTGATATATATCGCTAAGGTTGTTTTTTATAGTGAGTAGCCTCTGTAGGTGACAGTCACTATGGATAGCTTTGAACTGAGTCATTTCTTATATTTTGAATCAGATTTTTAAGTTCGGCTGTTAGCTGATTGAGTTTTTTTTTGTCTTCAGTGTGTTTCTTCTTTGTTTGCATTTTTATCTTTAATTGGGCATGCTAGGAACATATTATTTAGTCTTGCTTTGATATTGACCGCTAAGCTGCTTGTTAGATTTTTTGTTTAAGTTTTCCACTGCTACTCTTCAATCCTTTTTGGTTTTAAGGATCTACTAAGTGATAACGTTTCATCAATTATTTCACTGTAAATATTCCAGTTAGTGAATATACTACAAAGAGACAGAGTCTGTCAAAATCTGCCATTTGTTATTACTTTTATCAATTGTCTGCTTGATACTCAGTTTCATTATACAATAGTCGTGTTTAGTGTTAGTTTCCTCGCGAGATAAACCTGTTACTTAGTGTTCCTCGAAATACTCCTACTTAATGTCATATTTTAAAGGACGATATGTTCCTAAAAGACTTAATGGTCCTTTTCAACTGTAAAAGTAATTGATTGTAGATATTCTAGATTATATTTAAAAAGTTCATGGTCTTAAATATTATTTTTGATTATAGTTGCTGAACCACTATACACGATGCCGTCTGGATGTTGTGTGCCATAAATTACGAGGACTGAAACTGTATGTACTAGGATTTTGATAGCAACGTGGTATTTATAGATTGGTTTATGAGAAAAGCTGTTAATTCGCCTTTATGATTTGTTAGGCCAATAGCGTTCCAGTCAGACATCATATACTGTAAAATTATGGTTGGTTTTAGAGACTGTTCCACCAGGGTTTTTAATATTCCCTTTATTTCAGCTGTTATTAATTTGCTAAATTATGTAGCTTATTGCTGTTGATTTGCATTGCTACCAAACTCATTAATGCTTTTGTAATTAACCGGATGGTAGCCAATACAATTAATGCATTTAACGTCGTTATTTTTTTTTGGGGGGGGGACATAAGAATACTGGATGCTTATCAGTACATTTCTGCTACAGAAGTTTTTAGTATGACCATATAGTTGGTATCTACCATCTCATTTATTTTCAGTTGTTTTTAATTCAACCCAAAACAGGGGTAATGATGTTTTGCTATTTTTTCGAGTGATGTTTGCATTGTCTCTAACCTCTGATCTTGTATTTTAAGCTCTTTTTTATATCATTTAAGGTGATTGATAGATTCTTGAGTACTACATTGTAGTTTTTTGTGCATTTTCTCTTATATTGGTGAATTTTCTTTTCTTGTAGGGCCTTAGTTATAATAACGTACTTTTACGTAGAATTTTAATTTTGTTGTTTAATTTACTATTTTTTATTATTGCTTGGAGCAGTTGGATTAATGATTGTACAATTTTAACGTCCGATATGTATATCGGTGAGGATTTAGGTTCTTATTTGTCTACGCTTTTAGTATCATTCGCTTCTTCTTCTAATTTATCTTCACTTAGGGCGTCGTACCTATTAAAAAAGTTTAACCAGCGGATTGCGTTTTTTGTATTATTGACCTGATTTAGTGATATTTGAATACTGTGTCCTCGTTTTTTGCTTTCGACTACGCGCCATTCGCCGGTTTGTAATAACCGAGTTATGTTAATAATAAACTAGATTGCTTTAATAAAGCGAGCTTGTGTTTTGTGTTTACTGACAATTTAGATTATTTGGTTATTTATTAGTAGTTGCTGATAATTCTATTTTGCATATTGAAATTAATAATTCCGGTCTATTTGCACAACAAGCTATTATGAATTATTATTATATGTGTATGTGGCTTGGTTGAAATAAGCTATAACGGCTTGTTGCTTCTGGTACTTACTAGTCAATTAAATATACAAATAAATAAATATCATTTGCACTCAGTGGATTAATTGTTTAGCGTGATAGAATGAATACAATAGAAGAAATTACAGAATATTACTTGTTAATATATAGATTAGGAAATAATCAAAATTTTGGAATGTAAAGCGTAAGAACCTAACAAGTTTTCAAAAAAGTTAAAAAGGGACATATTTTAGGGAATTATAGGAAGTTGGAGAAATAATAATAATAAGAAATCTCAACGAAAAAATGAGGAAAAACAATCAGTGGAAAAATATACAAGTATCAAAGGAAATAACAAGAACATGTGTAAAAATAACAATTTAATTATAAAATTACAAACATAAACATATATACGGAAAATAAAAAAGATAAATTAATTATTTTCTGATTGGTAAACAATATTCGCAAGAACACACAAGATATAAAAGAAACAAAAACAAAACGATAAAAAGCTATAAACTAAAAGTTGCAGCAATAAGAAAAAAATATTAAAAAGAGTTGGAGGAAGCATTAGCAAAAATAAAAAAAGAAAGGAATCGACATAAGTAAGTTTGAAACAAAATTAAAAGAATCGTATGAGAAAAACAAAATATAATTTTGTTACATGTAAAATGTAAGAAATAAAGTAAATAATATCTCCCAGGAAGTAATTGATAAAAACGGTAAAATATTAATTCAAAAATAAGGCACTATTTCGAAGTGAGAACTATATTTTTAAGAACTACTGGGCAATAGAGTATCTCAAAATTACCAAGAATTGAATCTGCTAATAACATAACAAACATGAGAAATAATTATTAAAATAGAAGTTAAAAAAGTAGTTATATATCTAAAAAAAGAGATAGATGATATCGCTCCGGAGATGGTAAAATATACAGCACAAGTAGAAACAAACATTACAGCAAATATACACTAGTATTTATTGTAATTACAGAACAAACAAAAAATGCAACTTAACAACTGAAACTTTATAGATTTCTTTAGTAATATAAGACAAATTAATTATTAAATATACAAACCATTTGTCAATAAATATTTACATTTATTCATTACTGTATAACTCCACCTCGGGCTTTTGTAAAAGCCTTTATTTTTCTTGTCATTGAGTCAAATAATGAGCGAATGGTGTTTTGACAGATTGTCAGACTCCTTGAATGTCGTAACTTTTGCTTTGCCCTACGTACAATAATATTCTAAACATTCTAATTTAGTATAAGACTGTGTGATGCACTCGGTTATGAGAGAATTTCTACGTTGTTTTATTGAAGAAAATTTAATGTGTTACGTACCACATGTGGTTAAGCATTATCTTGTTGAAAGATTGCTTGGGGTATCCTCTAAAACAAAGGAAATACTGCAAATTGTAGATTTGTTGCCTCTAACTTTGACTAGAGGTGATCTGCCATTATAAGTGATAGTTCTCCATGCCATATAATCCATATTTAGCGTGGTATGCCTCGTATGAATGTAGTCTCCTTGTTCTTTTTCTCCGAATCTTTGGAGTATTAATGTGCTACCATCGTTTAGAGTTTAAACAAAATCTGAATTTATCAGGGAAGCTGATTCTAGGCCACTCGTATGTTCACAGACGCCTTTCCGTTGGCGGTGTAGAAGAGTCAGCGGTAGTCGCAAGAAAGAACATCGGATTGTTAGTTTCATTAAGAGTAATCGACGTCGAACAGAGGAGATAGACAATCGGTATCGTATAACATCTCACCGTTTTTGAACTAAGGCACTTGTATTGCTCTAAGCACCGGTTTTTGCGAATGAGTACCGTCTTCGTCCCACTGGTTCCATATTTGATACTGTTAGGGCGACCTATTCGGCCTATTTTTTGTAAAGAAACATCCCCTTTATGTAGACTAAAAATACGTCGCATTTTAAATTTGTCAACTTGTTGATAATACATCCGGAGCATTCTCAGACCATGTAAATTACATGTGTCAGATTTGAATAGTTGAGAATACTATTATGCTTATTTACGCTTATTTTACGTGATATTGTTTGTCCTGATTTTATATCTGTAGAATAATATAACAATTCGGTTCTCAAGGTTTAATCGTTTTTTGATTACAATATGTTTAATTTAATTAAAAGTTTTGATGCAACATAATTTATTTTTAATGGTGCTGCAATTTCAATAAAAGATCGTGTAGTAAAAAGGCAATAAAAGAATGTAAAGTACCCAAGAACCGACAGCCATATAATTATATTAATCTATAAAAAAAGTTCACCCTGAAAATCATCCAGGAGAAAACAAAAAGAAAGGGGACGCAGATACATGCTCTTTTTATTGATTACAAACAGGCGTATGACACAGTAAACAGGTCACAACTGCAAGAAGCATTAAGAGAACTGCAAATCCCAGGTTGGCTGATACAACTAGTAAGAATGACTTTAAAGATCACAGAAAATAAAGTAAGGGTGGAAGGTGAAACGTCAGAAAGTTTCAGGACTGAAAGGAGACTTAGACAAAGTGACCCACTCTCTCCTACCCGTTTCAATCTAGTACTAGAGGTGATCATTAGAAGAAGTAGAATCCAACCAGATAAAAGTATATTAAATAATCCCCATCAAGTAATAGCATATGCTGACAATCTGACAATATTGGCTAGAACACAGAAAGAGCTTAAAGATGTCTTCCTGAGCATTGAAAAAGAAGTAAGAAAATTCGGTTTGGAAATAAGTGGAAAAATGTCAAAATACATGCTTTTCAACACAAGGATACAACTAACTCTAGGTCAACGATCATAAGTAATCAAGACAACACGAAATATAAGTTTGAAAAGGTCCGGTTATTTTAAAATTCCTAGGAATAGATATTACTAGCAGTGGGGATGGCAATGAGGAAATAGAAAGAAAAATAACAGCAAAAACTAGAAGTGCTGCGATGCTAAAATAAGTGCTAAATAATAAATCAACATCGCGTGCTCTTAAAATTCATATGTACAAAAAACTTTCTATAATATAATAGAAAGTAATAAAATAGCGTTTTCAGATGATACGGTGTTCATGGAAAAATCGAAACAAGTTGTACAGAATAACCACATTATTTACATGATAGAATTCGAAGAGGGGAGAATTAAATTAAATGTGAATGAAACAAAAATTATAATTATATATAAAAGAAATACGCAAAATATTAGTAAAAGTACTTAGGGTCAAAGATGTAAACATGTGGATAGCATGACAAACCGAAAATTTCAGGAAAAAATTAACAAAAGTACAGAAGCAGCTGAAAACTACATTTTTAACAAAAAAAAATAGAAAAGGTTAAAGCAAAATATGTATATAGAAATTGGACATTTCCATTTTAATATATCGATGCAAAAGCTACCTACAAAAAAATAAAACAAGGAGTACATTATGAGCTATAGCTAAAATATATATATAAAGCCAGAAGTACAAGAAAAGGAAAAACAGGAAAACTGAAGCATACGCAAGAGAAAAAGTTTAAGAATTACTTAGAGAAAATATGAATTGGAACAAGTGCGAGAAAAAATGATGGATAAAAAGAAATAGAAGAACATATGTATGTGTAATAGAGAATAAATTCAATTCTATTGGCCTTATACTTAACACCTAACACCAACGATTAAGTTAGATAGCTGCAATTATATTAATCAAGTAGGAGATTTTTTCTATCTGTATACAAAACTTTTAGGAGATTGAATTCTTACGGAAAAAATAAAGGCAGGTAGTAGACTTAGTACGTCACCGAAATGAAATTTAACCTTTATATTGGTAAGTCCTGATTACTTTCTGAATTGGACAGAAACAGTTAATATCATATTCCAAATTAGCTAATCTAGTTTCTCCATACACTTTACAATCAATCTTAACTTCAAACTTTAATTTTACTAATTGCGATAGGATACCTAGTAGAATTTTACATAGTTTTAAAAGTATATGTTTGACTACCAAAAAAGAGCTTTAAAATTCTTAGTCGCTTCTTAATTAAACAGAAATATAGTCAGTTTAAAAAGAAAAAAATTGCGCCGCTAAAGACAGTAACAAAAAATAAACCAGTAGTTCATTTTTGTTTATTTTGTCCTATTTTTCACGAATGTTTCAACCACATTAGTTAAAGTTTAAAAACTATAACTTTATAAAAAATGTAAAAGAAAAATGCTGGGAAAACATTACGACAACATTAGAATAAACTAACAACTAAATATATTGAATGGAGTATGGGCAATTTTTCAAAAACGTACTAGGGCAATAGAGTAACTACTACTTTTAGCTATATCTTACCTAGTTTTTTTCTATAAATGAGCAACTTATTTACAATGTGAAATATTTCAGCTATAAAAAATGGATAATCACAACTATATTACCATGAATTGGTATTTTAAAAGAAAAGGCAATCAAACAATGTTTACAAATTGTTTTTTTTTTGAGCTAGAATGGAGACCCATTTTTTACAATAATAGAAAAAAGACAAATATTTCAAATCAGTTAAAACACTGTTGAAATAATTTAACCCTATTTTTAAAAACAATCAAAGAAGAACCAAAGAGTCTGATAAAATTTAAAAAACTTAACAGCGCAGGTAAGTAACGAAGTACAAGTGTATGCACCTACAGAATTGGCGGACCTAGAACAAAATGAACTTGTTTACAGTATGCTAAATAAAACCATGGAGACAGTAAATAGGAATGATGTAATTGTTTTAATGGGTGATATAAATGCTAAGGTGGGAACAAATAATGAGGGGTTTGAAAATGTTATGAACAGGTGAAATGAACGAAAATGGAGAAATGTTTGTCGAATTTTGTGGAATACAGGATCTCAAAATAAATGGAACATTATTCATGCACAAAGACTGTCATAAAGTAACCTGGATCTCCCCAAATCGGAAAGTACAGAACCAAATAGATCACATATGTATCAATAGGAGTATGGAAAAGATGTTGAAAGACGTGCGTAATAAAAGGGGAGCGGATGTGGACACGGATCACTACCTAGTAGTTGCAAAATTGAATATGGATTGGGAACAACCAAAAGTAAAGCACATTCATTACAAAAGAATGCAGTACGTGAAACAGGAAACGACAAGTGTAAGGAAGCTTTTATACAAAGTATAAGAGAAAAAGCAAATAATATTGACTACAGTAAATCAATAGAAGAAATATGGAAACAGTGTAAGCAAGTATTTCTAACGACAGCAATAGACAAATTTGAACTATCAAACAGAGCAAGGAAACAATGGATGAGTTGCGCTACATGGGAATTGATAAGTGAAAGAAGAGAACTTAAAGAAAAATGTCTAAGTGCAATAGAACAACAACATAAGCAATTGCTACAGGAAAGGTATAAATAAAAAAGCAGAGATGTAAAAAAAGCATGTAGAAGGGATAAACGAAATCATATTGATAGCATAGCGAATGAAGCACAAGAAGCTGCTAATAAAGGAGATACAAGGGATCTTTTTAAAAATATAAGGAAATTAAGTGGAGGGCAAAAGTCATATGGAATGATAAAGAGCAAAGAAGGACAAATACTATGTAATTTGGAACAGCAGTTGTTCAGATGGGCTGAATATTTTGAAGGAACATTGAACAATGAAATGAGCAACTCAGATAGCACAGGAGTAAGGGATGAGAGTATCTCAGAAATGCAAATAAATATAGATCCGCCATCAAAGGAGGAAATAATAGAGGCCATTAAGAAATGCAAAAAGGGGAAAGCGCTAGGGATAGACCAGATAACGGCTGACATTCTGCAAATCGATCCAGATGTTGCATCAGATGTATTGTTACCGATCCTAGAGAAAATTTGGAGAGAGGAGAAATTTCCTGAAGACTGGAAAGAGGGGTTGATCTTTAAGATACCGAAAGGAGGGGATCTGAAAATTTGCAAAATTGGAGAGGAATTACCCTGTTAAGTATTGCCAACAAAATATTTTATAAAATTATACTGAACAGAATCATACTAGAAATGGATAAAAATCTACGAAAAGAACAATGTGGTTTTAGATCTGGAAGATCGTGTATCGACCAGATTAATACTTTAAGAATAATAATAGAGCAAGCAGGAGAGTACCAAACACCTCTATACATGTTATTTGTAGATTTTACAAGAGTCTTTGACTCCTTGAATAGAAACTATATATGGACAGCACTTAGAAACAAAGGACTCCCCATAAAATTAATTAAACTAATAAAGGAGGGATACAATGGGTATTGATGTAGAGTAATACATGAAGAAAATCTATCGCCTACATTTGAATCTAAAACTGGGGTAAGGCAGGGTTGTATATTATCGCCATTACTCTTTCTGATAGTAATTGATGATGTACTAGTAAATACAATGAAGAGAGGACATAAAGGAATTTCTTGGAGCTTGAATGACAATTTGGAAGACCTGGATTTTGCAGATGATGTATGTCTCTTGTCGCATAATCCTAAGCAAATGCAAGAAAAAGTAAGTTTACTGGAGGAAGAGGGAGAGAAAGTTGGATTAAAAATAAATATTGGAAAAACTAAAATGATGTATATAAAAGTTGAAGAACCAAAGCAACTGAAGATAGCGAGTGAAGTAGTAGAAAAGGTGGAAGAATTTACCTACCTTGGTAGTGTAGTGTCGGGTGAAGAGGGAGTGCTAAAGGATGTTAAACTCAGAATTAATAAAGCTAGAAGTGTGTTTATTAAACTGCGGAATATTTGGAGTAACAATTGCATTATGTTAAAAACAAAAGTGAAAGTGTTTGAAGCAGTGGTAAAACCGGTGATGTTGTATGGTTCAGAGACATGGTCGGTAACAAAGGTAATAAAGCACAAGTTACAAACTTTTATAAATAGGTGTTTGCGGACAATTTTAAGAATATGGTGGCCTGAAATTATAACAAATAAGGAATTATGGGAAAGAACGGTCCAAAAGGATGTAAATATAGAAATCAGAAGAACAAAATATGGATGGCTGGGTCACAGCCTAAGGAAGGACAGCAAAGAAATTTGCAGAAGTGTGCTGCAATGGAATCCACAAGGGAGGAGGAAGGTTGGACGTCCGAAAACAACATGGAGGAGAACTGTGGAGGAGGAGACAAGGAAGACTATAGCACATCTTACACCAATAGCAGCGAACAAAAAAGAATGGAACAAATATATTTACGCCCTATGTCCCACTGGGGAATAATGGGATTTACTACTACTACTACTACGACTTACTCCTCTACCATAAATTACCATTTAGAAGTTTCCAAAAAATACATACATGGTAGCATTTACTGACAAACCAGCTAAAAATATAGGAAACCTCAAAGAAATAACTAAGTCTGCAACATAATTGACAATAGATACTTATCTGAGAGGCAAAAAAAACCTTTATATAATCCTGTTCAAACAAACTAAAATCATTAAGAATCTGTAGGATATAATTTGGTCGGAATTGTGAATTTGGCATAGGCTCTCCTCGTATGTCAAACATTAACGTTCGGTTAAAGGAACTTTTTCTTTAAATGGTGTCGTTTACTCTGCGATTTTATCCATCATTTTATTGCGATCTGATACACTTTGGTATGCCATTACTTGAAAAAAAACTATCTACTCTTCATACTGTGCAACCTAATTAGATGCTTGTTACTAATAGCACACCGACAATCAATCTTGTGGTAAAAAGGTTATATACAGAGTGGCGCGCGGTAGACGCATAAATTTGAAAATAGAATAAAACGCATACCGTTACAAAATGACCAAATTTCTTATTTTTTCCTGATTCATTAAGATGGGAAATTTAAGTTGACACGGTTTTGAACAAAGTATCGCTCAAATGGCGCCTCTCACACTCCAAACACTGAGTAAGCCGTTTTCTGAAGTTCTCGTGCACTCTTTGAAGCATTGACGCAGAAATTTCAACGATTTGGGCTTGAATGTTGTCTTTGAGGCCTTTCGGGGTCCTGAAACGATTGTTGTAAACAAGAGATTTTAGGTATCTCTACAGGAAAAAATCACAAAAAATCTTAGGAAGATGAGGCGCCCGCAGAATCTGTGTCGCAAAAAGTCTATGCAAACCCATCCTGCTGAAACCAGACGTCTTCCAGCTCTATCCCTTCCAATTTAGGCAAGAAAAAAGCCTGGATCATAGTCAAGTAACGTGCAGAAGGGACTGTAGCTGCTCGATCATTTTCTTCAAAAAAGTAAGGGTCGATGATCCCAATTCTTGAAATTGCACGCCATATTGTCATCTTGTCGGAGTGCAGGGGCCTCTGCTGGAGCTCTCTGGGATTCGTATCACTCCAATAGCGCATATTCCGTTTATCGACACATCCACTGAGGTGAAAATGTGCCTCGTCAGAGA
The DNA here is from genome assembly GCA_036346155.1 of Sinelater perroti. Lineage (NCBI taxonomy): Eukaryota > Metazoa > Arthropoda > Insecta > Coleoptera > Elateridae > Sinelater > Sinelater perroti. The sequence goes on along the minus strand of JARFIY010000032.1, from coordinate 266,886 downwards.
AGAAAACGATACCGTCTCGAGGCAACGCAACAAGCATGTTTTCACTAGCGAATTATCTGGCTTCAAAATCACGTGGCTTCAATTCTTGGACGACAACCATCTTATAGGGGTGAAAACGAAGATGTTCATTAACGATTCGTTGAATGGAACGTCTCGAAATGCCACGAACACCTGCCTGTTTCCGAATTGAACGCCTGGGAAATTGTTCAATTGCAGCTCGAATCCTCTCGATGTTTTCTGGGGTAGTGACGGTATTCTGAGGCCCCCTTCTTATCGTGGGCACATTTCGGATATCCTGGAATGCATTAACCCACGCGAAAATTCGATTTCGATCGGAAATTGAACTTTAAACGGAAGGCACGCTGCACGCGGACGATCGACCGGGCGTTCGACAAATAGGTCTGCACACAAAAAATAAAAAAATGTTGAATGGACCACTCCATTATAGCGACTGAAACCTCATGGAATATAAACTTCCCATCTCCCTCTTTTGAATCACCTCACTTTCAACCTTCTAGGATCGTTAAAAAGGGAGCAATGACCTTTTCAAATTCATGTGTCTGCCGCGCGCCACCTTGTACAAGTTGTCAAAATTAAAATTTTGGATAAGATGATCAATTAATTACATTGCCATGGGTCATGACATCTATTACAGATAAAATTCACATTTTATTAATTCTTTCGATAGAAAATATAAAAAAACATTTAAGACTACTGTATTAATAGCAATTAGGTGAGAAATCCCAATTTTTCCTTTGCAATAAATTATTTGCATACTTGTCTTTAAACCAGTAACTTACGGGTTGTAGCTTTGGGAAACGCCGTCAAAATTAAATATTAACATCATCGAAAAGTTTCAGACAAAAGTACTATATGCTATGGCAAATGCTTCCTAATTTGTGTCAAATAAAGATACCTACAATAGTGTAAAGTTCCCCACAGTTAGTGTTGTGATTGTAGATTACAGTGCAAAAGATATCCAAACATGTTGGCAATTAACATGATCATTAACAGTCAATAAACAAGACGTTTAAATCGTAAAACGCTACTGCAGAATCAATAAAAATGTTAGATTTTTAGTACTGTGAGTAACTTAAAAAGAGAAAAATTTGGTTTCAAAATAATTTACTATGTTTCATATAGAGATCATTATTCACTGGAGGGGTAATACAAATTGTTACATACCCTGGGTCCTCCTTGCATTGTGAACTGGAACAGAGTGTTGCTAGAACATATACTGCCGTCACCTTCAAGCTTTCTTTAAAGAAGTGGAGTACCATGAGATTCCTTTTGCTGCTCACAAGCCACAGTACCATTACAAAGGCGGAACACATTATATGTAACACGTTAGAGACTTCAGAGACATCTTGGTAGATCTAACGATCATGTTGGCGACTCATCTTCTTATCCTGGATGAAGCTTTTTTCTCCCGTAAAGCATCTCAGGAAGCTAACGTTGTCGTGCTTGATTTCGACCAGCAGTACTTGGGTCTTTAACTTCTTGTTCATCTTGGTTTTCTCGGTTAATAGTTAGCGATTCCTCAGATCCTGGTGCATTGCTAGACTGATTGTCCATTTTTGCCAGGTCAGTTATGTTCCGCTTAAGATCCTGATCGATCTTCTCATTCAATTCGCAGACGAATTCATCTTGCTTGCTGTCAGTTGTCCTGTCTGAAGTTACCTACACATCTTCGAGTATTTCCAGGAGTACGCCCGCACGGAGGATGAACTCTGCGGCGGCGATCAGGGCTTCAGCGGTGCCAGCGACGCCAGCAGAACGGGCTTCTCCGGCCAGCAACCAGGGCCTTCACCCAGCGAAGGTATCTGTAGGTGCTTCTACGGGTAACAGTACTCATTGTTATATCTTACATAGTACACGTTTGATTTTTGGAAAGTAAGAACGTTATACCGCTTTTCCGCGCCGAGTGAACAAGCGAGATATGAATTTTATCGTCGACCTGCGGGTCAAGTCGGTGATGACTCAAAGAAAACTTTATCTATCTTATTACATTCTAAGTGAATTTAAACCAAGTGCTTAAGTGGTCAGCTCCAGTGAGAACATGTATGTACATCCTTGGCCAGTGGCATATCTTGATAACGACACAAATTTACAATTTCAAAATAATCAACAGTAGGCAACAATTCCATTACAACAAATAAACTACAATAACACACCACAAAATACACTACCCCAACAAGCATTCCTTAGCATTGTCCCTCCAATACATCAAGAATATTACAACCTGTCACAAACTGCAACAGTAAATTCAATGCAGCATGAGTACCACAGTCAATAATTACTGAGAATCTCATCAACTAGTGAAGACGGACAAGACGAAATGGATCAGTCTACTGACATATCATGGCAGAAAGTAAAGAGCACTAAACGAAGAAAGATAACAAGAAGGAGAAACAATGAAGAAGTAAATAACACTATAGCAGTAAGCAACCCATACACTCCTCTAGTAGCGAATGACAATGAAAATGTACAGGAAAATCCGGCAAATACCAGCACAAAAGACCCCAAAGCTCCTCCAATATTTGTTTATGGAATGGTAAATTATCCAAGCATGATAACACAAATAAGAGACTGTTTAGAAGACGAACAATATAGTACCAAAAGCCTAGCTAACAATATTGTTCAAATAAAATGCAATACTACAGATGGATACAGAAAACTAGTAAAATACTTTAAAGAACACAACATAGTATACCATACATACCAATTAAAAGGAGAACGAGCTTACAGAGTCGTCATTAAACCTATACACCACACGGTATACATAATTGACATTATAGAAGAACTAACACAACAAGAACACAAAGCTAGAAACATTATAAACGAAAAACACAAAATAACAAAGGAACCATTAAATATGTTCTTTGTGGACTTAGAGTCAGCAAGTAATAATAAAGAGGTGTACAAAATTGAAAGACTTCAAAATAATGTCTTAAAAATAAAACCTCCAAATAAAAATAAAAATAATATCGTTCAGTGCATGAGATGCCAGTTGTACGGTCACTTAAAAGCTTATTGTAATAGACCATTTGTATGCGTTAAATGCTGTGAAGCACGTAGTACTATCAGCTGTAAAAAGACGAAGGACACCCAGCTATATGCGCATTATGTGGAAGAGACCATCCCGCTAATTATAAAGGATGTGAACACTACCAACAGCTAATCCATAGAAATAACCTTATAAATAAGACTAGACCTCTAAAAGCACCATCACCTAACGCAAACACTATTCTCAGCCCACATCAAATCAATAACTTACATACTACACTGCCACAATTACAACCATTCAATGTTCATCAACAATCCAGAAGATACGCTAATGTTGTAGCCAACAATCCAAACACATTAAACAACAACAGTGAAGCAACAAAAGGTTTAAATAATACTTTATCACAATTTCTAAATGAATTTAAGGCCCTGTTCAATCAACTTATACAGCAAAATAGCATGGTATTAAACATGCTCACAACTTTAATAAGTAAACTTCATTAACGGGTAAATTCCTAAGAGTCACTTTGTGGAACTCCAATGGGTTAGTGCAGCATAAAGAAGAAATAAAACTCTTCCTAGTGAACAATCAAATTGATGTACTTTTAATAAGTGAAACACACTTCACAGAAAGAACATATTTCAAAATACCTCGTTACGAAACATATTATACCAATCACCCCGATGGTACTGATGGTACTGGAGACGCTGCTGTTCTCGTTAAGCGCTCTATTCAACATCATAAAGAATTAAAATATCAAGAAAACTCTTTGCAGGCAACCACAGTAAATGTAACAACTCTGCCATATGAACTGACATTATCAGCAGTTTATTGTCCACCTCGGCACAATATAAAAACGCAGGCTTTGAAAATTTCTTTCAAACATTAGGAGCAAAATTCATAGCCGGGGGAGACTACAATAGTAAGCATCCTAGATGGGGCTCACGTCTAATAACAACTAAAGGTAGAGAACTTCATAAAACAATAGAGGACAATAGACACTCAATCATCTCAACAGGAACACCAACTTATTGGCCTACCGATCCAAACAAGGTACCTGACCTATTGGACTTCTTTGTTGTAAACGGAATCAACCCGGCATGTATTAAAGTAGTACCTAGCTTTGACTTATCATCTGGCCATTCCCCTATCTTAATAACAGTGGGTACATTTGTTATACCCAAAAACTCCACACCAAGGCTACACAATAATAGAACAAACTGGGATGCTTATCGTAAGACGCTAAGTGAAAACATAGGCTTAAAAATTTGACTTAAAGAGCTTGAAGAAATAGAAATAGTTACGAAAGAACTAATAACAAAACTACAACAACAAGCCGTACAGCAAGCGACACCAAAAGTTCGTCAAAAGAAATTAAATAACGACGTACCACTAGAAATTAAAAGAATAATTGCAGAAAATTGACGTGCTAGAGCAAATTTGGAATGTTTATAACCATTTGAGAAATAAGTTGAAGGCAAAACTTAGGGAAGTAAGAAATGAACAATTTGAAGAATACATAACCAAGCTAACTAGAACTGATAATTCTATATGGAAACCAATCAAAAACTCCAGGAAGACTAAACTAAATGTACCACCAATAAGAGAAAATAATGCTGAACCTTGGACGAAGAGAGATAAAGAAAAGGCTAACCTATTCGCAGAGCATCTGTTTTTGAACCACTAAACAATAAACCAGATCAAAAAATTGAAGAAAATCTATCCATTTCTCTAGAACCACACCGAAAAAATTAAACCATTTACCCCAAAAGAAATAACTGTTGAAATAAAAAAAACTTAATTCCAAAAAGGCTCCTGGTATTGATCAAATAACAGCTAAAATGCTGAGCGAACTTCCAAGAAAGGGCATTGTATTATTAACTTATATTTATAATACGATACTGAGGCTTGAATATTAGCCTCATTTACTCTCCGTAAGCAATTATGTCCAGCCGTTGTGATAAATAACGTGCAAATACCACAAATGGAAACCGCAAAATACTTAGGCTTACATCTAGATAGCAAGCTGACATGGAAGAAGCATATTAAAAAAAAGAAGAAATATATAGACATCAAAGTAAGGGAACTAAATTAGCTAATTGGAAGAAAATCTAGACTATCAACAGAAAATCAAATTTTAATTTATAAGACAGTCATCCGACCTATCTGGACATATGGAGTAGAGCTATAGGGCTGTGCTACTAAAACAAATGTAGCAATTATTCAAAGAAGCCAATCAAAAATACTCCGGCAGATTGTAGATGCTTTGCGGTATATAACGAATCATAGGCTTCATACAGATCTACATATATCAACGGTCCAGGAAGTAATCCAGGAGGGAGCTACCAAACATCACAAAACATTAGAAACTCACACAAACCTCTTATTGGAACAGTTACTGCAACCAAGGATCAAAAAAAGACTTAAAAAATTGTGGCCAATAGACTTAGTGCGAGTGTAGTGAGCCCTCAATTTTCTTTTGACAAATACAATTTATAAAACTTAGACTTAAGTTGCATAGGTTGCATTGATGGATGCTAATGTTATCATGTTATTTATCTGCTAGTACACATAGCGACCGTTAACCCTTTAGCTTATAGAACGCATGTATTGTTCTGATTGGTAAATAAATAGATTAAAAAAAATTGTGGGTTGTTGATTAGGTGAAGTTAACAAGTGTTACCTAATAGGAGATTGCGCACGCGCATAAGGTAACCCTTGACTTTCTGGAAATACAACCTAAAAAACTTTGGATTTATGTTTATGATATATAATTATCTCTGAGTGAGATACTTTCTCCTCTTTACAAAAAATGGAGTAATAAAATTACATTTCTGCCACCAATCCACTAACCCAAAAGAAAGCAATTTTACATCTTTCGCCTCTTTTGTCTAAACATTCTGGAACTACATACTATGTTATAGCATGACATGATGTCACATTGAAACAAATTTTACAAAATATTAAAAAATGATAAATAAGCAGATAGAGTATGCGTAGATTTAAAAGTAAAGCGTAAATTAATAAATATAAAATAAAAACTTTACGCCAACGTGGTCTCGCGATTGAGGATCGGGTTGCAGTGCGGACGGACCCAGGTTCCATTCCCGGAACTTTCCGTTGCCTGGCAGGGGGCCTACTCGGTCACTAAAAATAATTGAGTACCTACTTTCACTTCCAACAAGGTGTAATAATGGAGGTCGTCTAAGATGCGATGCCTGCCACATCAGAGATGGTGCGCGACATCCAGGTGCAGTGGCGGACATACGAGAGCCTTAACCTTTCAGTACGCAGGTCGTGCTCCCACTCGAGGCGTTAGAACCTTACCATTATTATTAAAATAGAAATTAAAAAATATACAAAGTATGCCAAAAAATTATCAGCGTTGTTAAATAAATAATTTATTTAATTGAGATTTAGAATTCATTTCAAAGTTTACAACTAAAGTGTGACAGAGTTGTATAAACAATAATACTAAAAAATAATTTATTCCACCCTGTATAGCAATACTAGTAAAGATTTTCCTAATTCAACAAATGGGTGACTTTTAGAGCACTCTGTACTTAACGTGATTTTATGACTCAAACTAATTGCTCATAAAGTTTCTCTCTGCAAATAGCCAAACACCATTGTTCAACAAAATTTTAATTGGGCTGCAACCGTCTCATTACTAGCAGTAGGCAGTAGTGAACTGCACCTTACATTATGTAGGCATCTTATTGCGTTCAATTTTTAGTTACATCATTGCTCATTATTATTCTTTTTCAGGGATAAATCCGCTCCAAAACATGATGCGGACAGCACTGACGATGTAAATGCGAGTGTAGCCACATCTACCGAAAAGGTATCCGATTCCACAGCAGACGGCTTTGTGAAGAAAGTGTCCTCTAGGTCAAGGAAGTCGATTGCTAGTAGAGTAAAGAGAAACACAAGGAAACAGTCGCAAAACCCTTCCGTCAACAACGAAGAGAAGGAGAATGCGTTTGTGAGTTCAAATCGGTATTCTGTTTTGGAAGCTGAAGAATCCGCATCTTCAGGAAGTAATTTTGTTTCATCTACTAACGAATGATACTGTACTTTACGAAAAATGTTACTTAAAAGGTAAATAAAGAGTGGCATCTATAGCGTTATTTCAGTTTTATGAATTGTGGTGTATTATATATATTTTTTTAATTTAAAAGTCATTAAATTCCAAAAATTAAAAAAAAATTCTTTGCAAATACATAGGTATATTAGTTTTATGTTTTTTATGTCATTTTATATACTTTGTCGTTTAAGTATACTTAATTCTAGACAAAACGATTTTTATAATTATTGAGGCAGCGATGATATTAATTTTTTAAACCTCTGCGTTAAAAATAACAACTAGTATTCCCATAAATACTATTACTAAATTAAACTTACACTTGCTTTATACAGAATGAATATATTCGTCACTTTAACATACAATTGCAATTGTGTTTGGTTATTTACCAATAAAAATGAGCGACAAAGAAAACTGTATTGCTCTAATCACATAAGTGTGAAGCTCAGATTCTGTATCCTCTCAGCATTAACCGTATGTTTGTGTATCGAACTATAAAATTGTTTATATAAGACTAGAGGTATTGAAAATCGTCCAAGATCTGTAAGACTACGTTCAGTTCGTTAGCAGAAGATTATGTCTCCGGAGATGCAAATTTCCAAAACTTTGATGTTTCGTATTATTAAGCAAGACCTAGGATTGGCTGCTTACAAAAGACATAGGAGAAAGAAAGTTAGAAGAAAAAAAGCAAAGAGGTTGTTGACTGAGTACGCACATGATGGCCACAGAAAAATTTTGTTTACCGATAAAAAAATATTTACAGTAGGGACATTTTTCAACATTTAAAATGACGAGGTCGCCGAAATAAGCACCTAAGCTAATGCCAAGAGTTCAGAGAAACTATTGTCCAACAGCTGAAATGGTTTTGTGGTAAGTTTGTTATAATATTCATTTTTGTGAAAAGGGAGTCGAAACTTCAGCCGTTGTGAATCAACAGAATGTCTTGAAAGATGTAGTGAAACCTCTGAATCAGCCTTGGATCTTTCCGCAAGTCTTCGCACCTATCCATAAAGTATCGTCAACTCAAACTTGGCTGAGTAACAGCGTGTCTCATTTTCTAACAGTGGAAAACTGGCCTTCTGTTGGACCAGATCTCAGTCCATTAGATTACAAATTATGGACAGTTTTAAAGCGCGTAGTTTTCTTAAAAGGACACCCTAACGTTGATTTTTTGAAGCTAGGAATGACGGCTGCAGTCCACACTTTTCCAATAGATGAAGTGCATGTTACCACAGACGAGTGGTTCGACGTCTTAAAGCTCGAGTAGAGACTAAGAGTGGCCATTTTGAATACATTAGCATTTAAAATCCTAAAAATATTATACAATTAACAATTCATTGTTAACAATACTTATGGGCATACTATGTACATAAGTTTATGCTTCTTGAAGGTATTGATCAAAAACCAAGCACTACCTCAACGAGACCTCATCCCTTATATGAGAATATTGAAGTGTTAAAGCTTTGTCTTCTTACTCTTAAAGTTTATCACGCTGATTCACTTAACATCCATTTTACACACCACCAATTTAATTGAAAACTAATTTTTGTTCTAAGAATTTGACGTCATGAAATGTATGAACTAATATAGTGAATAAAATATAAAAACATGCATACATTGTTAGAATAAATCATATTAAAGCATAAAATAAGCATAATTGAACAATAATAACTCCAAAATGTACAAAAATAAAACAAAAGATATTTACAATTTTTTTTTTATTTAAAGAGTATCTATCTGTTAGATCCGTGAACTTTATTCTAAAATGAATAAAATAATTTGATATTTATGCATTTTTTAAATATTTCTAAAGTATTTTTATGCTGTACAATTTATTTTATTAATTATATTTTATATCAGTTTGAAAAAATATATAAAGCTGCAAATTCCTAAAGTTTCACATACTTTTCAAGCTCAGTAACACGTTAAGAACATTAGTTGCATGTAGTATGCAGCTCATATCTTCTTCTATTACTTTTTACTTGAAAAATTTGAAGGTCGTTGATGTATGAATTTCACAATTTTACAAATGTAGTTTACCCAAAAATTTAGGATTTGCTCTGGTACAAGTCAAGTTTTAATTTAGCGTAATAATTAAGAATCATTTTATTATTGCTTGCATTAAAATTTTTTCCTCCGGCATATATAATTAGCACACATCGTATACTTTTTTTTGTTGGGGTGTATTTACCTCAACTGCAGGCTCAATGACATTAAACCTACTAACACAGGGTTTGTCCGGAAAGTAATGCAATTTGTCCGAACGCACCGGTTGGGGGGGGGGTACTCTTAGCTTTACAACTCTTCCAAGCTCGGTCTGCTATGACCTCCAGGAGTGTGAGGATCGCTGCTTCTATGAACCTACTGTTAGAACCTGTCTCACGACGCGCAATGGAGAAAACTATGGAAGAACGTTACGCAATCAAGTTCTGTGCTAAACTGAACAAAACCCTCGCCAAAACCCACCAAATAATTCAGGCAGCCCACAGGGACTCTGCTCTCTCATATTCTCAAGTTTCTAGGTGGTTGAAGTTGTTTAAAAATGGCCGGGACGAGGTGGAGGATGATCCCCGCTCTGAAAGGGCGTCAACAAGCGAAAGTGACAAAAATACGTCTCGTCTTCGTGATCTTTTAAATACCGATCATCGAATGAGTGTTCGAATGATAGCAGAGACTCTTAGTATTACGAAAACCACTGTGCAGGAAATTGTTACCGACGATTTGAACATGGCAGCTGCACCACGACAACACTCTCAGCCACAAGGCTCTGCGCGTTTAGGAGCTTCTGGCCAATATTGCCCCAACCCTTCTAAATCCCTGACCTGGTTCCGGCAGACTTTTGTCTCTAAACGAGATCCCCGTCGATGCCTTGCAGGATACGTACCGTGCATGGAAAAGTCGCTGGCAAAAATGCGTGGATGCCCAAGGGGAGTACTTTAAAGAATTTTAAACGTTTGTAACGATATCTTAAATAAACAAAATTTACGAACTTAATTGCATTACTTTTCGGGCGAATCTTGTATGCACTTAATTACTAACTTAATATTATTACGTCTCATACACCTACGGGTTGAACTAGACTCAAATTCGCCTACGCTGGCTCACGGACAGAGAAACAGTGCCCGTATGAGCCAAAACGGCAGCCCACAATGTATACTTATGCCTGCTTTTTTGGCCTACCTACCCATTCGTAGTCCATAAGTGCATTCTGTTTTTGTTGTATCTTTTTTTCCGTTGGGGCGGACTTACTGACATTGCAGCCTCGAGAGCTTATTTTTTATTCACAATAACAGAGAAGCACCCTTGCCTACACGAGCCACATTTTTCCCCACATCCTAACACTGGGAGAGAGTGTGTCCTAACCTAAGTTTTCATACTATAATTAATTCCTCCCGTGTTAAACAAGGAAGAGGGCACCCACTTCAACCTTCAACTTTACCCAATCTTTACCCAACAGATAGGTCCAAGACAATTTGTGTGAAAATGGAAATATGCCTTGCTTGATACGAAATGAGTCTAGAGGTAAAAGTGTTTCCCCAGTAGGATCTCCAGGGGGACAGGTGTTAAGTGCTATAATAAATAATACGAAAAATAATATGTCTCTAAGTACAAAAATTAAAATCGCGACCTGAAACGTGCAAGGACTGTTACAAACAAAAAAGCTAATTTGTGGAAAGAAATGTGACATCGTTGGCATATGCGAAACGCATTGAAAATGATCAGGATACTTTACAAAGAATGGAAATACAATATACCACTCGGGAAATGAAACAAAAACCAAAATGGAGTCGCGATAAAAATCAATAAAAAATGGAACAAAGCTGTAATTGGGTACAATCCCTTAAAGTAAATGGTAGAATTATAGTCATCAAATTGAATGCATATCCGGTACGATTAAACATATGCGCCTACAACCGTTGATGAAAACCAAGTAATAAATAACTTTTATCATCAATTAGCAGAAGTTACTTGACGCATTCCAAAAAAGGAAGTAACGATAATACAAGGTGACTTTAATGCCAATATAGAATCTACAAAAGACGAAGACAGTCTAAATAAATACATTGGGAAGTACGGTATAGGAACCAAAACTAACACCGGAGAAGAACTACGCCAATTCTGTGTGGAAAACGAATACATAATATTAAACACCATCTCTAAGCATCATATAAGGAGATTATACACGTGAAGGTCTCCAGATGACAAATATCAAAATCAGATTGTCTATGTGCTCAAACACCAGATATAGATCAAGTGCTCATGATTGCAAAACACACCCAGGAAAGGATTGTGAGTCGGATCACAATATTGCTACGGAAATAAAAATACACCTAAAGAATATTCAAATACTAACACAAAAACTATACTCTAATATGATAGTTACATATAACGAAAAAACTAACAACATAAAACAGCTACGCCAAAAAGAAAATTACAGCGTAAATGAGATGTGTTATGAAAAGAGAGATTTAATTAGTAAATCAAAAGACGAAACCCTACAAGAGTATAATAAAATGAAGAATGGACAACAAAGATAAAAACATTCGATGAAAGAGGAGTCGTGGAAAGCAATAAAAGAAAAAATACATATACAAATAGCTGGTATAAATACAATAGTGAAAAAAAGACATACAAAGAACTAGGCGTAAAATATATTGTGCAGAGAAGATAAAAATGATTACTTAAATAAAATATGTAAAGATATACATAAACGCTAAGACAGAAAGAAGAGAATATGAGAGATAACAAGAGATTATAAAGCACGAACATGGTTTAATGAAGATAAAAAGAAAAGTCCTAGACGAAATTGACAAAGCACTTGAGAGATGGAGAGAATACTGCATAGAATTATATGAAGACGAGATACCATTATTAGAGAATGAGCAGACAAATCTGTTAAACATCAATAATATACAACAATAACCACCTATTCTCAAAGTGGAAGATACAGGAAATTTAATGCGACAGCTTTTATATGCTTCCTGGATTACAAAAAAGCTTTTATTCAGTGAATTAGCAAAACCTATGGAACATATTAATGGAAATGGGCACACCACCACATATAATGTATCTAATGAAACAACTTTATGAAACTGGAACAACAATTACAATAAATGAAAAAACATCAAATATATTTACTATGTGTAGAGACGTCTGTCAGGGGTGCATATTATCTCCTTTGTTTTTTAACATTTATATTGAGTTCTTAATGACAAAAGGCTTCGCTAAATGGAATGGGGGAATAAAAATTAGGGGTGTCGAAACAAATAATTTAAGATATGCTGACGACACCGCTCTAATTATTAAGTCGGTAGAAGAAATGAAAGAATTATTATACAATGTCGAAGAGAAAATCGAAAGTTTCAGCTTTAAACAAAAATAAAACAAAAGTAATGATAATACCAAGAAAACATGCACACACTGGCAGACATAAATTTAACGGAAGAGAAATAGTAGATCATTATGTATATTTCAGGTCATACATAGAAAATATAATAGCATTAGCAGTTGCTAAACTAACGAAAATTTGGAAAGATAGGAGTATCGCCAAACATACCAAAATTAATATAATAAATGCAGTCGTTTACCATATTGCATTGTATGCATCAGAATCTTGGACGATGGAACAGTTAGACAAACAGAAGATTAACTCATTTAAAATGGACTGAACAGTGTACAAACAAATCCAGAATATGTGATATAGGAATCCCACACAGATTAATAAATGTAATACAGAAGAGAATTTTAAATTGTTTTGGTCATGTTTCTAGAAGAATGGATAATCATTTGGAAATATTAGTAGTACAAAGCAAAATTGAAGCAAAACGACTTAGGGGTAAATCGTCAAGAAGCTGAACATACAAAATAAAAGAATTAACTGAAAGAAAGCTAGAAAAAAATACTAGCAACGCACAAGATAGAGAAAATGGAAAGATGTCAGGAACCATACGAACACTTAAACATACAAATGATGATCTTCGGATACGAAGTATATGACGAGACAGAGAGAGAGAGAGAGAGAGAGAGAGATTTACAATATACTTATTGAAAAGACTAGAGTAATAAGAAAATTGCTTAGGTGAGTTAGACTTGAAGGAAAAAAGCATCTAGTAATGGTGCTTCAGTCGTCTTTATTTGATTGGATCGGGTCTTTAGGTCATTTTTAGTTCAGTCTTCTGATTTCCTGCGGCTCTTTTGAGAGTTCCTCGGTTAGAGTATTTTCGTGTCCTGGTAGCTTTTTGTGGAATTTCTTCAGTTATATAAGGGGGAATTCGCAGGTCCACGTGTACCTTCTGATTGCTTATATACCAAGAAGCGCTGACTATAATTCTCAATATCTTGAACTAAAAGCTCTACAAAATATTGGTATTCGACGGTTTTGTGCGGCCCCACAATTGAACATCATATACCCAAATTGGTTTAACTGTGGTTTTATAATGTAACGCTTTATATTCAAATGGTAGTTAAGAGCACCTGCCAAGCAGCCAGTACAATTGCTTCGGTTTTAAATTTATTTGTGTTTTCTTTGCATGTATGCGAGTCCTCCAGGCTCGTTAGTCTAAGGGAAAAATTAAAAATTTTACTTTTGTATTTGTAGGTATGGGGTTGATTTTAATATACACTTGGGAGCACGTGTTGAGTCTGTTGATTAATTTGACTTGTGTAGACTCGTTTTCGTTTAAATCTTTAACCACTTGTTTGCATGGTTTAAATACTTCTGTATGTTGACCTGCGCTTTACGTAAGACTTAGTTTAATGTTATCGCCATATCGTGCGCTAATATAAACACTATGGTACTTTTGCAAATGGGGATGTCGGCTGTGTATAGCAAATACATAAATAGCTCAAAAACACGACGTTGAGGAACTGGATTTTGTGGTAGTCAGATGTTTTGTTATTGTACTTAATCTGGTAATATCTGTCAGTCAAATAGGATTTTAGGAAAAAAGTGGTAATTAACTAGGAAATAGTTTAATTTTGTAAACCAGACCTGTGTGCCAAACACTATTAAAGGTCTGCGTTTCATCTATAAATATTCCCAAACAGTACTTGTTCTTTCCTATGTTTCTTGTAATTGTGTTTACTATCCTGTGTATTTGCTGGATGCTTGAGTGTCTTTTAAGGAACTCACACTGGTGATCCGGTATGATGTTGTTTATGTCGATGTCATTTTTTACCCAATTGAAAAGTAATTTTTAAAATAAATTGAATGGTATAGGCAAAAAATTTATAATTCGATAGAATGTTGGTTGGTTAAGCGATTTTCCCGGTTTGGAGATCATAATAATTTCGGAGAATTTTCATATTAGTGTGTGGCATGAATGACAACATTTCATTAAATATAATTGTTAGCAGCTCCAAGATTTTTTGTCCAGTGATAGGTCGTATGCTGGATATTTGTGGTTTCTAATGTATTGTATGTCATTCCACCTCTTGGGCATAAGAGTTGACAAAGAGAGTAAGGCTAGTACGGTCTCGAGGGAGATGCAGATGCTGAATAAGCATCTCTAAAAATCTCGAGAAACACCTCTGTGGCTTTTCTCTGCCAGCTCTGCCAGCAAACCCTAATTCCTGCATTGCCGTCCTGCTCCCTGACTGTAGTTGTAATAGACTAGCTAACAGTAAGGGGTGAAAGGTGAGCTTTTGGCGCCTGAAAATCGATATTTTTTGGCTAAGAGTGTATACCCTGACAGAAATCTTGGACAGTTATGTACATGGTGGTGTATGGTTCGGTGTTGAAAAACCCAACAGAGCTAGCACAAGAGTATCCATACTTATCGAAAAAAAATTGAAAAACTACATTAAATATTGCATCTCTACAGTATCTCGGAACAAATAGTAACAGTGACAATAAAAAAGTTTGGGTATGAGACAAAAATTGTGGAAGTTTATGGGCCAACAGATGATAGTAATTAGGACACTAGAAACAAGTTTTGAGAAAATCTAAAGAAAACGTTAGACAATACAAAAAGAAATTAAGAAACATTGGTAATGGGCGATCTAAATGCTCGAGTAGGCTTGCGACGAAACGGCGAAGTAGTTGGTCATTTTGGAAAGAACAAAATTAATAACTCAGGTGAAAGATTAGTAGAGTTCTGCTACTAACATGATTTAAAGGTCCTTAATACGTTTTTCGAACACAAACCGGTACACAGTTACACGTGGGAACGGTCATCATTACAACAAAAGTCTGAAATAGACTATGCAACAATAAAACAAAATTTAAAACTGAAGCTGCAAGACAATAGATTTAAAATAAGGGCTAACTGCGGAACAGATCATTATCTACTGCTAACTAAACTATTATGTTCGTATAGTATTAACAGCAAAATAATAGACAACCTACAAACACAAACCCACATTGCAGACATTAAGTGATACAAACTATATTAAACGAACCGTCTATAAAGCAGTAATACTAAAATCGATTAGGACGAAAACTAAGAAACGCCGATCCAACTGAAGATATAGAATTAAAACACAAAAATATAAAGAAAAGTATATCGCAAATAGCTATGGAAGTATTAAGAAAAATAACAAGTGCACTCAACCACTTTGGGTTATAGAGAAGACAAAAGACCTAATTAAAGAAAATTATGCCCTTTACCACAAATGGCTAATCAACAGAACAAACGAACACCGAGAACAATATAAAGAAAAATTAGAGAAATAAGAAACAAAATAGAAGAAGGAAAGAATAATTTTTGGAAGCAAAGGTGTATACAAATAAATAGTTTAATTGGAGGTACCCAATCTACGGAAGTGTAGAGAACAGTTAGACAAATGAAAACAAATACAAATAGCAAAATGCATAAATTAATTAGCTTAAGGGACTGTAAGAACCATTATACTGAGCTGCTAGTAGAAAAGATGGAGAAATATATGCAGGATAAAATACAAGACAACAGAAACCCCAATAAAAGAATTGAAATAACAAAAAATAAAGTACAGCAAGCCTTGCAACAGATGAAAAACGATTAATCCCCGGGACCTGGAGAAATTCCAGTAGAATTAATTATAAATGGCGGCAAGAATCTGTAAATTAATGAACAACACTGTAGAAAAAATCAAATCCCTTAGGAAGGAAACATTTTTCACATAACGTCTTTATTTAAAAAAGGGAAATAGAAATAGTGTTATCGAGGAATAAGTGTGGCGAGTACATTTAAGAGATTGTTTAGTAAGTGTATCCAAAATAAATTAAGAGAAGAAGTTAATCAAATAATTTTAAAAGACCAGAGTGGATTTATTCCCGATCGCTCGTATGTAGATAGTCTTTTTATACTCCAACAACTATTAGAAAAAATGAATGCCAAATAAACAAGAAATACACCTCATCTTTATAGATCTGGAAAAAACATATGACTCGGTCCCAAAAGAAAATTATGGAAAGCCTTAGAAGAGATAGCACAGTTTTAGCATTTTGCCGAGACCAAGTCGTTATAGGGCAAGATGCCTTAGACCTGATTAAAAAACTATATCAATATTATGAATTATAAGCTTGAACTAAATATTTGATGGTGAACTATAAAGCACAATATGAAGTCTTAATAGGTGATGATATAGCAGTAAGACAAGTAGAAAAATTTAAATACCTTGGTGCCAAGATTAATCGAAAGGGCTTGGGAAAAGAAAAAATCAAAACTAGAATACTACAAAGTAGAACAATAATAGGATGTTTGAATTTTTTTTGGTGGGACAACAATATCTCGAAAAAAACAAACGGAGAATTAATAAAGTAAGTCAGTGCTGTGTGGTAGCGAAGTCTGGACTTTAACGCCTAAAATGAAACGAAGATTAAACGCAGTTCAAATGGACTATCTTCGAAGGAGTGCGAGGGTATCGAGACGTGACACGGTAACAAATGAAGAGATAAGACGCAAAATGCAGGCACTACAATCAGTTGTAGGTAAGATTTAACGACGATTAAAATGGTTTAGACACATAATGCGGATGAGAGAGAATAGATGGCCTATGAAGATCTTTAATTGGTCGTCACCGCGTAAGAAAAAGAGAGGAAGACCACGCTGATCATGGAATAAGGGTATCCATGGGTCTATGGAAAATAGGAACTTAGAAGATCAAGCGATGAACAGAGAGGTTTGGAGACGGAAACCTTGGTGTATTGTAATGCATTTATATTTATAATATTTATAACTGTACATCGCAAACCTGGAATTCTAAGAATTCTTTGATTTCGTTATCATTTATTCCAGGATCTGGCGGTGTGGATTTGGAAATTTAAGAAAGATATTTAGCGAATGTTTGCTTTTTGAATTTTTGGTGGCCTCATAAATTGTATAACTTTTTTGGACAAGTTTGTAATGTATGTTGTGAATAATATGGAGCAAATGCATGAGCCTATTTTATTCGGTTTTGCCTATTGGAATTTTTGAAGTTCGCCATCTTTTTGTAGCTTTACGTTTTTCTATGCCTAAGGAGTGAGTATAATGATGCTGTTACCGCAGGGTACCGTTTTATGTTTACTTGAATTTTAGCAGCTTGTATTTTGTTCGTACGGTAAAGTGAAAGTTCGTGTTGAGGAAGGGCACTTCTGATTATTGTAGCACAGTTTGGGTTGTTTGACAGAGTAAACTGTATAGTTTGGAATATTTAATCCAGTTCTTTCAATAAAATGTTTTTTATTCTATGGGATATTTATTTGGGCATTGCTAACTTAAGTATTATCCCGAACGGCTGTAGCAATTCGGAGAATATTTGGATTTCTTTCTGTTTTGTAGGAGTTTTTGGATCTGGCGTTTTGGAGATCTTTATACACAGAGCAGTTTCTGTAGCCGCTTTAGCTGTCTTGCAAGTAGTTGGGTTATGACCTGCACCACATTTGACGTAACTAGAAGGTTTCGTGCAGTTAATATTTGGTGTAGTCAAAGCATTGACAGCGCGAGTCATTCTTCTTTAGTTTAGGCATTGAAGTTTAATAAAAATTATTATTTGAACTATTCGGTAGACTTAAATTAGGTTTTAAATTTTGGTATTATTAATTTTAAAATTACTAAGAAATAATGCACCAGCAGGTTGCAAATGTACAATATTAACCCTCTCATATCAAATCCCCATTTTAAAATGCAGCTACTACGAACTTGCAATTCATTCCTGCACAGCGCATCGCACTTGCATAGGTTAGGTAAGGCTGTTTCTGGTTCCTTGCTACAGAGTCTGCATGCAAGGTCACCATTGAATTTACCAAATTTCCAGAGGTGTTCTTTAACGGTCGCATGTCCTGTGTGAAACGCTATGGTTATCTTTAGCTGTGGCCTACTTAAGTTGAAGAGTTCTGCAGCTCTCTTTTGGCAAGGTCCCTTATTAAAGGTTTTGCTGAAATAATGCCCTGGTCGGTTCTTCCAGTACATTAGATGATGAGTGCGTGTCCTCTCCTAAATAACGTTTCGGGCAACACTTCGTGAGATTCCTAAAGCAGGACCAATATAAGCCTCACTAGATCCCTGTCTAGCCAATTTATCGGCTTTCTCATTGCCGTAGATACCGCAATGCCCAGGTGCCCTTAGCAGTTTCACCTTGTTGTGTTATGCCAGTGCATTGAGTTCGTTGATGCATTCCCATACCAGTCTAGAGGATGCTTTAGTGCTTGATAAAGTCTTTAAAACTGTCTGGCTGTCTGATATAATATAGATCCACTTGCTCTTGTAGTCCCTCTTACCGTTTTCGCACACACCCTGTAGTATGACATATATTTCTGTCTGAAAAACAGAAGCGTACTGACCCAGGGAAAAGCTTAGCTCTACCCTATGAGCCTCAGCATATATTCCAGCTCCGGTACCCACGTCGGTTTTAAAACCATCTGAGTAGCAGATTAGGCTACTAGGTGCAATTGCCTGTCTAAAAGTCTCGCTCCTATTTCGATCCTGCATGATCACCTCGAATAGAGAGTCGTCACATATTTTTGAGGTCATGTGGTCCGTCCTCATTTCAAGCATAGCCCCCGACTATCAATTATTGTAGTATGGCCTGTACCCGTATGTGCAGATGTGAGAGGTCTAGAAGAGTCTCCATTGCTGCAGTGGGCGGGGTTCTCATCACCCCTGTAATGCCCAAACAGGCTAATCTTTGTACCTTGCCTAAGTGAATTCCTTATTCCTTATTAGAAACAGAGTTTTAGACTTATAGGTGAGTATTGAGAGCACACTCTGATCATCTGAATGTTCGACTTACGAATATGTCTCACTCTACCAACAGCGGCTCTAAATAGTTCAATTATTTTTCCTGCTCGCAAATTTAATTGTCTCTGGCTATTTTTATCTCATAGCCTAAATATTTGTAAGGTGTGACATAATAGATCTCTTAATTTTCTACCAGGGTGTTATTGTTAGGTATAAAGTTAGTCATGAACTGTATTTTAGAGAACTTGATTTCAAGCTCAATGTGATGTAAAGCGAATGTTACTTTTGTGAGCATAGTATTAGCATAGTTAGTTGGTTTAAAATAAGTACTGTGTCATCAGCAAACCATATGTCAATAAAAATGCTTATTTCGTTTATCTCTACCGTTTTAAACATATACTCTAAGAGGGTAGTAAATACTTTAGAGGAGATCGTGTCTCGGCAAACTTTAACATTTCTTGATGATTGAATCGAAAGCCTTGTTATAAATGACGTACTTTTAAATTGGCTTCTTAATAATCTATAGATGGATATTGGTTTCGTACCCACATCGAAAACTTTATTTTGTATATTTTTAAGGCTTTAACTTTATTTCAAAAACTATCTATATCATATTATATCTCGAGAGGTTTAGCGATGGATTAGCGGATTGAGCACTTGATTTTTAGTTGGGTACTGAAACCGAGCGGATTCTAGTCCCGTTTGTCTCATGAGTGCCTATGGTGTTGTAGTTAGAATTAAGCTAGGTGGTAGGAAAATTTAAAAAAATCTAAGTGAGCACGTTAATATAATGAGGTATACGGTATTGGATAGTTGATTACACGTTACTTTGTATATTCAGATTTACTCTTGTTCACAAGAACAAACTGTAAATAATCTAGAAAATAAAAAAATACCTCGAGATAACTTTGAGCAAAAAGTAGTGCGTTTTAACTACACCCGAAATAGAAAGGCATCGAAGTATTTTCTAGAATTAAGTTTTTGAGGATAAGATGAATTCAATCTAAATTTAAAAAAGTTAAAGAAAAAATGAATTTTATGACTATTGCTCTTGTATTCAACTTTTATATTATTCATAAATTTCGTACTATGCATAAAATAGGCATCGTAAAAAATTATTAGCCCATAAATTTTACTTATTCTTTACTACTTGTGTTAATTGCATATCATTTGAAACGCGTCATATATATTAAGGTATTTATACTATTGTTCTTGGTACAGCCAAATAAAAATATAAGCATAATAAAGGTTTTATAAACTTATAAACCTTGAACGCTGTTTTAATCGTACTTTGAAAACTATATGTTTGTTTTTTTAAGTATTGGAATATTACATAGTATATGTGATTATTAAGTGACTGAAAATTATAATACTAAAAAAATGCATAAAAATTTATTTAATCGTTTATCTCCTTTAGACAACGTGTTTTTATATTAAACTTTGCCTTAGCTCTTATTAGTCTACTCCTTGTCTTTATCAATTATATAATTGGTTGGAGACTACTACAAAGCAGCATTTCTCAGCAATAAAGATATGCGTTATTTCTTTAGTAGAATAAAGGTCGCTCTATAGAACAGAAAATTATTAATTAAAGCTGAATTAACCTTGAAAAGTATTGAAGTACTTTTAAATGTAACTCTTCTATATAATTTGCCGATGGTTTTTACTTACCAGGTGTACAAGTATAAAATGCAATTTTTTTTCCAAAAACAAACGCATTAAATTCGGAAGAATGATAAAAAGTGGTTTATTCAAAATATGCTCGATTGCTAGTTACACATTTTTCCCATCTTTTGGATAATTTGTGGATACTATTCCCGTAAAAATCTTCCCCTTTTGCTGCGAACCATTCATCGATCCATTTTTTCACATCTTCGAACGAACCAAAGCGCTGCTCAGCAAGTGCGTGGCCCATCGATACAAACAAGTGGTAATCCGAACGTGCCTAGTCTGGTGAGTAAGCCGCATGGGGTAGCACTTCCCAGTTTAGTGCTTCCAACGTGTCACGAACCGGTTTTGCCGTATGTGATGCAGCATTGTCAAGGAGGAAAATGATCTTGTGTTGTTTTTCTCGATATTCTGGTCGTTTTTCGAATAGCGAACGATTCAAATCGGTCAATTGTTGGTAGCGTTTGGTATTAACTGTTTCACCAGACTTTAACAAATCATAGTAGACCACACCTTTCTGGTCCCACCAAACACAGAGCATCGTTTTCCTGCCAAAGCGATTTAGTCTTGCGGTTGATGTGGATGGCGTGCCTCTGTTTACCCATAATTTTTTGCGCTTGAAATTCTCAAAATATATCCACTTTTCATCCCCAGTAACGATACAATGCAAAAACAACTTTCTTTTATATCGTTCGAGCACAATTTCAGATGTGTTTTTGTGCCTTTCCATCTGTCTTTCGTTCAGCTCAGGTGATCTCCATCTGCCGACCTTCTAAATCTTTTCCATCTCTCGTAGGGAATTGGAAATAGCTTGTTGACTAACGTTCAATTGCTTTTTGAGTTGTTTTTGTGTTTGTGAATCGTCCTCGTCCAACAAATCACCACTTTTGAAAAGCCGAAACCATCGTTCACACGTATATTGCGATGAAGCAAGTTTACCATAAGTTTCTCGAAGTAATCGATATGATTCACCAGCAGTTTTCTTCAAATGAAATCAAAAAATAAATGCTGTCCGCGAATGCTCTCTATTTGGCGCAAATTTTGACATATTGAACACAGCAAAACAATACTATGCAAACACTTTTTCACCTTATCACTCTTCTGGCACAACAAAATGGCATATATGTCAAATTTTTATACTCCACACTGCATTGGCGCACCATCTATTGTCTCAAATCCGCACTTCATACTTGTACACTTGGTATATTTCCTTATTAGTTATATTTCATATATTTATACGTGGATTGCACGATATCTATTGCAAATTGACAACCTTGAGTGCGCTAAGTGCGATCTGACATTTGCATCACACAGTTTGACATTTTTGACGACATTCGTGCTCGAAACGTTTTGTCATACGAACACTATTTGTTTATTTTTTTATTAAGTTGAAAATGAAGTTGCGACGATTTATTACGACTTTCAACGTGGATTATCTCAACAACAGGGCGTCAATCAACTCATTTTGATTTTTGGTGATGAAGCACCACATAAAGCTACTGTATATCGTTGGTTCAATAAATTTAATGATGGTCGTAGTTCACTGGTGGATGGATTTAAAGAAAGCCGTCCAAAATCGACTGTGGTGCCAGCAAACATTGATACCGTACGCGAACTGTTAAAGCAAGATCGTCATGTAACTTATCGTAAAATTTAGGCATCCTTAGATATTAGTATCACTAGCATACATTCGATATTGCATAAACATTTAACCGTGAAAAAGCTGCGTGCACGATGGTTCCCAAATAAGTTAACAATTGTTCAAAAATAGGCTCATGTGGATTGGTCGAAAGAAATGCTCAAGAAATACGATCGCGGTGCTTCAAATACCGTTTACAACATCATCATATCTATGATGGAATTATGTATTTATGCGTATGAACCCTAAAATAAATAGCAATCCACTGTATGGGTTTTCCAAGATGAGCCAGGCCCTATAAAAGTCATTCAGGCTCAAGGCAGTTTGGATTAAATTGTCACCTGCTTAAAAAAAAAAAAAAACTGAACATGTGGCAACCAAGGATCGTAAAACGGTCAATTCTGAATGGTACACAACTATTTGTTTGTCAGAAGTCTTCGGAGAAATAAGAAAAACCAACTCGCGACTCTGGATCATTCTCCACATCGACTGACTCTTTGAGCACTCAAAACGTCGAATTGATGGGTCAGCCGCTGTACAGTCCTGATTTGGTCCCTACCGATTTCTTTTTGTTCCCACGCGCGAAAAACAAACTGCGTGGACAACGATATGTCCTGGACGCCGGAAGAGGCGGTTGATGCGTTCAAAACCCATGTTTCAGAGATACCAAATTTGCTATGAAAAAAAATGCCATAAAAATTTGTTCTAGCGTATGCAACAATGTATTGGACATCAGGAAGAATATTTTAAAAAACAATAATTTTTTCCAGAATTAAATACTTGTTATATATAGATATCGCGCAGCCCACCTATCATAAATCAGAGAACATTAAACAATTGAAATAAAATAGATTTAACCAAGAGTCAAACAAATGACCTAACGTTTCAGAACCCAATACTTTTGGTTAACTAAAATATAAAAATATGGATAAAAGGAGATTTAAAAATATTTGAAATATAATTACGTAATGACTACCGTCACAATATAATTAAAGCCTAATGCCAAAGTAAAAGTTTTTTAAGAGACCATTAAACCCCTCAGATACAATGGGGATGCTGAAGAAGCATAATTTAAATTTAAAATTCCACGAATATCTATCTACCAACTTGTGGCTTGAAATAACAAAATCACCTTAGAATGAAACATTCTAACATTGAAACAATGTATTTTCAAAAAATAATTTGAAAGCTTACTGACACAGCATTGCCAAGTAGCTAACTAAATATGAAAATCGTGTATCCAATTGAACGTACGAAAAGTTATCTCTACATAGGGTAACAATTTTTAAAGATTTATCTTTATTTTAATTAGAGAAAATTAGAATAAAATACAAATTCCAAATGGTAAAGTGTCTTTTCAACTTAATATTTTGTGTAGATAGTTCCGTTAATATCTAAGAGTCTAAATATCAACTCCACCTGCATAATTGGTAGAAATAAACTACTAACTAGTACGCCCTACTAGATAACGAACAAAGCTCTGGCGGTTCAGCATCGGGGACTATAACCTAATACCAGTTACCCCGAGGTAATAAGGCACTTGCTACTAGGTTAATAACGCGCACATTGTACAAAGATTTAAAGAAACAAAATGAGCCTTGGAACTAGACGGTTAAATCAAAGACAATAGAAGAAAAATAGAATATAAGATTTAAAACAAGGAACATCACACTTCTTACAAGAAAGAAATGCGAGAAAAAGTAATAAGATAAACCGCACAAAAAAGAATTAAATGATGAATTAAAGGCTTAAAGCCTACACAAAACAGAAGAGCATACCTAGTAAAAATAAATAAGGTAAAGAAGCGATAAAACAAACGAAGAAAGGCACGTAAGAAGAATTCGGTAGGAAAATAGAAGATAGCGACATAAAAACCAAAAAATTCTTTGTGTAAAAGGCCCGCGCTTACCAACCCCCCCCCCCCCCCAGAAGTAGGTATATTTGATGATGTAACGATTTGATGCAAATCTAATCAGAATTTAATGTTGGGCGTAAAAATCATATAAAAATATGAAAGTCATATCTCCCCACTCTTTTATCCGATCTATTTTAAACTGTACCTAAATACAGGAACATACTCCCTAAATTTAATCTAAATCGGCGATAACTGTGAGAGCTACAAAAAATTCAAAAACATTTGAAGGTCATTTTTTCCCACCCTTTGACCGATTCTGGTCATTAACAAATTTAGTCAAGATATTGGCCAAATAAATGTATGTGCAAAATTTCATTCAAATCCAATAATATTTACGGCAGTTATCGTGTCTCAAGCTTTGATCAGAGGTAGTTTTGAAGTTTGAAAGACTATGATAAATTTTTTTAAAGGTCGTGACAAAAACTTTTGCAAAATGTAGTATTTCTATAAAGTCTTCCTAAAAGAACTTTGGGATATAGTTAAACAATTAAAGGAAAACCGAGCACCAAAAATAAGAAATATTAAACACCAAACAGAAGACCTACAAATAACAATAGCAAAAATACTACAAACGAAGAAATAAAAACAGAAACCAATATATCAAAAAAGAAATAGATGAGAAAAACTAAAATTGGAAAGGCAACAGGAGAAGCATCTAAAATATCAAAAAAGAGAGAAAGATTATAATAAAATGTATAAAAACGATACTGTAACAGGCATTACATAAAGATCAAATACTGGAAAATTGAGAAAGAAACATTATAGTACCCATACACAATAAAAGAAACGGTACAAACAGAGGCAACTAGAAGTTAACATGCTTATCGTCAGTGGCTCTAAAAATATACACTAAAACTACGGAGAAAACCCATTCAATAAACAACACGCCAATAGACAAAAAATGCACCTCTATAAAACAACTGAGACACGGGCATTTACAGATTAAAAAAAATCTAGAACATCTGCGGAGATAAGAAAAGACATAGTGAGAAATAGAAGAATACGGGAAGAATTAAAACCGAGCCAGAGAATCAACAGCCCGTTCTTTTTTAATGACGAAGTTGATAACACTGTTACTGGCAAAAGTATACGATATTAGGAGATGTTAATCAACTTTTTTCTTCAATGACACTAACGATTTAAACTTGAATGATATATAGTTTAAACGAGATAGAGCGACATGTTACACAGCACGTAAAACACTTATTTTACTTCAAACTAAATTTTCTGGTCGAGTTATCTCGCAGATGGATGACATCAATTGGCCACCGCGGTCTTGCCGTTAACGTCATTAGAATTTTTTCTTTGGTATTATTTAAAATAAAGTGTGTATGTCAACAAACCTGCTACAATCCAGAGCAAAAAGAGAACATCAAACGTGTAATCGCTGTGTAGTCGCATTTATAAAGAACACATTTTAGGGGCCAGTGAAGTAAGGAGAAAAGGACAAGGAATCAACAAGAATACACACTAAGATACATTGGAATGCTATTCAGAAATAGAGATAAAAAGAGAGTGGGAATAGTAACCAACAGAGACAGAGGCAAAAGTTGTAACATGTAAACCCATAAACTCGCGAATTATAACAATCAGCTTAGAATTGGAAGGGAAGATAGGAATATTACAGATCTATACACCAACAAAAGATTAAAATATGAGAGATAAAGACCTGTTCTATGAAAAGCTACGAAGAACAATGGATAAATTACAGTCTAAAAATAAACACGTCATGATTACCGGTGACAAACAGCAAAAATATGAAACAATGGGAGACCATGTATGAGAGAAAATAGTAAATAATAATTAACTACAAATGATACATTTCTCGAGACATCAACAACCAAATACTGATAGGAAACTCATGGTTTAAACATAAAACAATACACAAGACCACATATGAAGTTGAAGAAAGTGGGCAAAAGAACATCAGATTATATAACGTACACTAGAAGCATAAGATATACAGTATAAGATGTTAAAGTGATTATAGGTGCAGAGTTAAATACCGACCATAGATCAGTAGTAACTAACAAGGTACCAAGATACAACACTTTCCCAAAAAAAAAAAACGAAGAACATGTGAGAAAATAAATTTACTACACAATTTAATAGATTAAAAGAAAGAAAATCGGACAAAAATTAACAAGATATCAATGAGAGATAAAATGAATTTAAAGACGCGATAATTCAAGCGGCAGAAAGAGTATGTGGGATTAAAATAATGAAAGAAATCTACCTGCAGAAGCAAACTAAATGATAAAACACAAGAAAGACACGTGGCATAGGTTCAGAAGATCAAATGCACAAGAAGGTAAGGACCTATACATACAAAAACAAATGAAGCAAAGGAAGCGGTAAAGCAAGCCAAAAGAGACTCCTGGAAAAAGACTAGAAAAAAACTACTCAGAAAATCAAAAACTATTCTGGAACGTTGTTAAAAAACAAAAGGGATGTCCTAGAACACAAATAAAAAATATTAAGAACCAATAAGGGCAACTTCAAATAGAAAGAGACAAAATAATAAAAACATGGAAGTAGTACTTTGCACCTAAATTTGACAATGAAGTAGATGGAGATGCACAGATAGAAGAACCGAACAATCAAGAAAATAGAGAAGAAAGAGTTGAAGAACAAATCAACGAAGAAGAAATAGAAAGCGCTCTAAGAGAAGCACGAAACGGAAAAGCACTCGAGGAGGATGGCATAACACCAGAGTTCCTAAAATACAGAGGACCAACAATCGCTGGAAGACTGAACAAAATATTTCAACGGGACTGAAATATGAAAACAATACCACATGACTGGGAAAAAATATTATAGTACCAATACGTAAAAAGGGAGATTCGACCAATTGGGATAACTGCAGGGCCATTTGTTTAGCACAGGTTACACTAAATAAAATCTACTCCAAAATATTAGAAGAATACAGATCGAAAACAAACCAAAAAATAACAAGTGGCTTTTAAGCTAAACGGGAAAACACAGGACCACATACATATGTGCATTGAGAGCCATGATAGAACAAACAATTAAAAAAGAACAAAAATATATTCCTAGTCTTTCTAGATCTTAGGGTAGCTTTCGACAAAGTACCCAGAAAACAAATATACATATGGGACGCTCTGGAAACACTCCAAGCATGCTCAAAGTTACAAAGAGCTATCAAAAGCATATACCACACAGTGCTAGGGACAGTTAGAGTGAATGGAACGACATCACTACTGTTTATCACTTATATAGATCAAATAATAAAGAAGGCAAAGCGGCAAACAACAGTCACAAGACTGGATTACTACAACCTAAACCCATTGTCCTAGTAGTAGGCAACATAAAGGATGCCCAAAGGAACCTAGAGATCTGGAACAACTACCTACAAAAAAATGAATAGAGATAAATACCAATAAGAGCAAAATTCTACATGTCACTAAAGAAAGAAGGGTGTAAATCACCACCATAGGGATACATAGTCAAAATTTGGAATATCCAGATATATATGAATATTTGGGAATAATAATTAGCGCAAATGGAAAGATAGAACAAAGAAGAAAAACGGGATAAACAAAGCAAATAGAGTATACTACCAGATTTACAACACCCTAGTAGGAAATAGGGAACTAAGCACAAAAACCAAAACACACTTTTACAAAACGATATATACACCGATACACGTTCGGAGCAGAATCATGGCCAATCCTTGACAAACATAAGACAACTGCAGCAGAGATAAAGTATCTTAGAAAAGTACAGAAAAAAATAAAAAAGAGAAAATGTAAGGAATAAAAGCATAATAGACGACCTAAATCTAAAACCACTGGTAGAAGTAGAGAACAAACAATGAAATTGGTATGGTCACATGGTGCGCATGAAAAATGAAAGGATTCCCAAGAAGATGATGAAAGTGCAACCTGAAAGCAAAAGAACAAAAGGCAGGCGAAGAATCCAGTGGGAAGAAATGGAAGAGAGAAGGGGAAAACCATCACAGAAGTAAGAATTTTGACAATAGATAGAAACAACTTCAAGAAATTGACCAAAACCTCAACGCCATGAGGCATAACTGGGTGGTAAAGAAGAAGAAGAAACAGATAAAAAGTAAAACATATTGATCGTTCCTCATATATAATAACTATTTTAAATTCGAGATTGCAACATTTTAATGGCCCTGCGTTAATATTTTATAGATTTGTCCAAACCAATCGATCAAAAGAAAGCAATAAAAATTGGCAAATTCATTATTAATCAACATTGCTTTAAATATACTACAAAGTTAATGAGACACAAATATATTTTTCGTAGATTAGAAACGTTAAATTATTTTTTAAATTATCATTTATTTAAAAAAAAATTAAAATTAAAAAAAATTATCTTTATACGGGGGAGAGACAAAATAATTGTAGTATTTTCAATTATATATAAATAAACAATATTAATATTGCCACAAAAGATGTGATTTGGATAAAAAAAAAATAAAGAAAATTTTGATAATTGAGAGATCCATCTAAAAGGCAATATGAAGCGGGTCATAATAATGGGGAACAGATTTGAATAATTCGCATTCCTTCAAGTGATAAGTCATAAATCAGTTAAATTTTATTTAAGAATGTGATCAAAAATATTACTTATATATATATTACTCAACTATTTTGTTCAACTCTTGTATGACTTTAGCTCCTATAAAGTACATAAATGGAACATTAAAAGATAGTGCCCATTAACCACTTTATAGTAGCACTTTATTGCACTATTTAAAGTAAGGTTGCACTGCAGGCGAAGGTGTTGTTCTTTAAATCACTTCACCAAAATGTTATCCAACATGTTGGTGGTTATGATATTTGTGCTAACTTTGAAAACTGCAAGCCTGTATGACCCAAGAGCAAATTACATGTAAGTTGGTTGCATTTTATATTTACAGAATGATAGCAGCTGTGTAACTGTTAACTATTTCTGTAGGTACAGAAGGAGCAAAGAATTAGCCGAAAAATTAACCAACTCCGCTTCGTACAATATTATAAATCCACCATTTATTTACCCAAACGTCCCAATCCATCCTATGGAAGATGATGAGTCACTTGTTTCTGCTATGGAGGAAGAGAACGTTCCAGAAGCGATAGACCTTCAAAAACATAATCACCAAGGTCTTGAGGCTGGAGATAAGTCGCCCCAATTTATTGTCCTTCCTTCGGGAAACAATCAGATGCAGACCATAGATATCTAACATATCACCAAATATTTATTTTGTGCGGATCTTGTACAAAACATTTTAAAAAATAAAATTGCTAGCTACAAAGTACTGATGTAATTAAAACTATTTTATTTTAAACAGATCTTAGTTGAGATGCCGACTACTTCAATGTACGGGGTCGTTGAGGTAAATCGGTAAATCAACAATAAAAATAATAGTAAAATACAAGAAAAAATTGAGGCTCATGTTATTAAATGTGGGCCTAAACTTGCTGCAGGCGAACACAACTTCCTCTTTATCCATATGTGTCATTACCTCCATGATGGAGACCTTGGTGTTATGATGCCTCTAATTGACTTTCGCCTCGACCAAGCCCCACACCTAAAAGTCAAGAAGACTGCAATTAGCCCTAGGCCCAGGGTTTGATAACTGTCTCTAGAACCTTGACAGTTATCGACGGTCAACTTCAAACCTGCCTCAAAGAATTGTGCGCAATGACATTCCTTCCGTTGCTCAAAAGCTCCAGCAGAAATCAAATGGAATTGCTAATATTTTATTTTTCCACTTATATTACTTTTGAAAGTCTCATTTTTAATTTTTCTCTTCTTATAGAACTATTTTTGTCTGGTTGAAGAGTTGCTTGATTTTTCATATACTATAATACTTCTAAGTTCTTCTCCACCACATCTTTTAATTAAACCAAAATAAAGTCACCAACGGTTGAATACAATGAGTCCCAGTCTTCCTTCGGAAAAAAATGTTTTTCTCCACCTAATGAAATAGAGAGTGTGAACAAGGAAAATTTCAAATCTAAAGAACTTATTTCTTGGGCAGCTCCTTGGCGTGTAACTTGAATTTATTTTTATTTTCCTCTTTTTGTTATTTTGCCTCAATCTTTTAAACGAAAGAATTTTTAAGGAAAGTACCACTGAGATGACAAAAAGAGAGTTAAGCTTTCTATCTTTTTTTATTTATATATGCGACAAAAATAGTACGATTATTCTTTATTAGCAAAGAGATATCATTCCATTTTACCTCCGCGTTCTGTAGACCAGGCTTGGTCGTATTCAAAAATAATTCGAGCTTCTCTAAAATGCGCCCCAAAGATCTAGATTGAAGGATTTAACGTATGTAACCCTAAAACCACCCATGGCATCTCCCACCATAACCACTTCATTATAAGGGTCCTTGAAAGTTTTTCCACCTCTTTGTCAGTTACCACTTGAGTCGAGTGTTTGAACATCCAGCCATCACAAGCTTTACGTTTTGAGTGATCTATAAAAACTAACATCCAGTAGCTGTAGTCTACAGCTGCAACTGAGTTTACCTCATTAGAGTTATATGATGTTCCTTTGCAAATGCAACGAAATCCAAATTAACATATAACACATAATATTTTATAATTAGAACAATTGGAAACTCCCTAGTGAATCTTGCATGAACAACAAAGTTCGTCAAGTTTGCCTACCTTTTAGTAATTTTTTAGAAAAATATGTTAGGGTGATCACTGATACAATTACACTATCGCACATTACATTTCTGTATTTTCGGCTGAAGGTCATGTAAAAATTTCATTGGGAGTGTACCATGATGCGCTTACTATATGCTCTGCGTACTTTGATTGGAATCTCCTTAGAATTTTAATGTTAGACGTTTTTGTTGTACCCCATAGCTGTATTGAATAGGTCCATATGGGTTTCAGCATGCTAAAGAGTTGTGGTTAGTGTCGTATCATCCAATACATTTTTTACAGCTTTAACTCTAGTTGTGTGTGTTCTGTCCATTTATGTGTTCTCCAGGTCAGCGTTTTATCTAAATGTATACCGAGGTACTTCGCACTATCAGCTTGGGAGATATGTTCGTTATCTAACATTAGCAGAGGGCAGATGCCTCTTCTTAAAGTTTGTATTACGTTCACGGATTTACTTTCATTTATTTAAATGCGTCACTTTTTACACCAGTGAATTAGCTCAGTGTGCGGTAACAGTATAGGAGTGTCGTTGACAAAGGTAATAAACATGTCGTCTACTGTTGTCATGTATATCACGTACAGGATTAGGTCCAACATACTGCCCCGGGAAACTTCCAAATTGACGGAATGATGAGTTGTTACCTTGTCTGACAACGTAATCCGTAAAGAGACTTTTCTTAATTATGCACAGTAGATTATTTGGCAACC
This sequence comes from Sinelater perroti, assembly GCA_036346155.1. Taxonomy (NCBI): domain Eukaryota; kingdom Metazoa; phylum Arthropoda; class Insecta; order Coleoptera; family Elateridae; genus Sinelater; species Sinelater perroti. The sequence continues at coordinate 235,075 of JARFIY010000032.1, read as the reverse complement.
TTGCCAAAAGCTTGTCTGACGTCTAGAAAAATTGCAGCGCAGTATTTTCACTCTTCAAAGCTAACTATTCTCGGACAATCTTCTCAAACACTTTCAACAACACCAAAAGAAAGTAGATTGGGCTATATGATGTAAGTTGTTCTTTGAGTTTACCTAGCTTTGAGATTAGAATTGTCATACCATTCTTCTATTGTTCAGAAAAGTGGCGGAATCTCAATATTGTGTCTAAAAATCGATAGTGGCAGTTCTTTGAGAATCCTGTATTTTTTCGTTTTGTTCTAAGGCTTTGTGTGGATTTATTCCTTTGTAAATATTGTTTTCTACTTGTACGGCAACAGCCAGCGTGGTCCCGTGGTTGAGGGGCGAGCTGCGATGCTGACGGTGTTCAATTTCCGGTGCTCTCTGATGCCTGGCGGGTGGCCTACTCAGTCGCTAAAAATAATTGAGTACCTGCGTTCATTCGAACAAGCGGTCGTCTTAGGCGCGGTGCTTGCCACATCGCCCCGCATCAGAGATGGTCCGCGACGACCGGGCAGAAAGAGCGAACGTATGAGAGCGTTAACCTCTCAGTTCGCAGGTCATTCTCCCACGCGGGGCGTAGAGCCTTACCATTACTATTATTATTATACGGCATTTAATAGATTATCTGTTTCTTGTTCGTCTTCTTCTACCGGAAATGTGGTGAACTCATTGACTAGATGTTCTGCAAAAGTCAGCGCCTTCGCTCTGTCACATTTTGCAAGTGTTGTTGCGGAATTGGTGCTTTGTGCTGTTGAGGCTTTTTTAAGTACCTTGTGACTCCCCAAAGAAAATAGCTATCTAATTCCAGAGATCCCAAGGACGTCTGGTTTTTAATGTTGTATAGAAGATTTTTAAGTTCAACAAAGATCCGAGTTAGAGCTCTTTTGTCATTTGGGTGTTTTATTGTCTGCCAGCTTCTATGTAGCCTGCGGTTTTTTTAAATCTTTTTCTTCGCTATGATAGAGCATAATCTGCATTACAAACTCATTTAAATCAAAATGAACAATGATTACTCAAATGAAGGATTAAATTCGACGAGACTAAGTTACATTCATGACAAAACATCATATTAATAAGAAATGAAAGCAAATAGACCTAAATCTCATTGAAAAAAATTCCAATCTATCCCTGGAAAGCCAGATATTATTGTGCAAGTCAATTATAAGACCAAGCTGGCAGGTAGCTATAGGGTTGCACAAGTCAATCGAGTGTTAAAGTTATTCTACGTTTTTAATCGAAAGCCATCCGTACTATGGCAGACGGACCTTGATATGTGATAAACCAGACACTCCATGAGTACTTCAACATCCCTTATATAAAAGATTTAATCGGAAAGTGTGGTATTAAGCACCAAACAGTATTGGAGCTTCCTCCAAATAAAACTCTTGCACCGCTGACAGAAGATCTCCAACTCAAATGCCTTCAGAAGTAGCTAAAAGACCTAACTGCTGAAATAAGGAATGACTCCAATGGGAGTCTACCAATTAAGTCTAGTTATAGTACAAAACATTAGCTCATAGAATGTATTAATATTTTGATTCTTAATTTTAAAAAATAACCACTTGATTAAAATATGGCATTGCGTCTTCCAGAGCTTTTGTCAACTTTAGCTTTATACCACATAAGGGGTTTTCTTGAACTATCTCTCGAAAAAAGTTTGTGTCTACATTCATTATTCTTCCTAATTAGTATATTTGTGAATAATCCGTCGAAAGATAAAGACATAAATTAACATTTATGAAGTTTAAGTTTATGATCTTTTACGAAGCATGGGATAAGTAATATTGGTTTTTTATTTAGGTCCATGTGCCAATATGTGGCCTCGCTTGTCGGTAGAGGTTGTAATCTCAGATTATTTACGACTTTCATGCTTCGCTTGATAATCTTCTCTCGAGATTAATTTATTATTTAATGTATAAAAATAGTTTTTATATGTTATTTGTTTATTGTCATGTTTCGGTAGACAGTATACTACTGATAAAGCATTTTGCCCTAACCAGTATTCAAATACTATAAATGTGACTTGGAGATAGAGTTTGCTGTATTTAGAAAGTTTTGATGTTTGATTGAGTCAGTAATGATTATGACAGTGCCAGCATGATTCTGTCTAAATATTTCGTTACATAAACTGTAAATTCTGGTATTTTCAAGTAGATGCGCTCGATGAATAGGCTTTTAAAATCAATAGTATACCAAAGCAGTAAATTGTAAGAAAGGTTATTAGTTCTTCTTTGTTGTGTGATAGCCCATTGGAATTTCATGTTGTTATTATAGTGTGCTAGGCCATTGTGTGTTCTAGTTACGATTGTAATTTGGTGATCCAGCTATGTCGCTAGATTGGTTTATCATTTCCGAATTTTGTAGTGTTAGGTTGTTTTAGGTTAAATATTATATTGAGACAAATCTAAAGCACTATATGACATAAGGTATAAGGATATCCATAATTTTACAATCAAAGACTCATATAGCATGTGTTAATAGAATATCGGTCCACCTTTAACGCCAGCCACAGCCTGGAAAAATTTTCCACCAACTTTTGATATATAGGACTTGCTTTCCATTTCTCCATAATAGCTGCAGTGAGTCCAACCATTGAGCATTTGGCATAGCGCATAGTCTACTTTCTAACTTTTTTAGAAGTATTCGATGGGATTGATATCGAGGTTCTGTATAGTTCAATCTAATTTCGCTATGTACACAAAACAGTTATCCTATTGACACAAAAAAGTCTTTCTCCTAACTGTTATCAAAGAATTGGAAGCACAGAGTTCTCAATAATATAAAGATACATATCAACATTTATCATCCTGAGTACAGAAAAAACTAAGGTCGAACCAGTTGACTATTAAAATTTGCTAAACCTACACTCGTCCGTCGGCATGACTTGGTGTGTAGCAAGATGTTGAGCTTGTGAACCAATGCACAACCATAAAAATCCATATTTTTTAGCTTCAAGCAAACAGTCTTAGCGATAGGAATGATGCAAAAAGTATTTGTAGAAAGGCTGATATTTCACAAACGGATTTATTGTAACGTTGGCATCCAATGATCAAAATCACTCGACTTACTCATTATCTGTTTAATGCATCTGGATACTTTTGGTGATATAGTGTATCATTCCCTAGTGAAGTAATATGACATAACAAATTTTAATCCTCCAATACCATATCATAAAACTTTTCATACTCTGTAACCACCCATAACAAAAGTGTCTGGGTGTTTTTCGCTAGTTTTAGAAAAACATCTGTACCCATATATCACTTACTTGAATGTTTTTACCATTTAATATATCCAACTGTTTCACAATTATAGATATGCAATTTGAGGTGTGCTTGCATTGCTAATATTATTTCATCACCGTGAATATCTATACTTGGTATAAAAACTTCTTCTTCTTCTTTGCTCTATCCCACTTTAAGTAGGGTCGGCACTTCTAGTTTTACTTCGCCAAGAAATTCTGTCTAGGATCGTCAGGTCAGGTAAGTTTTCGTTTTTTAATAGTGAGGCTATGTTGGTCCACCATGAAGCTGGGGAGCGGTCTCTGCGTCTTTTATTCTCTGGTTGGCTTAGAGCTCTCTTCACCGCGTACTCTTCACCTTGTCTTGTATAGGTGCCACTTTAAAACTCCCTCGGATGTATTCATTTCTGATCTTGTCTATCCTAGTTATTCCTCCGGAGTATCTAAGAATTTTCATTTCTGCCGTGTGAAGTTTTTGTACGTTAGTTTCCTTTACCGGTCAGCATTCGGACCCGTGCATCATTGCTGGTCTCACTGCTGTTTTGTAAACCTTGCCCTTCGTTCGAACGGGCATCGAGGGTCACACATAACGCCAATTAAATATCGCAACTTTTGCCACCTAACATTAACTCTAGGCGCTACATCTGCCTCTATATCTCCATTTTCCTTGATCACTGATCCCAGATATGTAAATTGTGTTGCCTTAGGTACTGATTTATTGTCGGGATAGGTAATTGTGGCTGATTGTAAGTTGTTGCTAAATTGATATTCTAGGTGCGTGGTTTTTGATCGGCTAACCCGCATTTTCTAGAGAGTTTACTCACTGGTGTAATGTTGACTGCAGTTCGCTGGCTGTATTTGAGATCAGAACGATGTCGTCCGCGTAAAGGAGATTCCAGGAAGGTGGGGATTGGACATCTTTTGTCACCAGGTCCATGACTAGATTAAAAAGAAGTGGGCTAAGTGTCAGACCTTGATGAACTCCAAAGCTTACTTCAAACGCCTCACTAACACCTGCCGGGCTTTTGACCATGGTAGAAACTTTATGGTACAAATCTTGTATTAATTGCACGTAGATTTCAGGAAGATGCTGAGCTCTCAGCGCTTGCCATACAAGGCTGTGAGGTATTCGGTCGAAAGCTTTATCCAAGTGTATGAAAACGAGATGTAGATCTTCAATGTTCAGGCGAATGTTTATCAGACATTATCCGTATTGCTTGCATTGCATCAGTTGTTGACTTTGAAAGAGTGAATCCAAATTGGTTTTGGGATATATCGGTGAGAGTTTGAATGCGATGGCTGAGTATAAGTTCCCATATTTTTAAGGTATGTGACGTCAACTTGATACCTCTATAGTTACCGCATTCTGTGGCATCACCCTTATTTTTGTAAAATGGGATTAGTACACTCATACGCCAAGAGTGTGGATTGGTTTTATTTTCAAGAATGAAATTGAAGAGTTTATTGAGCCACACTATTTCTATAGGGCCGAGAACTTCCCAAATATCTGCCGGAATTTCGTCTGGACCAATGGTTTTTCGAGTTTTCATCTGTCTTACTGCAGTCTTTACTTCATCTATACCAATCCTCAGTATCGGGCTTAGCACTGGTTTAAGAGGGTTAATTTCGTTTCTGGGGAATTCTTCATTTATAAATAATTTATAGTATTCAAGCAATATGTTTGCAATGTCTTTATTGTTTGTTAATAATATTTGGTTCTTGTCTTTAATAAATTTATTACATTTAATATCTTGAATTGAATGGTTTCTGGATTTGGCTATTTTAAAAATTTCGGTATCACATTCAGCTTTTTTGATCTTTCTATATAGTTCTTCGCGCTCTATAGCTCTTGCGTTGGAAATTGTTCTTCTTGTTGCCATTTTGGCTTCCTTGCACCTTTCTCTGTCTTCATCCTTCTCTGACGCTTGCCAGGGTTTAAACAAGGTCTTTTTATTTTGAACACTCATGTTCACATCGGCTCCCCACCATGCGGGGTCCTTTCCTGTACTTAGGCCTCCCTTAGTATGCCCAGTTTAGCACTTGCCTCACCCCTGCTGTGATTTTTGAACTTGGTATAAAAACTATATGACGTTATTAAATTATGACCGACCAACACTAAAGTATCTTAATAGTCTTTATTCAGTACGAAACAAAATTGGGAATTTAGTTAAAACGACAAAAAGGACGACATATCTGAAAACGGTACTTATAATCAGTTTACTTTAAAGAGAAATCCTAAGGTCCAAGTGCTTTCATGTAATATGATCAATCTACTCTTATAAGATAAAGAGGTTCTTAATATAGAAAATTAGAGTTTAGCTTTTATATAACACGTCTTATTCATAAAATTTTCCAGTCAATTTCAATCTAAGTATTCCTACTAGCAAAAACATACATTTTTCAAAATGTATACAAAAAAACTATAATAGAATGTCACTTGTAACTGAACTAAAGCCCGTTGTCAATATACATATAAGTTGATAATATTTATCTTCAAAACCCAGACCCGACTGCGCTACGGTCATTGCTTTAGAGGGATTTGAACTACTTCAAACTGGACAACCCAACTTCAAATACTTTTTCCTGTTCTCTACAATCCTATGTTGACAATAAATCCCATTCTTTTGAAAAAAATCCAGTCGGCAAAAGATAAAAAAATATTTTTATAATTCTGAGCTTAAAATTTTTTGATTTGCTTTGTCAGTCTGCAAAAATGTGTTGGAAATTTATTTAAAAAAATTTTAATATATCAATACTTTTAAAAAGCTCCAAAAGATTTTAATATGTACAATAGCATATGCATGCGCCATCTATTACTGAATTTGTACATTAACTATTCAATAGTCCCAGTGCCCTAGAACGAATTAAAATATTATATAACTCTTTTTTTGAAAAAAATAACGTCTTAATATTAAATTTAAAATGTTACTTATTTTTTTTTTATTTTACTCGCCATTTCCGCTGTAAGTAGTGGGTTTTTTTATATTATTTTCTAAACTAAAATAAAAAAGTGAAACATATGTCAATAAACAAATAAATAAATAAATAGATATTATAATAAATCGAGTTATAATAGCAAGTCACTTCTAGTGAGAATCAGAGGCAACATTATCAATCAGACCTACAAGGACGCAGTCTTAAAGCTCGTGATACTTCCTTTCCTTCAGAAAGTACCCCAAGCAACCTTTCAACAAGATGACCCTAGACCACGTGTCATGTAACACGTTATATTTCAATAAAACAGAGCCGAAACTCTCCTATAACCAAACATACGAGGTGTGTAAATAAAGTAATGAGACAATGTAGTGTGCGATCTGGGAACGCTGAGGCTGTCCATTTGGAGGAAAAGCGGGTCGACATCTGATGCGTGTTCAGTGCGAGTGGGAAAGCTCGGGAAGCAGTACGTTTTCTGCAGATTTGTTTCGTAAAATAATTTTGGCGAGTGCGATTTCACGATGAGTGACAATAAGGTCGAGCAACGGTGTGCGATCTGGTTTTGCTTCAAACTTGGGCACAGTGCGACAGAAACGTTTGCGAAACTTCAGCAAGCCTATGGAGACACTATTTTGTCAAGGGCGCAGGTATTTCGGTGGTTTAAGGCATTTTTAAAAAGAAAAGAGACAATTGAAAATAAACCACGCGGACGACCTGCAACTGCATGGAATGACACCAATCGACAGAATCTGCTAGCTTATGCGTTCTGATCGTCGTCTGACATTCAGAATGATGGGGGAAGAGTTGCATTTGACGCAGACCACCGTTCATCAGATTTTGACCAACGAATTGGAGATGTGTAAAATCTGTGCGAAAATGGTTTCGAAAAACCTTTCGCTGGAACAAAAGGATAAGCGGAGAAGCACGTGCCTTGACTTTTTGAAGCGGATTGAAAAGGACCATCGCTTTCTGGAACGTGTCGTTATTGGTGACGAGACTTGGGTATTTCAGTACAACCCCGAAACGAAGCGCCAGAGCCAGGAATGGCATACTTCCAGCTCACCTAGACCAAAAAAAGGCAAGGATGAGCAAGTCAAGGATCAAAAGCATGCTGATTTGCTTTTTTGGCAGCTTGGGAATCGTTAGAAAGGGTTTGTGCCTCAAGGCCACACGGTCAACCAACAATTCTATCGAGCAGTACTTGAACGACTGCGAAAAAGGGTCATGTGTGTGTGAGCAAACATCAAGAACAACAGCGATTTCAATTAATGAGTTTTTGGCATGTAAAAACATCCCTGTGGCTCCTCAGTCCCCTTATTTACCCGACTTGAGTCTGTGTGTCTTTTTTCTCTTCCCACCTCAAAGGACGTAATTTTGGGACAGTATCGAACATTGAAAAAACCGTAACCGACCATCTGAAGGCGATTCCAGTATCCGCGTTCCAGCACTGCTATATAACGAATGGAGGAACTGTCTCCAGCGTTGTGTGGTTGTCCAAGGCTATTGCTTTGAAGGGGACAATGTCCAAGTGTAACTGTCATTGCCTAATAAAATGATAAAAATCAGTCTCATTACTTTATTTATACACTTCGTATCACTTGACCTTTCACCTTTTACAATTGGAAATTACTAGAACATATTGGGCGAAAGGTACATTAATTTCAATAAATAGTAATGTACTTGATGAATTTTGTTCACGGAGTGAACCGCGACGTTTTGTCATGTAGTTTGATGGCATTTTCAAGGAGAGCTATAAGTCTTTGCAGAAGACTGAACTTTTGTGTGGCCTGCCCTACTATTTATAGGACTAGGGGTGAAAGTTTGTTTGGCGGAAGATGCAGTTGGTCGGGGAACGGTTTTTTGACAATTTCCTCCCTGGGACTCGTTAGGGTAGTAATTCTTGGTTGAGCGAATAAACCCAGCTATTTGGTTGTTGGTCGTGAAAAATCGTATAAATTTTTTGTCTTACTAATATGCGACTCATTTTATCGGTAATTCCTTTGATGTAAAGCAAGAATGCTTGTTGATAGTCAAAAATGTTTTTAAACTGAGAGTTAATATATTTGTTAATATTTCTAATGATATGGGGTAAGGCTTGTTGGAATGCCCGTTTTGTAGTAGAAATGAATTTAGGCATGTTTTGTTTTAAGAGTATCAAAGAAGACAATGGAATTGTTTTAGTCAGTTTCCATAGTAAATTTGAAGTTGCTGTGGATTTGGTTTAAGTAAGAAATAAATTACAAAAAATAGCTTGCCCATGAGATCAGAGAACGAATGTTGTATCATAGATAATTGTATCCAATGGGTAAGTTTAAAGCTTTTATTTCAAAATTAGTTATGAAAGGGCTTTCTATGGCGAGCGAAAGTGGAAGGTCCATAGAAGTACGGTTAATTTGACAGTAAAATATATTTTAAAAAGGAAAGTTGGCAATGGTTTATTATTTATATTGTAATTTTAGAAATTTCTATAAGTATTTGTAAACAAGGAGACGATATCAAAGCTGACTAGGGCATTATTGCATATAGAAAAAGTGGTGACGTAATCTTGATATAGTGTTTTGTGTTTGAGCGGTGTTGATCTACGGAGCACAAACATGGACCCTCGCCAAACAGTCAATGAGCCAATTGAAAGTGACGCAAAGAGCAATGGAGCGTCAGATATTAGGAATATCCCTAAAAGATCGTAGAAGGAATACATGGATTCGAAGCATCACGAAAGTTAAAGATGTTGTGGAGGCAGTGACAGAACTGAAGTGGGGTTACGCAGGACATGTTGCTAGATACCAAGATGGAAGATGGTCTAACACTTTATTAAAATGGAGACCATACCTAGGAAGAAGAAACAGAGGACGACCCCCAATGCGCTGGACCGACGACCTTAAGAAAACGGCCGGGTTAGCATGGATCAGAGAGGCTCAAAATCGTGAACACTGGAGAAACATGAAAGAGGCCTATGTTCAGAAATGGACCGAAGATGGCTAATGATGATAATGATGATGATGTTTGAGCGTCTTAATAATGGTGTCGGGGCCGTATGATACCTGACCAAAAGCTCGTTGAAAGTGCTTGAGCCTACGAAGACCTTCACGCTAGCAAATTTTCCCTCGACTACGAAAGATGTAACCCCATCGATGAATCGTCGGTTTCTCACATCTACAAGGAAGTTGTAAAATGCCAAAAAGTCAACACCAATTATTTGTTTCGATACATTAACGACGGCCAATCTGCAAGTGAAGCCCCAAGTTTAGGTTGAGCATCATGGTGCCGTATGCCGCAATTGATAGTGTCTTAAAGTTCATATGAGGATTTTTCTCGTGGTGTCTTGAGAAGAGCGAAAGAGAACACACAAAGGTCGGCTCCAGTGCCCACCAGAAACTGTGAGCCTCGTATATGCGTTTGTTTTCAGCTTTCTTATTATGTATAATGTCTCTTACCTCTGCTACGTATCGTAGTTTTTGTCCCGTCATTGATTATTTCGGCAATACCAAAGTTTTCTTCGAGTATTGAAAAGTACTTGTAAAAAAAAGTGAGGAAGTTTGAGGAAATTAAAAAATATTGTAAAAGCTGCTACAGAAAAAATTCAGGAAGAAATTACAAGGAATTAAAGAAGGTTGAGCTGTATTTCTGTATTGCTTGTTTTAGAATAGTTCGTTCATAATGAGCCACTTTGTTTTCTATGTTATATACTATGTTTACTTTTTACAATAAATGTTTTATGAACTGAAAACTAAACTGTTATTTAAAATATTTGGAAATTTGTACTATCCTACTAATTCTACAAATCATAGCGATCATACAATGCACTCAAAGCTGGCCACTGACAAAATATTTACAAAAAAACACTGTTACAAGACACCCTCTTCACAAAGCAACCCCTTCTTCAAAATGGGAGCTACCTAAATTTTATTCTATATTTTATATTAATTTCTATATCCCTATTGAATTTAATACCTATCTTAAGTATAGCAATAGTTAATTTGGTGGCCTACACTGCAGTATTATGAGTAGTCCCAAACTACATTTCATAACTTGCATGGCTATCAAAAATCATCTCATTTTTATATTTTAATTTCTACTGATTTTCAAATTTAAAATCGTAAGGATTTTTAATCAATAACATTATTATCTACCCAGCGATATGTGCATGATAAACAAAATTTAATATTAAATTGGTATATTTTAATCACTGGAGAGCTATTATTAGTTCATATAATCGTCATTAGATGGCAAAAATTCATGTTCTCTGTAATGGTAAAGTCTAGTTCTATAACTTGCAATAGATGGCAGGTATAAACATGTAAAACAAAAATTATATAATTGCATAAAAAATAAAATAATTGATGGCTATTAAAAAATTCAACGTGGCTAACCTGTTGAAACTTGGTGACGTTTGTATTTGAAGTGTTGGCTGTTTCGATCGTGTTGACTTGATTGACTTTTAGGTTATGCATGCATTTGCACCAGCTGTTTAGTGAACGCCTAGCCAAATATGACTGTAGATCAAAACCAGAAGACTACGAGGGAAAAAACCCTCGCCAACACTTACCTAGAGCTCCATCGTTTTGGGCAGAATGGCGACTACGACCGCGCTCTTAAGGCTGCAAACAGAAGTAAGTTTGTGTATGTCGCTGTAAATTGTTAATACAGCCATTTATCCAGTACTGCATATGGCTCCACAAGAGGAAAAAGCGCTGCAGTGCAAAATAGTGTGCCTGATTCAGCAGTCGAAGTTCAACGAAGCCCTGCAAACTATGCAGAAGAATGCGAACTTGTCCAAGTAAGTCGGAATTATCTTGATGCACATTTATATCCCATAATTTTTATTTGATTATCAGGAATTTCCACTTTGAAAAAGCTTATTGTCAGTATCGCCAAAATCAGACGGCACAAGCCCTTGAGACGTTGCAGCAAGTCGATGAACTTGACTTCCGCTCAAAAGAATTGAAAGCGCAGATACTTTATCGATTGGAATTATTTACGGAAGCACATGAATTGTATTGCGATATCATAAAAAATTCACATGATGATTACACTGACGAACGTGAAACGAACTTGGGTGCTGTCTTGGTCCAGTTGAGTGATCAAATGGTGAGAAATAGTTTGCTATCAGTTTCTGTTTTGTACATATATAATTTGAATTGGTTAATTTATCATGGTATGTTTAAAAATTATCTGATTATGGTTTTAACTAGGATATTTAGTTGAACATATATATTTGGTAAGCTCCAACATGGCTGCATAATTGAGGTGGATGACTGTGGTGCGAATGGACCCGGATGCTCGAATACCTGGAGGGTGGCCCATTCAGCCACTAAAAATAATTGAGTGTCCACATTTACTTCTAATGAAGGGTAATAATAGCGGTCATCTAAGGCACGATGCTTGCCACATCAGAGAGTGCATGACAAGTGAGTAAAGAAGGTGAACATATAAGAACCTGCAGTTTGAAGGTCAAGTTTCCATGGAATGGCTGAGCCTCATCATCATTATGTATATAATTGCATGAACTACAGCCTTATATGTAATGTACAAAAAGAATTTTAACATAAAATATTTTCCTTCTATAAAAAAAGTTCTAAATTATCTGAATAATTATAAATTATAGAAACATTTAAATGATCATAACTTTTATAACAAACTTGATTTATGTTTTGTTTATTGATTTTTACATAACAATTATATACAATATATGTGTGCTATTTATTTCGATTGATTTACCTGTATCTCAACACAACTACCCTCTTTGATCTTTTCTCATACACCTAAATATCTACATGTTACTTCAAAAAGCCTTACAGTTCTGTATTGATATACCAAGCAAATTACTAGAATCTTTATTTGTGTCGCACCTAAAACTGTCTAAATGGCTGCATTGGTTTGGTACTGTGGCTGCTTATTGGTCTTTCAGGAAGTCTGAACCATTACACTCAAGAGTATTTTATCCCAGAACTATAGTCACCTATATTATTTATGGAAAGAGCTATGGAGAAATCATCATACTACCTCAGAGTTACACATGTTTTGATGGCAGAACAATGGATGATCCTTAATTTAGTAATGTATATACTTTAGATCCATTGATTGATAAAATTTATATCAATAAGACCAGAAATATTAAATGTCCTCCTTTTCTTTAGACTTTCTATTTGCAGCCCTTTCAGGGAGGCCTAATTCCTGGAGTTCAACCATTACGCTGCTCTTTACTTAAGGCCGTTCTGTCCCAGAACTGCAATAGCCTGTGCCACTATGAAGAAATTGCAACATATTAATCCTGAAGTGTTCTAACACTCCATCACACAATTGATGTAGAACTTCCAACATTCAGCTTTTTGGCATTCATAGTTCTTCCACATTTACCTTTATTTCTTACATTTCTTCTTTTGATCTTCTGTTCAAACTTTTAGATTGTTTTTGTACATCTATCTTTGCTTTGTGTAACTGTCTTTTTATTTCTTTGTTAAATTTCAGGAACATTCTTCTATGTTTGTTTGTAATTCTTCTCTCGAGCTTCTGTATTTTTTTTTGTATCTGCTATTATTTGTCGTAATTTCCTTCTCAATTATCCTTTTAAATTTTAGATACATCTTAAGTACTTATTTTCACTTTTTGTAAATTTTTTCCATTCTTTTAAAGTTCTGGAATGTTCTCCTAATTCTCCTTGCAAGGTTTTGAACCGTTCTATGATATTTTTAAAATCCTCTCAAAGTTCTGTAATTATCTTTTACTTTTTTTGGAAATTTGCACTGACATCTATTCCATTGTTTTGAACAGATAAGTGGGTTTTCATCTTTGTTAATCAGGGCATGTTGCAATATTTATTGTACCTCTTTTAACTTGCATTTTTGCTTTGTATCACTTTTAGTTAATGTAACTTGACTTGGATTAGCATGGTAAGTTATTTAAATAATTCTTTAAGTTGCAATGTGCCTAAAACTCTTTGGATGTCTGCACTGCTTTGCCTCAGCAGCGACACGCAGCTCTTCCAAAGAGTTCTGGCTCCCATAGGTAGATCGTGACAATATGTAAAATAATCAAAATTATTTATGAAATTAAAGATAAAAAATGGTAACTATTTAATTGACACTATTTTGCTCTTTTTTGTAATTTTATATCAAAAATCTCTCCAATACATGGTTTCCTGGGTAAAACGATTTGAATATTTTATTTCAATATCTGCAACGATCAAGTTAGTAAGTAAAAGCAAACAAAATAAGCACATCTAAAAGCTTGCAATCGTTTATTTCAATTGACACTGGTTTAATGAATGGACCTTAATATTTACCAGTTTATTAGCTATGATCTGATCAAATTGGAATCCTGTTGTACACCCTTAATTTGATGTTAAAGAATAATGTTCTCTCTGAGGTTTAAAATAATTGTTTTTTGTTTAGATTATTAATATTAGCCACAGATATGCAAGCATTTTTAAAAAGAAATTTGCACTAGGTCACAGTTATTGAGTGCTTGCAACGGGTTTGGTTTATCTATGCCCTTTTCATGCTCTTCGAGACTATAGGCTTATTTATTTATTTATTTATTTATTGAAAAGTAGTTCAGATTAATATAATAAGTTTGGATGACTTTTATAATGATGAATGTAACATATATTTTGATACTTCTAATGAATTTTAATGAATTACGTGTCGATGACCTCTGGCCAACTTTACATCAGCTATATTATGCCATGTTTGTAAAATGTCAAGCTTTGCAGCAAAAAAATAATACAAGTGCCTTTTGATGACTTGCTCATTGAAGGTTTATAATTCATAGAATTTTGAAACGAATGGAATAGATGCTAATTGGAAAGAACCTGATCTAGTGAATACAATGAATAAAATAAAACATCTTACCCAAGAAAAAGTAAATAATTGTGGATGGTCAAAGATGTATGAAGCCTAGTTATATTGTGAAGGAAGACAACACTTTTGATTTGCCAGTTCTAGTTGTTTGGACAGTGCTTGGCCAAATCTTGTTAATTGTGAGCAGAGGTTGAACGAAATGTTTTTTATTTCCAAGAAAACAATAAGAGAAGGTAAAGTGAGGAGCGATCAAGTACAAAAATCCTGGGAAAAAGAGGTTCCAGAATAATTAGAAAAATCACCATCAGAAGATCCAATTGATTCAGAATGGCAAGCACTTACGAGCAAAGTAAAACAAAATTAGTAACCAGTTTAAAAAGGCACAACAGAAGAGAACAGTCTATGAACACTATTAAGAAGTATTAGAAGAAGAGCAGAAATGAAAATGTTAAAAAATAAAGTTTAAGTTAATTATAAAAAATAGAGAAAAAAAATAAGAAAATGCATATAAGATTTGCATACAGAAGGAAAGACAGATGAAACGGACATTAAAAAATAATTACAAAAGCAAGAAATTAAGTAATCAAAACAGTAGGATGAATAAAAAAATGTGTAATACAAATAGCATGTCATATAAGGATAAATAAGGCAAGTTATAAGCGAAAAATACAAAATGCTAGAAAGATAGGCAGTATATTATTAAACATAGGTATCAAAGACACATTTAACAGATAGAAAATGAAAGTTTAGAAAAAAAAAGTAGTAGCAATAATAGAAAATATGTAAAAGAACAAGAGCCTTGGAGTAGATGAATTACCTAGAAGACATAAAATTTGGAGAAAGTAAGTGAAAAGCAAAAAATATATTTATTGATAGGAAATATTTGGATGGAAGAAGAAAATGTCAAATGATTGGGGAAAATTAATAATATGCTTGATACAAAAAAGACAATTCAAAAAGTAAATTATAAATTTTCAACCAACAATAAACTGTACTTTGTGGCTTGACACCCCTTGTGGCATACTGTCGCATTTAAGCTTTCTAGATCCAATTTCTTAGTGTATCAGTCCCCATCTTAACTTTTCAAATGTTTACCCATTTCTTTCTATTTATTGCGGCTCCTTCTGCATTAACTATTTCTGCCCTGTTTAAATTATTTTTTATATCTTTTAACCATTTCGAACTAATCCTGTCCCTTTCTTCCTGCTAGTTCCCATTTCAGTATTATTTTTATTATTTCGTCTTTCCCCTGATTTCCAAATTTGACCCAGCCATTTCGCTCTTTGTAGCTTTTTTTTTTTTTGTTGTCTCCTGCTTTAAGCTCTTGTAATATTTGCTTGTATCTCTGCTTATATTCGTTTTCACCCATCCTAAGTGGTCCTAATATTTTTCTTACTAACTTTCCGCTATTCTTAGTTTTTCTTCTTCTTTCTTCATGATTGTCATATCCTAAAATGCCTATCATCATTATTGGCTTTATTAATGTTTTATATATTTTTAATTTAGTATTCATATCAAGACTTTATTTTTAAAAATTGTTCTATTTGCGTGGTAGGCCCTATAAGTTTTAGAGTGTCAGAAAAAAAAAACTATTACAAAGTTTGTATTTATGTATGATGATGTTTTATTAGCAAAATGATTTAAAAAATATCACAAAAAACTAAAAAAGTAACTAAGAAAAGTAGATTTAATGATCAAAGAAACAAAATTAAAATATATAATTATAACCATAGATTTGTATTTGCACATTAAATATAAGAACGCAAAGAAAGAAAACTTAGATTTTTAAGAAGCAAAATACCATTTCATATTAATATATTAAAATAATAATTGTGAGTATTTAGAAAGATTTTCAGTGTTCAGACAATTTCGTAGTCTGTGAAGGTATATGGTTATTAAAAGAAGCGGCTATTATGAAACCAGAAATATGCCAGAGAAAAATATGCAAAATATACGGTGGAGTCAAGAAGAATTGTAGATGGTAATGAGAAAATAACATAGAATTACAAGAACTGTTTAAGGGGCTATGTCACTTTGGAGCCCAAAAAAGGCTTTTTTCAAGAATTTTTTTGAGCATTTTTTTATAATCATGAACAACAAATACACGAATCGATTTTTATTATTTTTTATTGAAAATTTGTTGCAAAATGGCGGCTGTGGGAGCGCATGAACAAAACTAAATTTTTCAAAGGTCCTCCGCGGCGAGCAGTAGAAGTCTCCTGGATCACAATCTGGAAGCATACAAATTTTTTTTTCATAAACCTCATAAGTTTAGCTAGTGACGTACACACGATCATAATTTTAGAAATTTTTCGCAAACTGGCGAAACCTTGAAAAAAAATCTGGTGTGAACATCACACGACTTTCCTTATCCTATTATTATATATTATACCGGGTCCATCGTCTCGGCCCTGCGCTGCTCTCGTCCCGGAACTTGTTATTTTAAAAAAGGACGAGGCGCGAGTCCAACACTCGAAAGATGATTAAAATAAAATTTTGTGTGTGTAATTTTGCGCGAACCAATGGCTCAAACCAACTTTTTTGGTGTCCTGGGGCTATAATTCGTCCAGAAATGTGAAAAACTGGGTAGGTCAAATTTCCGCCGATTACATTACTTTCCTTATAGGATAAGGAAAGTAAAAATTCGAATATTCGACAAAAAAATCGACTTTCATTGTTTATAAAAAAAATCCTATTGACCAATTGTAAAAATCGTGTGTACTTCACTAGATAATCACACCGTAAAGTTACAGTTCAATTTTTAAGTCGATCGGATGAAAACTCTGAATTCTGCTGCTCGCTGATTTTGAGAACGCTGTAACTTTTGGAAATCATAATGATATGGTGCATAACATTTTTTTTATAATTGCCCTTCCATGGCCGTATCTAGCTCTTCCTGCTCTTTTCTGGCGGAAGTGATGCTGTGTCGAGCCTCTTTTGCGATATCGGAGATTGAGTTTTCGGTGGCCTTGATGCGGTGTTCGTCAGATTCCATACAAAAGTACATATTTCGTCCGACGGTCAATCTAAGGGCATCATATACAGAAAATAAACTGGATAATCATTAAAAGTGATCGTGGCGATGTCAGTGGCAATATCGAGCACAGTTTTTCCTCTTGACACAGCCTTCGGTGCGATTGACCACACGACCGAATTCGTATTTTAGGTGTATCCACCCAAGTAGCGCGAAAGAAGTTCGTTCAAGCTGAGTTCCTCATAGATCAGCTTTATCGCGTTGTAAACGTCTTTATGCATAGGCGGCTTGTGCTCGTACGTTGATAACGAACCTAACGCTTTCTCGCGCTGCCAGGAGCACCAAGAGTCGATTCCAGCCGGACACTTAGCATGTTGAGTCTTTTTCATGCAAAAAAGTTTTTGATTATGAATCTAGAAATGTTTTAGCATATTTTAAGCCAATAAAAAAAGATTGAAAAAAGATTTTTTAACCCCTTAAGAAGCTTTAATCATAAGTATAGTAAAATGAAATCAACTAGGATGATTAATATATCTAGAGCGATTGGAAACAAAGCACCAAAAATAATCTTAACAAAACTAGTAGGTAGTGTAACAAAAGAGGTAGATATGTATAGAAATGTTTGGAACATTTTATTATAAACGTATGATGCTGACACAGTAAGTAGGATTCAGCAGTGTGATCCATGAATACCATCGCCTCACAAAACACAAGACTCATTTACAATAATAATGCACTTTATTATTACCTCAAATATTTGGGAAGGAATAGAATTATACAAAGTCCTTAAATAGTCGATAGGAAGCTTACACTTTGATCAACTTTGTTCGATGTAGTTCTTGGCAATAACTGAATTGTTTGGGTTTGAGTTAAGTTTGTGTAATACCCATCCCCAAACGTTTTCTAAGATGTTAAGGTTAGGAGAAAGTGATGGCCAGTTACGAATGTTTATATGTTCTTGAAATCAGCGTTGAACATTGCGTGTGGAAGGAATGCTGGTATTGTTTTGTTGAAAGATAATGTTTGACCTGCCACAGCATTTGAAAATTTGTATTTTACCTGTTCTAGAATCTTTATGAATTTTTCCAAATTCTGCTTGCGTATCAACATTATCAAATCAACAGGCCCATTATAAGATATGGCTCCTCCTGAATCAACATCACTTCCTTATAACTTATGCCAATAATAGGGAAACTCATCTGGTCTTTCTAAATTGAATTATTTTTAACACTAAAAACATTTTGTCACTTGTATCCAACTAATTTTTTTATTGATGCATTTATTCCCACAGTTTCCAGTTTGTCTAACTGTTAATAACGAATTTAGTACTTTATGTAGTATACAGTTTAACCAACCTATTCCAACGTTCCGTTTTCCATAATTATTGGAATCATTAATAAAACTGCCCACAAGCTGGTGTAAACCATCCATTTTAAGAACATTCTAGTTTCATTTCAACTAACTCTTCAGTGAAAAATCTAATGAACATAATGTTGACAAAGGTGTTTTGCTATGAAGCCTAAAATTTATATTAAAACTATCCAACAGTATAAGGTAGTTTTCAAAATCTTAAGTTAGTAAATTTGCCTTGATGGAAAATCCAAATATTTTTGAATCAAAACATAACTTCATTTAATTTATAGATTATCTTTGGCATACATACCATAGGTTTTACTCATATGATCTGCGGTGATGATGGACATCAAAAATCAATTATTGCACATCTAATTACAAGAACATTAAGTATCTGATTAGTAATAAGCATTGGAGCCAAATCTTACACAAACATAGAATTTGATATGCTATACTTAACAATTGAAACAGAAAGTGGAGGAGAAGTAGTCTTTGAAGAAGTGGAAGAATATATGTACCTGGGGGTGGTGATAGATAACAGGTGCGACGAAGAAACAGAAATTAATCTAAGAATTGTTAAAAGTAATAGAAGCGTAGGAGGTCTGAACACTTTGCTCAGATCCAAGAACATTTCACGTAAAACAAAGATACGGTTATACAAAAGCATAATCAGACCGACACTAACGTACGGCTGTGAGACATGGACCCTGACAGAGAAAAATCGGCAGAAAATAGAAAGGTGGGAGAGGAAAGTCCTACGAAAGATTTTTGGTGGGAAAAAAGTGGAGGACGTATGGGCGAGACGAACGAATACGGAAGTGTATGAGCTGTACAAAGAAGCCCCCATAATACAAGTAATAAAGGCTAGAAGACTACAGTGGCTGGGGCATATGGAGAGGTTGGACAATAACAGAATTGTAAAAAGCATTGCTTGGAAAATAATTATATATATATATATATATATATATATATATATATATATATATATATATTTCAATTTCCATTCATCCAAGATTTTCTAAAGACCTCAAATGAAAAAAATTAACTCTTTGTAAGGATCAAAAGAGAATTTCAATCAACTTCAATTTCAATAGCAAATAATCAAGCTAGTTGAAAAACTGTGCTTTAAATAAAATAAATTCATAATCTTAATGTAATAATTTGCAATTTTATCAATTAGTAATATCAACAATGTGGTTTTATAGGAAAAAGATGTGGAAACAATTTCGAGAAGTGATACATATGAGTTGTGTTATAACTGGACATGCTTGCTAATTTCCCGAGAACAATATGCAGAAGCTGAAAAGAAACTTCGTTACTGTGAAAAGTTATGTCGAGAGTCGCTGGAAGAAGATGGAGCGTCTGACGAAGAAATTGATGTGGAATTGGCTCTTATTAGGTATGAGTATTAAAATTATTTAAAATTTTATAATGATTGTTGCTTTTTTTAGAATCCAACTTGGATTTGTGTATCAAAAGCAAGGCAGAGTAAAGGAAGCTCAACAACTGTACACTTCTGCATTAAAACTGAAACTGGACGACATTGCACTCACTGCTGTAGCGTCTAACAATGTGGTAGTAATCAACAAAGATCAGAATGTTTTCGACTCAAAGAAGAAAATGAAGGTCGCAACAAGTGAAGCGCTAGTCCATAAGCTGCCTTCTAGGCAGAGGAAGTATATTGCATTGAATAATGCTATATTGATGTACTATACCAATCAGTTCGAGCAGTGCAACAAATTATGTAAAACTATCGAAGAAACCTGGCCAACTTTAGCATTGTTTGCGAGAATTACCCACGCTTTATCTATGACACGCCTAGGAAATCTGACTCAAGCAATTGATCTGCTGAATAACTATCAAGCTAAAGATGCAGAAGAGAAGTTGTTTGTCAAGCTGTCAGCTGTACATATTTTGCTAATGCAGGTAAATTATAAATTTTCTTAAAAATTCATAACTAATAACAATAGTCGCATCATTTTTTATTTTTGCTCACATATGTTACAGAACTATTAAACATAACAAATCAAATAATTTTATTATAAAAAGAAGCTTTTTGTTCATTTTTAAAACATTCCATTCCAAAGAGTAATCCCTAGATAGTTAATGCTGTAAATTTGAATGTTTTGCATAATCAATGATCACTTGTTTTTATGACAATGACTACTACAGATAGAGTGTATGCACATTTTGCCACAAAAGTTTATCATGAGTGGGATAACATCTTTATAAAAATATTATATTTTTACCAGTATGCTACAAGTGTATTTTTGATTTTTATAATTTTCCAACCTGTTGAATAGTTGTATATCAGACAAACATTATTATATGTATATCGAAAATTAAAAGAGAAATATGTATTCATTTGTGAATTCTAAATTTACAATAGTTGTATTTCTTTATTATTTGCTTCCATCTTCTATTTTCAGCCAGCCTTTTCAATTTAGTGTAACTGTTATACTGCCTGTCTTCTAAGATCTGAGATATATATTGTAGCCTTGGTCTCCTTCATGTATTTCATCCGTTGACTACTCATACTACAATAATCTTCAAGATCCCCTTAGTTAAGATAAGCTCCTTTAACTCCTTTAAACGCCCTGTTCTCCCGTACTCTTTCTCTTATTTCTATGTTAGTAATTTTGTCTACCCAACTCACCCCTAATATTCATAACACCAGATATAGAAAGCTTCAATTTTCTTCCTATCACTAGTGGTGATCCTCCATGTCTCACACCCATAAAAGGCTGTACTTAAAAAAATGATTTGTTTCTAATTAGTGATGTTCTATTCTATGTTCTATTTGATGTTAGTACTTTGCTCTTCATGAGAAACCAGACTTTGGCTTGTAGTCTTCATATAATTTCTGACTTGCATCTTCCGTCTTTTGTTACAATGCTCCCCAGGTAGATAAACTCTTCAACTTCCTATATTATATGTCTGTTCAATCTGATTTGCCCATGCCCTTACCTGTTTCTGTGGTATACTATCATTTTTCCTGTAGACTGATTTATCTTCATTTCATACCCTCTTATTGATACGTCTTTCATTTCATCAATCACTAATTGAAGGACCTGTGAACTTTCTCCTGATATAGTGATATGATCCATATATTTTATCGTCTCTATTTTTTTCTCCTTGTATTTTGACCTTTATGTTTATTCTCTTTAGTTATCATATATGTACAATGGAAATAACACACATCCTAGTTTTAACCCTCTTCATTCATGTTAGCTACTTTTTGTACATTTTTCAAGTTTATTATCTGTCTATAAGTGTACAGGATACATGATCTCAAAAATACCTTTCATTTTACTTTATCAAAGACATATCTACAAATGCAATGTATGTATTTTTTTTTCTTCCCTTATTTTCTTTTCTACTGATCTATCCCTATGGTTTTATTTGTTTTCGGATCTTATACTACTTTTTCATATTTTGCATTCATTATTGTATCTCCTATTTCATCTTCCTTTTTTTCTTCTTTGGATTCTAGTTCTAGTATTTATCTCCCTCTTCATCATATAATTGTTTAAGATATTGTTTCTACTTTTCTAAGATTTACTCTTATTCCAGCATATAGATGACATTTATTATTATAAATCTTCTTCAAAAAGCTTTTCATGAGCTACAAACTAATCTAGATATTGTAAGAACAATGAGATTATTATCTAGCTTTTTTGCAAACTACCATCACTGTTTAACTGGGGTTTCTTCAAAAAATTCAGAATCCATTTATTTTTCTTGAAAATAAGAAAGACAAATCTACGGTTTTCAATTAGTATACTAAAGTCACTATTTTGCTGTAATCTTCAGATACAACTTTAAAATATTACATAATCCTATTGGAGAAATTACCTTCTCAAAACTATTAGAAGTTTGGTTTTAGTACATTTGTAGATATTTTCACATTTCAAAGAATCTGTTCAGTTTGATTCTGCTAAAACTCATTAGTCTTCCAGTTGAGGTTGCTTTGAGCTGCCTTAAAACAAAATTGTTTATTCTTCAAAATTCACACAGTCAACCTTAACAATTATCTTTATTTTGAGATTAAATACTACTTTTAAATAAAAAAATGTGCCATTTTCAATATTTGGAAGGATGTAAATCTAAATATGTTTCTATCAATTTAAGTAAGACACACATTGCCAATGAAATTTGTGTAGCAAAAAGGAGATATCAGATTGAACTGAAAATTTACTAATGTAATGATACAGGTAGTGCCAGTATGACTGCGTAGTTGCGGCACTTAGTTACAGTGCAGGTGGATCTGGGTTCATTATCGGAGCCCTTTGATGTCTGACAGGTGGCCTATACTCGGTCACTAAAAATAATTGGAGTACCTGCATTCACTTCAAACAAGGGGTGATAGTGGCGGTCGTCTAAGGCTTGGTGCTTGTCACATCGCCCCGCATCAGAGATGGTGCGCAACGACCAGGCAGTGAGGGCAAACATATGAAAGCCTTAATCTCTTAGTTTATAGACCTACTCTCCACCCGAGATAAAGACTCACCGTCAATGAAAAACAACAGGATAATTACAGAGGGATATATCAAGTCAAAAATACGCCTTTTATTGTTCAGCAACAGCTGCAGTTTCAATTAGTTCCACACTTGCTCAATCAGCTTGAACATGACTTGGGTAATCCGGGACAACCTATGCCATGTGCTGCTAGGCATTACTACACCTGAAATCCTGGCCAGGAATCGAAGGACATGGAAGCATATGATCTCATCTGCATACTACTGGATTGTCATTATACCACGTAACACTACCAAAGCAGATTAGATATAGACTATGGTTCCGTACACCAAAATGGAGAAAATGTGTCATTTAATAGCGTGTTTAGGATTGTGTCATTGGCTCATCTGATTGTTATTTCTAAATCGAAAACTAGAATCATGTGCCTGTATAATAGACCAGGTTGTAATGGCATCTGTATGTGCTTGACACATGATCCTCTCTATTGATGGTCTGCTTGGTTATCCAGACTTAGTCAACCACGCGTGAGTATTATAATATATTTGTTGTTTGCAACAGTCAGATGATATGGTCACTACAATTAACATGGCAGATTATATCATATCAACCACTATGCCCTGTAATAACGTCACCTGCCATTTTTTCACTCTGTACCCCGGCTTATATTGACCATTGTTTTTTGCAGTTATAGAATATTGACTACACTGTGAATTTTAAAGCTACCAGTTTCTGCTTGCCACCAGAGGGTGTGTAGTCATGTGCAATCATATGAATCTTGGATCATTAGTGTACTAAGATGCTTCCTAATATACATATGAAATGTTTTCTTGGTGCATAAATTTAATTGTCTAGAAGTGTGAGATCTTTTTAAAAATCAGCAAAGTGTTCACAATTCTGATTACTAATTTTCTGTAAATTATGCTGGAACATAACTTCTGGGTTTTGATATTCATGAATTGCAGAATTAATAGACATACCATTTCGGTTTATCTTCATATTTAATGGCTCTAAAGTATCACAATCAGTTTTCCTTGCAGAAGGTTATGTATTATAAAGAGGAAAAACAGGAATATTAATATGTTTATATTTGTTTGTTTTTATTTTTTGATATTTGCAAAATTGTTTTTACTTTTAATCTTCCTCCATTTCCTTTCCTCTCACTTACCCCCCTCCCCCCCCCCAAATCTTTCCTTCTCTCATTGTCTCTCTTTGCTTATTTATTTAGTATTTTCATAAATACTGTTAAATATTAAATATTAATTAAATATTAAAACAAGTATTTTTGTGTAATATTTTGTAATTTTTAAATGACTGTTAGTAATTGTAGATACAAAAGATTTATTCAAAATGGCCACCTGTAGCTTCTGTACAAGTCTAAACGTTCCAAAGAATCAACACGTATCTTTTAGAGGAAACCGTGTTTTTTAAAATTGCTCATAATTTATAAACCAAAAGATTAAAGCCTGGGTTACCTTTTTTACAAAAATAAATATCAGTTACTCCATCATAACCCACTCCCCACCAAACTGTTCCAGATACTGAATAATGACCTATTTGAACCCTTGACATTAATCAAAACATTTCTTTAGATCATCCGTGTTACATCCTGTATTTTGTTTGCTAAATATTTTTCCCTTTTTTCACAAATATGTATATTGCTCACGTCATTGTAATAGAATCTCATCTAAACTATTACAAATGCTAGGTGCTCTGAAACCTTGACACTAACGGAAGTATTTCTTTAAATGACCGAGGTTACACCTGTCATGTTGTACAAATTATTTCATCTGCAAACAGAACTTTTCTGTGACTATCATGCATATATTTTATTAATTTCTTTGATGTTTTCTCCACCCTTTCTTTAAAACATCGGTTAGCAATGTCCTGTATGTCTACGTTTAACTAGTTCCAGGTGTTGTTAAATCAAACTTTTCGTTTTTTGCATCTTTAAAATTAATACACAAATGATAATATAATGAAGGCTTTTTTAAATTTTAGGGTGAGCAAACGGAAGCTTGCAAGGTATTAGAAAATATGGGCGAAGACAGTTACAAGCCTGGAATTGTTGGTGCACTAATTACTTTGTATTTGGGATTGAAAAAGAAAGATACTGCTCTTAAGGTGTTTGAAAAAACTGTGGAATGGTATAGAAAAAATAAGGTAAATCAAGATATTGATCATTTGATTGGTTAGTAAATGATGAATAAAAAATTAACAATTAAATTCTAATTGGAGGAGTATTTTAATTGTATTATTTGTATTGTTTTTATTCTATTTTGTTTTATAATTATTTTTAGGTTAAAGAAGGTGACTTAAGCAACATGTGGAGGCAAGCAGCAGATTTCCATATGCGTAATGATCAACCAAAAGTTGCCGCAAATAGTTTAGAAGAATTAATCAGGTGTAATCCTAATGACAAGAAAGCAATGGCACAACTAACTTTTGCCTATGTACAAGTAAGTTGTTAAATATCTTGGTTTTATAATTTGTCATGACATTGCACAATTGCTCTTAATAATTTATAATATAACACAATAAGATAATCTCTGTTGCATATAAAATAGAAATTCCTATTGGCCATCATATGTGAATCTTTGGGTGTGCTTATAAGTCGCAAAATTTATTCTCACTTATATCACAAGATGAAGAGAAAATAATAATATTTATGTAATTTCTATACAACAAAATTTTTAAATTCTACTTAGGCCTTAATGTGATGATAGAACTTTTTATATCTACTTCTAAATTATATTCAATATCTGCATCTTAGAATTTAATATTTAAAAAGTTTTGTCAGATTCTTATGGGTTAATTCCAAGTTTTAGTCATAAATTGGCAAAACAGTGAAACTGTACTGGTAGTTTAAAACTACATTCTAACCAACTGGTTCTATATGATATTTAAAACTTTTTTTAGTATTTGCATCAAATTTGTAGTACATAGAATACTAGCAAAATTTTACAATATGATGCAAGTGATAGTTGCATATTGTGACAAGATTAAATATATTGAGACAGGCTTAAACCTGCACTACAGCTATCAGGACGACCTCTGACAGTTACTGTTGAACTGCGGTCATAAAGAGTTCACAAAGTTATCACTGAAAAATGGAACACTGGGTATTTTTAAATTACAATTTTGCACATTATTTGAGTATTGATCAGTATTTGGAGGAAATACCTTCCTATCTTTGAAGAATCCTATCTTTATTATATAACCAAATTCAAATATTAGAAGTTTCAGAGAGGAAATTTTAGTCTGGAAGACACTTTATTGTCTTCTGTCACAGGGAGCATTGCTATTGTCAGGAAGATCCGCAAGTTTTATTAGCACATGAAAAATTATTGGATAGAAATTTTTTGAATATTCTTGTACCAGAAATTTATACCATTTTGCACAACCACTTTTAAGTGAAAAGAGTTTGTTTCCTTTACGTATCTCATACCTTAACCAATAAGCAGATGGTAGGCTGTATAAACTTAATGGTTGTACCCAACAAACTCTGTGGAACAATCAGATGCCCTTAGTAACAACAATCACTCGTAATTTTTAAAGTACTTTTGGTGTCGTCATTAGCACCAGAACTTTCTGCGAAGCTTATTGCCATTGTACTGTGGAATAATTGAAACAAGTTCTGTGGAGTGACAAATCTTACTATATAATCTGGCAATCTGATGGACGTATCTAGGTTTTGCAGATGTCCAGAGAACGCTTTTTATTTGAGTATATTGTGCCATCAGTCAAGCAAAGATTTTCAATAGTAACTTTTTTATTAAATAGTATTGAAAAAAATGACGTCATTCAATATGATCAACAAATGTAATTGAAACTACCAAATTTCAAAATGTCCCCCACTCTCCTTAGTTTTAATACACAATGTTAAATAATGTGGGAAAGAATTGATCATATGCTGCACCTCATCCACTGTCAGATTATCCCACTTTACTAGAAGAAACCTCTTTGACAACTCCAAACTTCTATGTGACTTTGCATAGGCTTGGGTTTCCAAAATTGACCAAACACTATAGTACTTCGGTTTAGGCCAATGGAGTGCCACCACTCTTTACCGTTAATTAAATCAAAAAAGTTGTTCCTAAACCGTGCTTGCGTCAATTTTGCCTTGTGACCAGAGGCAAAATACTGTTAAAAACCTAGATCTAGTCGCCAAAATGTTCCTGAACTTGAGGTAATACACCAACTTCCAAAATATAATTACAGCAGACATCTTTATTAATTTCGAGTCCTTTGATAGGAAAATAAAGAAGTTTTATCCATAGAACATTCTGACAATGTGTAATCACATCTGATCACTTCTATCATTTTGATTATTGTGAGCCTGCTAAGTTGTAAAGACTTTCTCATCTGTGAAAGAACTATTTGCCAATTGATCAGCATGACTCTTTAGTTATTGGCATATTTATAGCCATACACGTTTGTTTACATCTGTAAGATACTGTCTTCCCTGCCATTTACAAGGGGTCAGTTGAAAATTTTTCTTTGCTATCAACCCAGCACTTTCTTTATTAATATCAACTTTTTTGCGATTTTTCTCATTTAAGCTATTGGATTACGCTGAATTACGGGCTGATCCCCCGCAAAGGATCTCGAAAGCTTCTTTAGAAGCGGGGAAACCCCTCCAAGGGGTGTTAAGCCATTCATTCATTCATCCATTACGCTGAATTCCTATTTAGATAATGTTGCTGAACATATTGGTTTTGATTTCATTATGCCTGAACTTCTGAAATTGTTTGTAGAGGAACACTGAGAATGTGAACAATGTCACATTAGCACTTTCCACTTTCAAAAATTTTGATAATAACATTACGACTGATGACTTCCCCATATGTAGTTATCTAAGTTAGTTATAGAATTTATATACATTTGTATATGTAATTTATTGTCACCTTGTATGTCACTTGCAACTTACACTTGAAATGAATCTATTAATTAGTATTATGCATGATCAAATAATATAAAACTGTCATTTAATGTGAGGAAATGAGCCTCTTTTAATTAGAATAAAATTTAGAACCATCAACAGTCCAATAGTACTGGGTGTCCCAAAAGAAAGGATTTGATAGCTCACTGCATGAACTCAACAAATCAGAGCAGCGCATGTCCATCAGTAGTGTGGCTTTCTCGGGAGTGGACGAGAATTTCAGTTCAGTAATCATCATGATTTGCGTTACATAAATCAAGCGCCAAGTGTTGCCCTCATCAGAAAATGGGTGCGTAAGTTAGAACAAACCGGTTCAACTATGGATAAACCTAAGTCAGGACGACCCAGGTCATCAAGAACTGACGAAAACATAGAGAGCATGGAAAACCCCTTCATTTACCAAAAGTGACTGTATGGGCTGCAACGTTAGCGCAAAGAATAATCGGCTCGTACTTCTTTCAAAATGGAAGGGGCTACCCGTTAACAGTGACTTCAGGGCGTTATTTGGAGATGCTGAACAATTTATTGGTACCTGAACTGCAAAATTTTGCTGACTATAATCAAAGAAGATGCTTCCAGCAGGATGGAGCAACATCACATAGTTCTAACATATCTTTGGCACAAGTTGGTGAAGTTTTCCCCCAAAATTGATTTCCAGAAGAGGTGATATAAACTAACCTCCACGCAGCCCTGATTTGACTCTTGTGGGGATATCTTAAATCAAGAGTATACAGCAGCAATCCGGGCTCTCTGGTTCAATTGAAAGAAAATCTCCGTCAAGAAATGGCAGCCATTACGGAGATTACGTGCCGCATAGTACTCAGAAATTTTGCTTCTCGTTTAAAAGTGTTGCGAATATGCAAGATCACATTTAGATGACATTATTTTTAAAAAATAATTTCCTAAGGTCTGTATTTTAATAAGTTTTTTTTAATGGACGC
Organism: Sinelater perroti; assembly: GCA_036346155.1. NCBI lineage: Eukaryota > Metazoa > Arthropoda > Insecta > Coleoptera > Elateridae > Sinelater > Sinelater perroti. The sequence continues at coordinate 206,397 of JARFIY010000032.1, read as the reverse complement.
CTTTGTTTTTTTATAACTACTTTTGGAACACCTTGTATTTGATTTAATGATCTTGTGGAAATTTATCTGTTATCATCCATTCCCATAATAGATTTTGTAAATTTCTTTGTGATTCTTCTTTTTCTTATGTTCAAATAAATAATCTAAAAATTGAATCTGTTACCAAAGGACATACTATGGAGTTTTTAAAAATTGGTAATTATCATCATAATCATATTATAATTAATTACAGTTAATTGGACAATTTTTTGATTAATATAAACATTATAACAGTTGTTAGAGACTTTAAATAAAGTTGTATGTAGAAACAAGTGATGTGATTTTAGTGCTAATATGGAAAAACACTTATAACTTATATTAATTTTCAGTTTGACAAAAGTAAAGCGGCACAATTGTTTACTAAACTGCCACCTTTCCGGGAAAAACTAACACAAAGTGATTTAGATGCACTGGAAAGTTCTAACTGGATTACTCTTAAGAAGACTGTAAATAAACCAGAGTCTTCACCAGGGTATGTTTTTTTTTTTTTTAATTATTTATGCATAAGTAATACCAGAGATTATGAAAACCCAATATACTTAGTTCTGCTATAAATTCCATTATAGCAAGAAATAATCAAGTTTTATTAATGTTATTCAAGTCTTGCTTTTAGAAGAAAATACAAAAGTTATCTGCTCTAATGTTTCAAAGCCATTGTTTAGGAAAATTTGTAAAAATGTTTTGTTTGATCGAAATGCTAGTAAATTATTCCTCATGAATTTGCCCAAGAACAAATACAAGCTTAAATTGAAATATGCCGTAATAATCTACCTTAATTTAATCATATCGTATTTTGTAAAAGATCCCATTTGTAAAAAATAGATCAAATTATGGTTCTATCCTTCATGCCTCCCAAAAAAGACAAATAGAAGCAATGATTAAGAAAGGAGCAGAAAATTAATCAACCCTTAAGTTGTATCAGAAGAAACGAATGTCAGTTATGGTGATATATTATTGACATTATAACAAGAACATTTTGGACACATGTTCCAGATTGGATGTCCAACAAAATCAAAAGTGAATGATTTTGTATGACAGTATTGTCATAACTTAAACATATTTTGATTTTATTTTTTGAAACAAAACGTGAATCAATAAAGATACTTTATAATAATTCTTCAGCTTAGAATCACCTGATTTATCATTTTATTGATTATAGGACACCTAAAACGGAAGCAGCAAATAAAAAAAGGAAAACTCGCAAGCGCAAAACGAAGCTACCAGCCAATTGCGATCCCAACATACCTCCGGATCCAGAGCGCTGGCTGCCAAAGTATGAAAGAACCGGGTATCGGAAGAAGCGTGATCGTAGAATTAAAGAAGTTATCAAGGGGTCTCAGGGAACAACCTCATCGCAAGCTGACCAATTGTAAGTAATTACATAAACAAAATATTTTCATGAAGAAAACAACACTTTGAGAGTGGCTTAATGAGTTGGCTGTATATTGAAGGCAACAATGTCAGTTTTATGGTTTATTTTTTGACATGGTTTCTTCGAAGTTTAATCCATATACCCCAGTGTGTCTGAGATTTACCAGAATCAAGGCGCTCTAAATACTCGTGTTCTTCATCATCACTTTGTTAACCTAAATTTGTATCCAATCAAAAAAGCTTTGAGAGTGAATAGGATAAATGCAGAAAAATTTCAAATCTTCATTTAGTTAATTTTTAATTGACACCACCTTACCAGCAGATGTTAAGCTTTTTGCTTCTTGTAGAACCAGTTCACCTTATACAATCCACTGTTTAAATTGGTGTTTCATTTCTGGTTTATAGTGGTAAATCCAATTTTTATGCTTGATGACAAAACGCCACGAAAAATATGTTGAGTCCTTCTCAAACACTTGCAATCAATCGCCTGATAGTTTTTCCATATGTAATTCATTATCCAAGTGAATTTGATGAGTTGAGATATCAATAGTCTATTAACTCGTGTGCTTTTATCGTGACTTTGTTGATAGCTCCTGGTGTGACAGCTGTTTTCTTTATTTTGCCAAGCTGTGCCCAAGAACGAATGTTTTATAGATAAAATCCTTTTATAAACTCTTTTTGCTGCCTTCCCTTTCAAAAGAAGAATTTAACTGCATCATGAATTCCAATTGTATCCATTTTCACTATAATTGAAACTGTTTAAGCAACACCAAATGTATCATTATTTTTTATTGTATTTTTTTCTGATTTGGTGTTGACTTTCTAGTAGTAAAAGTAACCTTAATTAGTCTAGTTAATTTTTAAGTTGTAGTTTTATCACATGCAATTTAAATAACATTAAGATTAGGACACTATAGAAAAATTTGGTTATAATGGTCTTTTTAATGTAATACACTATTGAGCTTGGTTTGTATATGTTGGTTGGCAAGAAAAGACAGAATAACTAAACTAGTAGTAGTTGGATATTAACAGAAGCCATCTTGAAGATGACTATTCTACCACATCTGTCAAACTCTTCAGTTATATTTTGGTGCCAAAAAACTTAATATCTGAAATAGTTTAATGCTTATAACTTGACCATTTTGTTACAAATAATGCTTTCATTCCTTTTGAATTGGACAATTTTCTTTTAATGGAGGTACAACTTCATAATCAATTTAGTTCTACTCAGTAGAGATCTATGAAGAAGAGCACTTGTGTTAAAATATTGGTTTAAAACCTTCATTTGATGTTCAAATGGGATACAAATGTCTTGCATCTTAAAATGAGTTGGATTTGGGGTGGCAACTTACCGTCTATAGTCTTATATTAAGTGTAATCGAAAATTTATTACCTCAAATAATTCTTAAACCATTATTAATATTTCTATCCCATTAAAAGATGAGATATTTAGTTATATTCTTGTAGAATCATATAGACTGCTGGGGGTTCCACAATTGAACAGTTACAAACGTTTATTTCCAAATGAAATGAATATCCATGGGTATTCAGGGGGTTTTGATTTTATAGCAAGTCATAGTTTCTAGTAGAGTTCCGATGCTCAAGAAAGTCGACAAGTAGCAACCCATTTCAGTCAAAGAAACACATCACTATGGTTTTCTCGTAATTTTCTTGTATTATTTTGGACTTTTTTTGGTAATGGAGATTCCACATGTTTGCACTATTGGTTTTACTGTTTACTCTCGGACTCACAATAGTGGCACATCCTCAATGCCAATAGAAAATGGAAATATACTCTTTTTCATAGTAACACTGTAAGTTGCCCACAAATCCTCAGTTCTGTCAGTTAATATGGAATCCATTAAACGTATTTTTTTTAGTAATACAGAATGGCTTTAATACCATGGCAAGAGAGTACAATAAACAATGCAAATGTGTAGTGTAAACAGCATTATCACCACCTTTTGTATCTTAAAGTTTTTAATTAGCTGTTCTTAATATTTATCTGAGCTGAGAAATGCAATAAAGAATAAGTAACGACTATTGGCATTAAAACTTGTCCAATTATAGCGCATTTTCAATTACAATGATATAACAAACATTCTTTAGCAAATTGTATGACTTGATCATTTTTTGATAATGATGTCACTAATCTAATAGTTTTAAATATTTTCTCTTATCTTATTCCTCATTGCTTTTATCACTTATTGGATTGTTAATCACACTCCAGAATGTAGATTATGAATATACTGTATTTACTCAGATATAAAAACCTTCAGTTTTTAATAACTGGAAAGGTAATTCTAGATTATGTTTCTATCTTCTCTTTCCCCTTTATTCTTTTTTGTCAAGGCAGTTGCTGAAAGTGACCAAAAATGTTACCCTTGAAAGAAATGCATTTTTAAAATGTGCATATAAGGCCCTATTTGTTTATTTCTGACCTGAAAATTGGAAAGATGTTTTGTATGTGAGAAATGCAATATGTTTTACATAATTTACCATTGCTATTTTTTTCATATTCGTGTTAGTTTATTCATTTAATGCTTTACGAATGTACAGGAAAGTGTTGTTACTAGAAATTTAAATATTGATAGCAATATTGAATTATATTTATATCTATTCCATAACTGTTACAATCTTTAATCTAATTTTTGACTTTTGCAGTGATTTCTCAAAAGTTGCTGAACAAGAACCACAAACCAGCCCTATTTCTAGTGTAGAACCTTCTCCCCAACCTAAAAACCACCAGAAACGAGGCCAGCAGCAAAAGAAAAAGAATAAACGCAGATAAATGACTGAAGTCAATAACTGTCTGCACCTACATACGATATATTAGTTATTAGTATTAGTCATTAATTTCGTTGTTTTTTACTTCATATAAATGTTATCTGATGTTTTGTTTTAGATTACCACATACATCTTTGTTAAAAAATATATTGCTATATGGGGTGATCTAAATTGGGCTTGAGGATATTTTATACCCTCCACGACTCCACTGGTATGTTTGATCATTTTTTTTAGCGAAGTTTTCCATACTGTTTTTCAATAATGCGGCTTTATTTCAGCAATTACATGTTTTTTGTTTGTCTTTTAATCCTAGAATCACAGCAGATTTGTTGATATAGATCATTTTCTTAAAATAGACCCAGAGAAAAAAAGTAATGGGGTCAGATCAGTTTGGATCAGTCTATATATATAAATGTTCATACATTTTTGTCAATTTGACTACATTTAACTCTGAAACTAAAACAGTGACTCATTTTTTTCTTTCTATTTGACAAATAGTAATGGTGGTAGGGCTCTAACACCCCACGTGGGAGCAATATGTTTGCTCTCTCTGTCCGGTCGTCGCGCACTGTCTGATGTGGGGCGATGTGGCAAGCACCGCACCTTAGATAACCGCCATTGTTACCCCTTACTCGAGCAAATGCAGGTGCTCGATTATTTTTAATGATTAAATCAGGCATAAGAGAACTCGGGAGTTGGAACCCGGGCCCGTCAGCATCGCAGTCCACGCCTCAACCGCTTAGACCACTCTGGCGATTATTTGACAAATAATTGTAGTCATAATGAATTATTCTATGGCATTGGTTAATATTTCTTTAATGTTATATTAGGTTATAGTATAATAATTTACATTAATTATTGTAGGGTGAGGTCTTATTCTTAATACATGTGTTTTCCTCTTGTGTTGATTTCATTACTATATAATGTATATAAATAAGCTTGAACCTGTTGAAATATTGATCCTGATCATGCAGACTTGTTATGGCTGACTTTTCCTTCACCACCTAACAATACTAACATCTACACAGGCATTGCCATAGACAACAGGCATTTTTTAATGAATGCACATTAGTCATCATAAACAAAAACAGTATGTTGCTGTCATTATGCTACTGGGTGTTTTAATAGTTAATAAGATAGAGTATTTTATGGTTCCTATTTCATGTATCTCGAAATAATATTAACAGACTTGGCAGCTAGAAGGCAAAACACCCTTGTATAAATAAATGAAGAGGTATGGTAAAATATTTTAGTTGTCATATCCTGTTCTACATCTGGGTCATCTTACTGTAGTGAAATATTTCTTGCTGATGAACATGAACTATTTCTATAAATTTTACTTATCATAAAAATATCTAACGTCATTTGAAGCATAGGGTCAAAGTTTAAAAATTAATACAAATTTTTTGAGTTTGCATACAAACTGGAGCTGCATCTGTGCGAGACATTCTCATAATTCAAGATACTGTTGCCTAGAAACTAAGAATAAAATTTCAGGAACTTTTACCCAAAGAAATGAAAAAGTTGCTATTGTTGCACACCTTAATTTAATTTTTTATCTGCAACCATATTCTGACTGCTGCTTTTTCCATATTTTAGTTTATTTATTTAGTAAGTAAATAAATATAGAGGATACAATTTCTAACTTGACTACGTTTAAAAATATAACATTTTTAGCAGTACAGTCAAAAAAATTACTTAGTTGACATTTTATCCCAACTCACAGTTACTCAACTCTAAAATTCCAGTTCATATTTGCCCATGCTCTGAAAATATCTGCCTGTGATTTATAAGATTCTCACTAGATGGAACTACTAAGATGAATCATTTCACTGCTTTGTGATCATATTGTGATATTTTTGTGAATTAGTTGGAAGCATATTTTTTGGTAGCAACTACTTTGCTAAGCCCCCAAAAATTCAATCTGAATCTGATACTGAACTGAGTTTGTATTTGAGTGTCGGAGAGTATATTGACAATGGTGTTGACGACAATAATTCCATAAGTGGCTGCAAAGAAGACGAGTGATACCATACAATTCCTAGTTTTGATTAGAAATTGTGGAGCAAAACATATGGGACCACAGATGTAAGTAATAGACTACAATCTACCAGAAATTCAAGTAGTTAGTTTCGTATTCCCACTGATGATTTCATTAGTGGCGAATAAAATTGTTACTGAAGTAAATATATACATAGACAGGTGGTTTTTAAATCTAACATTATTTATAAAGTTACTATAATGTAAAAAGAAAGGAAATTCCAAAGTAACCTGCAATTACTAAGCTTTAAAAAATGAAAGTTGATTGCAAGGAACTTATTAGTCACCAAGTGATAATATAAGAATAAACTAACAATGTTTTCCACATTCTATGTTGAAATAATAGGAAGACGAAATACTTATTAGTAATATAGCGTTCCAGCATGGAACAAATAGAACTAAAATATTGTCTTAAAAGTGAAAATGTTCTCTAACATAAATACTAAACAATCAAAAAAGTGGAAGATCTTGCTGTTGGAATATCTCTGCAAAGTTACCCATGGTCTTATAAATAAATTCACTAAGAGGAAGACATCACCCCGAGGAAGAAGACCATGATTATTTCATCTCACAAGTTGGTACTTTCCAACCCATATCCTTCTAACCAAGAAAGAGAAGTTTCCAAGTCGAATATACTGTGTTTTTATATTATACATAAAGAAAGCACTGAAAACCCTTGCAGGATTCCCTACCTGAAGTGGTAAATATGTAATTTGTTCACCCATAAGAATATGGATTCGATTTCCTACTAGAAAGTTAAGAACTTTATGTACAGTGGAAGCTTGTACCTTCCACTCCTCCAGGAGCCTTCATTGACTGTATGAAGATTACTCTGCTTTTTAAAGACTTTCGGCAGTTTTTAGTGTTTATTTAGCAATACAGTGACTAAGATGTCGCAAATGACAATGCGTTAAGATAAACATCAAGCATGATTTAATGTCTAGTAAGATAATCATCAAGTGTTCGTCTATGCCAAAACATTGCTATTATCAATATGAAAAAAAATATGACGGAACGATGATATAACATTATCTCAATTAATAGTCTGCTAAAACAACTGATTTTTGTGTGCAAATGATCAATAGTCAATTCAAGTTGAGTATAATCTATACATCACGCCATATGTACGTAACGGAGCATGTCTTCTTCTTCTTCTTCTTCATTAGTCTGTTGTCATCCAATGTTGGACATAAGCCTCCCCTTTGTTTTGAGCTACCTTTATTCATGCTAAACCTGCTGTCATCTTCAAATCATCTTTCTATCTGATTTGTTGGCGGGCCATGCTTCTTCTAATAGTCCATAGTCTCCAGTGTTGTATTTCTTTATTCCACCACGTCATAATATACCTGGTATAACAATTGGACATTGCATAATAAATCTTAATTACAGTACCATACGCTATGATTTAATAATATTCTTTTATTCTAACAATAAATATCTAACAAAATTTTGACTATCTCTCTGACGTTGATGTTGACTTCACTGATGAATTAGAAATCCCCAAGTCCAATCTCTAATCTCAGTCCTCTTGAATAACTTGGCATCAGGTATTTGGTGGAATCTTCAGACATTTACGAGCGCTTCTATCAACTTCAAAGTGGAATTGTTGTGGCCCTAAACGCTTGTACAGATCAACTCCCATACCATATAGAAATCGTACTTTCTTACAAACCATGGCAAACCAAAGCTAGACTGTAGAAGTCAGTTCTGGATAATATGTAGCTTATGTATGTGAATGTTTGTGGCCCAATCCCAAACTGGGAATGCATATATTATAATAGGGTGGATAATCTTGCGTTAGTTTGTACAAGCTTGTTAGTGATAGACTTTAATAGTGTAGGAGGGAGCTGCAAATTGATTCTAGCTTTCCAGGTCAGTTTTCTGTTCAGGGTCATTCCGGGTAGATGGTTTGATCTTCCCAGGGCATCTCTTCTCCAAGGATCCTAAGGTGGTCTTCTTATGGAGAATAAGACCATTGAGTTTTTCTCTAGGTTGATTATCATTCTTCACTTATTACATTAGTCTTGCAAGAATTCCAATTTCTTTCACAACTATCTGGCTCCAGCAAACTGTAAAGCACTCCTCTGTTGTCTACACACTGGGCCAATGTTACAGAGAGCATCATTGACATGTTCCAAATACAAAGGTTGTAAAATGTCAACAGGGCGCAGCCTTGGGGGACATCAATTTAGAATCTCCACTCCATAACCATCTGTCTATTATATATTACCATTATTTCACTTATTATAACATTAAACTAATAAAAACCTAAAAACCCTTTATTTAGGACAAGCATTATTTTGTTCTCCCTGCGACTCCACAGCCATCATTTCTACCTTCCTCTTAGTTCCCAATCCTTACATCATTTGATTTACGTGAAGCGTCATCTATGATTATTATGGAACGTAAATAAAATTGTAGACTACTATTTAAAAGAACAAGCATCAGAACTGAGCATACTTAATAGGCTGTGTGTCTTGGTTATAAATTTTGATTCAGCAGTCTTAAAATTTAGATGAACTGAAATAGAGTGCAACTGTTAAAATATACGCCATCTACTCATTAGCCATTGGATACACTTTGGAAAGTCGGATGATCTCTATGTATGTTAGACTTAGAGCTTACTGATGTCAAAAAGTGCGTTATTATTGACATCTACAGGTTTGGTAATTCTGTCTGTGAAATTTTAGACAAGTGCTCGTTAACGTAATGGTAATATGGAAACGCAAACTCACACATAATAAATTAGGATCATTAAACTTTAAAATAACATCAGTTGTGGCAACAATATAAGTGTGATAAATTTATTCAATATAGGTATTCCATAGTAGTAACATAGTTATTTATGGCACACCCCTGGTGACTAATAGGTGTAGACATAGGACAATGTATGCGGTCAAGAAACAAAGTCTTATACAATTCCTGTATAGTTCTGAACTGTTGGGGACAATGTTATGCAACTTTATCCAAAAATGTACTAGACTTTTAGGTTTATGTGAGTCCACTGGTTTTATTACTTGCATCACTAAATGAAGCAATTTTGGGCAATTCAGAATAATCTGAGTTCGGCCCACTTCATTTTCAGCATGATAATATGTAATGTGAGAACAATGAAGTGAATGGTGACTGACATCTCCAATGAACACCTTAAAAATGAGTCAAAGCATTAATAGTTTAAAGTTCTTTTCAAAGTGTATGACAACATAGTTAAATTCAAGAACGGGTACTGCAAATGAGCAATCATCACTACAGCACATATGAAATGGTTACTGGTCATTATAAGAGTGTTACAACTCTTTAAACTAGTAGAAAGCAAAGACCAACTATCCAAGACAATTATGTGATACTTCGGATGTTTGAACAGCAGACAAGAAAAATTAGCTACAAAGAGACATTAATACAGCCACAGCAATCACTTATTACAGATTAAAAGAAACAGACATTCCTTATAAAACCACTACTGTCACAAATCAGACGCAACTAATTATTAGCTTAACTACATGAACATTCGGATTGAAATTGGAGTGAAAATCTTCGTAGGCCTTGTTAGGTGATTTAGGCAGCCCACAAAGCATTGGAAAAAGATGGTAAGCCTTTTATTTAGCAGAGTAAAACTGTAAGCTCCGTGCAAGAGGTTTTGGGACACTAATTTTATCTATATAAACATTAAATATGGATACTGGTAAGAATTATTACTTTTCATAAATTTCTATTGTGCTTAAATATTGCAAAATCCTGTAGTAAGAATTGCACTCCAACAGAAGGTCAACACTTTGAAATAACCTTCACAGTTCCCAAACACCAACTCCAATAAAAATATATGGACTCTTTTAAAATTTCAATTATAAGGCACCGCCTGCAAACATTTCTGACGGTTGCCACGCCATAAAGGAATGTTGGAAGTCTGTTACACACTTGCCACCAAAGTGTCTAGTATGACTTTCCGCTGCCAGGCAATTGTGCATAATAATGATTACTGAACAATTTACTAATATAATAGTGCTGTAGGCTACCCTTCACTGCGTTTGTATAGTTTTATGGTTGTACACACCTGAAGTTATAAAAAAATTTGCTGGTGTTATGGTGCATCGTGTGGTTGGTTCTCGAGCTTGGAAACTTGACGTTTCGTCCACAACTGTAGCCGACATCTTTAGCCACATGATGCACCATAATAGTTATTATTAATACATTTTATGATGACTATGTAGTCATTAAAATTCTAAAAATTGATTTGATAAAAAATTCAGACTAATTGAAATTGAAAATGAATTCGTTTTTTTATATTTCTTGATAAATGGATTTAAAACCTTTTTATATTTAAATAAGTTTAAGGGGTGCATCAATTAACTTATTTCAAAGGGGAACCGAAGTTTACATGCTCGCTCATTAAACCATTGTGTGGAATAACATTTTAGTAGTTTTCTAAAAACAATTCTTCACAATTTATCATGTGCGAATGCGATAATCAAACAATTTAGTAGCAGTCGATCAATTTTTAATTGAGATCAACAATAAAGCAATTCATTTAATGTACAGTTAATAAATCACATTTTACAGTAAATTTAAAAGCAGCGCGAGCCACTGAATGCAGCAGGTGCAAACTAAAACACATCCTGTGTTGCAATTACCAAAATAACTAAACCACAAATGACTTGGCCTGCATCCAGTACAACCCCGCTTCGGTATATACAAATCTCATTAAAAATTTAAGCAGACGCAGCTATAAAGAATAACGGATTCAACATTTAGTATTAAAACGATGCAGTGTGCCTAATAAGTCTATGTTTCAAAGGCGTCTTTGTCTTATGTACATCTTGATTTCGAAATTTAGACATTAATACTATAACATCAACAACTTGCGTAGCATTCCAGGAGCACTCAACAGTTTATTGGTTTCTTAGCCAAACAAATTTAACTTGGAATAGCCTATTGCTTTGGAACTTACTTATAAGTGACAGGAACCTAAACCTGAACAATACAACCTCTTTGGCCACTAACAATAGAATATTCAGTCAAATTCAAACATCAGAAAAATACTGACACCAGTAGCAGTTGAGGCATATTCCTTGCATTTACAATTACACCCCAAAAACTGTTCATTGCTTCTGAAACACTCCCTTTGATTTAAATGTGTTTGTACAGATATGTCAGTCGTGTTTAGAGCATATCGTTTAATTCAACAACAATTTATATCCTATAGGTAATAAATTTTGACAATGAAAATTGACAAACTATAATCGACTTATAGTATTAACATTTCAGATTTGTGATAACTTAATTAAACTTTACATCAAAAAATAAATACATCTAACAGCAGTAAAACGAAAAATTTAAAAGTAAGATGTATCCTAAAATTGTTACGACAGTTGAAGTACCACACACTGTACAACACTGAAAGATTAAAATGTAGTAACCTACGATAAGACTATTGTAATAAGGCAAAATTGACGAAACAGTTTCATATATACAGACATATATGTAGGCAACTTCGAGGAAACACACTGCATCAGTTTGTAACATAAAAATTATCCCTCTGCAACCGTACTGTGATGGCATATGGTTTACCTGACGAAACTCTGACAAAATCAGTAATTGCTTTCTATTTTATTCATCTATATTAAGTACTAAACCATAACATTTTAAAAATCAAATAAATTTAACAAGTACATATTCCAAACAAACTGATTACTGCCATCACACACAGTTGAATAACCATTTTCACACTAATAACTACATTTGATGTATTAAGTGTTTACTATAATTTAATATATAATATTAACTGCTCTTCGTAGGTATATAGCTTTTCAATATACAGAAATATGCGCTCGAAGGAATTTTTCAATTTGAAGAACTAAACCACATACACAGTGCTAACATACCCTCGATAGTAGTTTTTCAAATACGAACCTATTTTCCTACAAAAATTTGAAATCAACAGAATAAATATTCAAGTCTTTAGTCAATAATTGATGTTTAAAATTGTTATGTGAGCACTTTTAGGTTTTCACGGAAACCAAAGGACCATACTTAGCAGCGCTTCAAGATTACTTTTAATTATATACTGACTAGTGCAGTTTAAGAATTTAGAATTTCATTTTCGGCACGAAAATGTCTTCTAAATTGTGTGGTGTTGCAACAACTCTTGCAGACTGGAGTAATTGGAAGAAAGGTCTCACTATCTGTATGTAAATTTATGCCGAGTAACTTCAAAAGCCTCCTCTGTATTAGTTGAATGTAATTCCACTTAAAGCATGAGTCGCACACACTAATATGAATAATTATGCAACAAAGTGCAGAGTAACATTTTCAAAAACAACTATGATAGCCAATGACTTGTTTACCTGAAAGATTATTACAAGGTGCAGAGAAGAGACAGGAAAACTACCACATTACTTTCAGCTTTAGGAGCGAATGTCACATTCAAGTCGATTTCCACGAATCAGTTCAAATAAGAGTGAGCTTATGCCGAAACTGTAGGATCTGCCTAGAATTGAACAAAAGCAATCTTTTGGAGTGACACGGCCCATCTATGCCAGCAGAAATGAAACAGTGAAATAGTCATACGTTTGTATCCCTAACGTCTTCTATCCATACAAGTAGAAAAGAAACAAAACAAATACATTTTGTTGGAAAGAGCATACTTTTGGTATCTGCAGAAACTTAAAGTGGAAGTCATCTACTTGAGAAAACTTGGGAGCGAATAACTAGCAATTACAGAAAATTAACTTCTCGTACAAAAAGGTCAGAAAGAGAAAGCATTTAAATGAGACACTGCAAATTTCATATGCTGAATTTGTCTTTACATTCCTAAGCTACTTGAATGACTATATTAGGTGCACATTTTTATTTTCATTTTCTCGTTCTAAGTAATCAACAACAAAATCTACTGCATCGGTGAAACGCCTCAGTTTACAACAGGCAAGCTACTCTAACCGATTTGTTTAGTGCCTGTATTTCTATGTCACTGTTGATCTTGCCTTCCGTACTTCCCACTTTCAAGCAGACCCTTTATATACAAAATCAAATTTAATCTAACGACTGTAAAGTGCTGACTTTTAAATATTTAAAGGCGTCCTTATTCTACCCTACTTTACTTGTTAATTTTCGTTAACATTTTGCAAATGTGCAGTAAATAATTAGCAACCCATGTAAGTATTCCGCGAGAAATGTAGAAGTAAATGCGCTCTTACATAATGATAGGAAATGTAATTGATTACTTGTATATCTACGTGAATCTAAGGAACTTATTGAAATTATAAATATCATCCTACTACATATAAATAAATTTACCATTAATATGACTGTAATAAACTGCATAAAAAAACCTACAAGTAAGGCTCACTCTTACATTTACAACAACTAGTGTACCTTAATATTAACTTACACTATTTATATTGTTTAATTAAATAGTACATAACGTAACAAGGTCTGTACATTGGTCTTTGTTTAAAACTAGTCAATTGAGAGTTGCAGCACTACTATGACCACACGGCAACAATGTAAGTTGTTGGTCGGTCTCACTGTACTGTAGTCATTTGGCACGCACTCCTTTCTTCTTCTTTCTTTTAAAGAAGCAGCAACATCTGGAAGAAAACCCCTCAATTTAGTCCAATTACAAAAATATCTTGAAACAAAACAAGTCTTTGATTTTGTATTTTACACATGCAATAAAACTTATAGAACTACAGAAAAAATGGAAAAGAAAGGAAAAAAGGAATAGAAATTGAATTTAGGCAATCTCGGAACTCCAAATTCTATTACTACTGGAGGAATACCTTAAAGAATAATTTTGACAAGAGTTTGATTATCAAAAACGGAATTACATATTTTTAATATTTTTACTTTCAAAACTTCTATAAACATGTTTTTGGTTTAGTTTTTTAGAAACATAGATTAAAAGCAACAACGTAACTGTAAACTTGTTAGTGACATTAAATATCATTAATATTGATAAAATATAGCTTATAGTAACATTTATTTCATTTTGGGAAAACTATGTTTTGGTTAGACTATTATGCAACTACATTTTCCAATAAATTAAAATTAAATTGCTTTATGACCAAATAAATACCTCAAAACATCCCAGGGTATCACCAAATAGAAAGACATTGGGCTCTCATAAAAAAGTAGAGTCAGATTGATATAAATACTGTCAAGAGTCTTTGAAAGGACTAAAGGGAAAAGTCATAAAAAAATTTTAAATTAATTTTTGAAATAATCGTCTCCCTTAAAGAGGCTAAACTAAGTTACAGTATGATTCTACTTTATCACCCTGTTCTAAAATTTCCACCAATGGGAAAACACAACTCATAAAATAGATGTCATGGACAAAACATAAATTTAATATTGGTGATGACGGAAAACTATGTTGTTATTGTGTTTTATAATGTTTAACCATCGTTATCTGATATAGTTTTAGATCCCAATGAAATTTTCTTTTAATTGAATTCTACTTAGAATAAAAGTAATTCTATCATATGTTGTTTGTAGTAATCCATCCACTACTGCTTCTGGCTTTTATTACTGACTTACATAATTTCTAGTTTGATCAGTAGTAAACATATATATTTGCTTCGATTGCCCAGCAACATAAATTATGTGAAAAGTATTAAATCCCATTCGTGCTGTCTGTTACAATTCACTCTGAATTCAAACAAATGTAGAATATTTAATAAAATTAAGTTGATTTAAGCCAACTGCAATATACCAGCAAGTAATTTAATAATAATAATGATATATATTCACAATATACAGAAAACAGCTTTAGCAGATAAAGGGAAAGAAATTAAAATATAAGGCAAATACATCAACTGCACTAAATATACCGATAATATGACTCTACTTGCAACTTTGCAATATCTCCTCTATAGAGTCGGTGAAGAACTCATTAATAGTGGTCCAAAGATTAATGTAAAGAAAACTAAAATAATGACAGTAAGCAAGACTCTCTAAAATTGTACTCATATTATGTTAGAGGGTAACAGATTGGAACAAGTTCCCATAAATATCTTGGTTGCTAATAAGATGAGAAATGTGACCCTGACAGAGAAATAAAAAGAAAGAAACACCTTTATAAAAATGAAGCAATTCCTGTGTATCGAAATCTTAAATACTTTTCTCAGATGTTATGTATTGCCTGTGCTACTCTAAGGTGTCAAGACTTAGACTCTTACAGTCAACATGATTAACAGACTAGAGGATTTTGAAATATGGTTGTATCACAGAATGTGCTGTATTTCCTGGACCGACAAGATTGTAAATAAGGAAATGCTTAATATTAAATAATAAAAAGTAATTTTTCACAATAAAAAGAAGAAAAAATAATTCAAGCACATCATAGGGGAAAAAATATCGAATACTTTTAATTTTGGGAAAAATAAAAAAGCGCAATTTGGATGAAGGATAAAGTCACAGTGCAAAATTTGCATATTTGGAGTAGACTAGGGGTACAAGACTTACTTATAATAGTAGTTTCGAGAGCAATATGATGAATTGATTGCTAATATCATAAATTTGTGAAAACACCCAAAGAAAAAGATAATGGTGAGATTCTTACAACCCTCACAATCTTTAATATACAGCATTATTACCTATTGTTCAAAGTAAATGCAGTCACTCAATTATTTTTAGTGTCTGAGTGGGTCATCTGGTAGGCATCTAAGCCCAGGATTCACTTCAGAAAACGAAATAATAAACAAATATCCACAAAGATAAATTCATTTAGAAATCAGCACTTACTTAGTTTCATCTAATAATTCAATTTCTTGGGGTTGGGTGATTGGGGTGTTGCTGTGTCCTGCAGTTGGGTCATCGGTATTTAGTTCACCATTAGTTGAACTTACGACTTGGACTGATCCATGGCGGTCAGCAGGAGTTAAGTTGCCCAGCGTACTTTGTTTGGAAGCCTCAGGCCAGGCGTTTGCTTTACCCGTATTCTGGAAAAAAATGATTTAGTTCCACTGGAGAGTGCCATAATTAACTCTCAGCTGATATGAAAATGTGAAGCAAACGTGCATCTTTACCTTATTGGATAAATGGCGTTCACGATTTGGAGACACAACCACGTCATGACCAGTAGTTTGCAATGATCCAACAGGTGTACTCTATTGAAAAGATAACAGAACAAATGAACAAGAACTCAGTCACTGTGTAAGTTTACACTTATGCAGTTAATATATCTGGTTAACTACTATTAAAAGCTGAATAGCAGTGAAGTATCAATAGATTCTATATCTACATTTTGTTTCTTAAAAAGTAATAGTATACTAGACAAATAAAAAAACATTTAATATTTGATTAAACATCATTTATTATCATAAAATACTTTTAACCTTTGGGTCATGGTATGAATTATATTGTTTATCATTTACTGAAGTATTTTTTGCCATTCTTCTATCACTGCTGTCATTAATTTAGCTTTATTATTAGTCTTTTATAACTCAACCATATTTTGTTTTCAATTAAGTTCGTGTCTGGAAACTGCCAGTCATGATAAAGGTCCAATTTTCTTTCAACGCAGTAGTGCTCAATGACGAGAAGTGACATCTTACACGAAAAGAGAATCTTTACTCAAAATTTCAACGCATTAAGGTGCTACTACACAAAATTAAATGTGATCTTGCATGCTAACTCTTCCATATTTTACAGTATGTTGAAGAAATTTATCATCCAATTGATTGATCAAATGCCTCATTATTTAGATTCAACTGTTATCTTTAAATTGGCAGTATCGGCTTTCATCAGAAAAAATACCGGGCCATTAGAAGTCATCTGGTCAGAATGCATCTTTTCTTTGGTAATTTTATAGACGCTGTTCTGGAAAGGTTAAGTAAGGGTCTCTTCTTGGCAATGTATTTGTACAGCCCCATATGATGCTGCTCATTTTTTCTGAGACCTGTACCAGCTCAGCTACCCTTTTTCATGTTTTTCAAATAGATTCCCTTATCACTTGATGTTTTATTTTTTCTGAGAGTCCCGAGAGGCCAGTTGACAGTACTCATTACTTCTTTTATATCAAGTCATAACCCAATTCATATTATTTAACTTCAAGTACGTTACCCTTTTTTGCAAAATTTACTTTATCACTTTGAATTACTAACTTTCATTTGGTGCCTATTTTACTCAACAGTGAGCTGATATCGATTCAGTCATGGTATGGGGAGCCATATCTTACAATGGATCTATTGATTTGGTAATACTATCATGCAGGCAGAACTTGTACATACATCTTTTGAAACAGGTGAAAGATAAAATTTTACATGCTATGGCAAGTCGAGCATTTATTTTTTACCTAGACGCCATTTTTGAATGAAATGTTAGATACAAGTTCCAAGAACAATACATATACCTTAACATCATAGGAAACATTTGGAAATGGAAGTCACAAAAACTGTATTCAAATGCCAAACAATTCAGTTGCTTTCAAGAAAAAATTAATAGTGATCAACTACATAAAATAAATTGTCTGAAGAATAAACTTCAAGATCTTTACTAATATTGTACTTAAAGAATTTTTGTGTGAAAGAAACAATAATTTCATTCAAATATTTTCCTATCAACTGAAATTTTACTGAAACGAACTGAAAAATAGTTTGTTAAAGAACATACATTTATTACTGATAATTACATTGGATTGGTAAAGCAGAAGTGTGAAAGAATTGAAAACATTCCAATTCTGATGATAAATATAAAATTATCTAAAAACAAATATGATTGGAATGTACAATCGGAAGGAAATAATTGTAGTTAAATAAAAAAATAAACAAAGTGCACAACAAAAACATACTGCAGAAATAACGTCTATGGATTAAAGAAATTTTACAATTTAAAACAGTTTAAAGCCATAGAAGTAGAAAAATGAGTACTGATTTATCTGATTAATATTTTTGTTACTCCAGTGCAATGCAAAAATTTATGAATGGTATAGTTATACCATTGTCAATGCACATCTTATTTAAAACACTCAAAAAAAGAAATTAGTTATCACTAGAGTTAGTCTTAATAGGGAACTTACTTAAAATTGGTGAAAGTAATGAAGAACTTGTAGCCTAAAATCTAAGAAAACATACTCTAAAGGAGAAAAAATTACCAACAAAATTTAAAAAAATGTGTAACCTACTGTAGCAAAAATCTACAGCAAATAAGAAATTGCAAAAAGTATAAAAAAGTGCAACACCTTCATTCACCACATATTCTTGACAATAAAACCTGTAACACGCAAGAATTCAGATTTGTTTAAACTCTTTTGTATATTTTAAAAACATGTTTGCATAAAATTTAATTTAAATTCTGTTTTGCAACATTATTTACTTTTGTGTGAAAATATACACCTAATAAAACAGCCAGCTGTCGTTTTTGCTTCGTAAATATTTGCTAAAGAGCAATACTACCATATAAAACAGGTAAATATAAACCCATAATACTTTTAAGTTGCTATGAGTATATTGCTTATTACAACTCATGCATCTTAATTAATTAGAAATACATAGGATAACATGTCATATGATATGACAATTAAAATAAAAATCCTCCTCGGATATGTATGGCTATTATTGAATCTTGTTCAAATTAAGTTCTCTAATTAATACAAAACAAAAGCAAGTTTTTCCTTTATAATGATGCTCTAACGTGCGTGCCTCGTAAGGTCATGGTCTGGACTTGAGAAGTTAAAGCTTTCATAGCAAAGCAGTGAAAACAATTAAAATACCTAACACTGACACAAAATCTTTGACAAAGTCAGTGGAACATAGAAAACGTACAAATAAAAAAAAAAATAACCCACATACGGTGATAAATTATTTGATAAAATTACAATAGGTAATCTGCTGTTGAGAAAAATTAATATTAAAAAGTTGGTTGACATTTTTGAAAGGGTAATCTTCATACATAAAATTATCAGAACTGTTAGCAGAAATGGAAAAGGAATCTACATTTGTATAAAAATATTTTGCCATAACATACATCAAATCTTATGTGAAAATAGAATTATATTATTTAATATTAGAATTATAATTTTAGCAAAATAATGAAAAAATTTTAATAATTTGAAATGAGATAAAAATTCTATCTACAAGCTAGCTGCCTCATAATCCTAACCTTAACTCTACTAAAATTTGCTTCAACACTTCAATACAAAATAAAATACAAATGCCCAAGCTGCCTACTCTTTGAATTGAACAGACCATATGGCACATCAATGAATTGTAGTAGAACTAATATTTTAGTTAATTTGTTATAACTTGTAAACCAAACAAAATTAATTTTTCTTTATATGCAGATAGATGTGGACAAATATTTGATTAGTGATAAATATGCCATGGTATTAAAAAAATTTAAGACAAAATTTATTTAAAGGGCTAACATATTATTAATAAATGTTTAATTCAGAAGTAGCTACCCCACTACCTCATTATTTCCATGAAACTGCTTATATTAATATCACACATGGGAAATAAACATAAAAGTAGCAAAGGGCAGGCTAACAAAATCATAAAAATTCAGAAGTATAATTGGTTGCATAACCATTAGTTAAAAAAATTATAGTATACAATTTTAAATTCACCTTTTATATTCTACCAATATATCTAATAGTAACATAATATTACATCAAATAGAAAAAAATTAGCCTTAATATAATGTAAATGCAACCATTTTCTTTAATCAGACAGTGAATTGTGCGAGTATCGTTTCTGCATAATAAAAACAAAGGCACACTCCAAGTAATCTACTGACCAGGCTCTGGTATTGTGTCATAATATATACCACTAAAAAAGAAAACCACAAAAAATAAGATATTATTCTACCTTCATGGTTATAATGATGCAATGCTGGTTATATCTGGAACTTGCCAGATATATCACAAATAAAATGGCCAAACCTGTAAGTACCAGTAATCATGCCCCATTTAACATCCCTAATCTGGTAGTATGTGTTTACACTAATAACTATATCTGTTATACAGATAGCATATAATGGTGACTTTTAGTACTTAATTGTGCAAAATAAATTGAATATTGGAAAATAGAAAATTAACAAACAAGAAGAATACAAGCCCAAGTGATACAAAATGCTGAATTGCAATAAACTCCATCACAAATCATAATTTCATCACTTTTCAGTTATGATCAAACCACTAAATATCTTACTTTTGTCAAAAATCTAATAAAATAATTAGGTATGTAGAGGATGTGGCAATTTATTTTAGAAAGTCAAAAAAAATTAAAAACTGCATAAACTATAGACCTATAAATATGCAGTACATGATGGAAAAATAAATATTTAAAGCAAAATGTATAAAACAATCTTAGAAAGATTAGATCATTTATTATATTCACCTCCCCTCCAAAAAATAAACACCACCATGAAAATACAAATATTAGAGTTGCAAGTAACTTTTCATTTAATCATTTAAACTAACAGATATGCATAAGAAAATTACTTTAGAAGTGATTCCTATTTTTTTTATATTAAAATGCCATACCTTGTATCATAAGCAAAATTTCACTGTTCATAATGAAATTTAAGAAAGTTACTTAAGAGGTTGAATAGCAACTACAAAGGTGAGGATTCAGTATTACTTGTTCCTACAGTCATCAAAGCCACAACATCTTTAGTGTACTATCTTTAGTGTACTGTACCTTCGCAGATTTATTTTTTACAATATTAGATGGTGGTGCATTTCGAATTTGATGAAAAATGTATAAATTTGGAGGCTGTTCCAAGAAACAAAACACATAATTAAATGACAACTAAAATCTGTCACTGCAATACAAATATTAATACCATTGTTTTTCCTGTCCAATCAAATTCTCCATCGTCCACATATCCACGGCGCTCAAACAGGTCTGTGAACAGTTTCCGCAGGTATTCATAATCAGGAGTCTCAAAGAAGTCCAACTTCCGCACGTATCGTAGATACTGCGCCATCTCTTCGGGGTGGCCGTCGCACAGCACATCAATGGGAGTGGCTCGCTTCGTGTCGCCTATTTTTTGATAGCGCTCTTTCAGGGTGTCTGCCTGTGAATGAATGTGAAAATTTCATCAAGTCTAATGTTAGACACCCTCAATTATACATAAAATTGTCACAGGAAAATACATTTTACCTTCAGTCCTTGCCAAGGTAGCGACCCACGAAGGAAATACATGAACATATGCCCAAGTGCTTCCAAGTCATCCCTACGAGACTGTTCCTTCCCCAGATGGGTATTGATTGACATATAGCGAGCTGTTCCTGTGAGTGATTTATGCTCTCTGTATGGTATATGTTTATTGGTTTCTAATTCTATGTATTCTTTAGCTAGTCCAAAATCTGCAAAATAAACCTTTAAAGAATATCCAACATTGCTGAAAATGTAATCTTACCAATTATGTGGATTATTTTTTCTCTTTTTGTACTTGCTCGTCCGATTAAGAAATTTTCTGGTTTTACATCACGGTAAATCAAATGGCGCCCATGTACATATTCAATTCTATGTAACTGAAAAGTAAATTATTTTCTTAGCAAGATATTTAAAACATGAATATATAATTTTAGTAGCTATATGATTAAATATGTCAGATATAAAATTTAAACTATTGAAACAACAGCTCTGCACATTTCAGAACACTTTTTTGAAGTGTGAAAAATCCTTGTGGGTTGATTTAAAATTAGATTTAAAAAATAATGATTTTCAGAGCATATGGTTTTTCTTGAAAAATATAACACTTGTGATGAAGTTACATTTGGACAAAAAATTCACTATTTTGCCATTTGTTGCATAAAATAAAATAACAATATAAAAGTACATAAAGCTCACAACTTTAAAATTCATAAATTCCTGTTGACTAATTACATTTAAAAATCAAAATTTGCACAATCTCATTAAATTATATCATTTTAGAGTATTAATTCAAAATACAAAGCTTAGTATTTCAGTAATACTTCCTTTATGATAAAACATTTTTACACATTCTACATTGTGTTCAAATCAAAATATATCATTAAAAGGTGTTTAACCAAAATTTGTAAGACATTTTAAAAGTTTAGTCTGATTGGTTGAGATCTGACAAAGAAAGTGACGAATCATTATTGATAAAATTAGGTAAATTTCTCTCATGCCACATTTGAGTTTTTTGTAAGTTTATGTTGGGACTGAACCTTATTTAAAAACTAGTTTCATCTATAAACAGTTTTGAGGGATACTTAAAAACACATTTTTTACAAACACAATATTTGTCAATTTTAACATCCTTTTTTTCCACAACTTTTATAAATAAGCTATTTTTTTTTAATACTGCGGATTAAACTACAAATCTGAGTTTTTTGAAAGCGAGGAATAGCTACAAATGTTGGATTGATATTACAGAGTAGGATTATCAAAGTACCATACCACTTTTACATCTAAATCATAGTCGGACTATTTGCTACGTTTAATTTAAGATTTGATGGATACTATTCATTGTCCCTAAAAATTTTTTTAGTTCTTTGACTAATCTCCTCTACAACCATTGTTCATACAGAATGCTTTCAAAAGTTTAAAATATCCAGTTAAGTTTTTGATTTTGGAAAAGCTGCAAACTATTCAAAGGTTATTAAAAAACACGCATAGATAGCATGCAATGTATAACGTCCAAAATATGATACAATTAAGTTAATGTAACAGTTTGATTTGAACACTGTAAATATGTTTAGTCAAATAACTATTTGCAGAAAATTGATTCTTATTTCTCCCTACTAAGACATAAATCTGTTATCAATCAACATTCCAAGAACTATTATTGTACCAATTTATTCAATGTTGAAGATTAACCAAAAAGGTATTTCTTTTTTTAATAATAAATAAATGGGGTGGGGGGTTACATTGTAGAAGTAGCATTTTTAATTATGATCAGTTGCACTAAATGATGGTTCTTGTAAAATACCCTTTGGCTCTAAGTGCTATACTCTGGGAAACTGCATTGCCCTACAGTCTAAACTAGGTGGGGTAGACAGATACACTAAAGTGTAGCATTTGATCCAGAAAGGGCGGCTATGAACAGCGTCTGCTCTCCAAGTTGAGACAACTGATTTCAAATCGGAAAAGGCAATGGTGCATAATTCTCAGAAAATCACTAGGGTGAGAATCCCGTTACAAATAGTCTCTAGTTTTAGACAGCACTTATCTCTCAATTCAAAATAGTGAAGTCGAAAATTGGAATAGAAACATAGATTGTTAGAAGTTTATTTGCAGTTGGAAAAGTAGATAACTTAAAAGGGTAGAAAGAGTGAAAATAAAAATCATGGGAATTAACAAGCTTAGATATCATAAATGTGGAGTATTGTACTGCTCTGGAAACAACGTTGATAATCATCATCGTAATGGCAATAGGCGTCTTTGTTATCGTAGAATTTATAAAATATGTCAAGAACTTCACACAAGTCTCTAATAGAATTGTATTGCTGCAATTCCAAGATCACCACTTTATATGAATGTACTCCAAGTGTATGTCCCAACATCTGAAAGAAAATATAGCAAGGTAGAAAAATTTTACAATACAAATAAGAACGTCCTTATGTGGATAAATAAGGATAGCATCACCTTGATTATTGGAGATTATAATGCAAAGATCAGACAAGGTCGACATGCTGACATAACAGATGACTATGGCTTGGGTGCAACTACTGATAGAAGTGAAAGGCTGTACCAATTCTACCAAGAAAAAAATATGACAGTAACTAATACATAGTGGAATACAATTATGGATAACTCAAAATCCATTCGAAATCAAATTGATTATATATTACGTGGGCTGCTCGATATTTACTGCGAAAAACTGACAAAAACAAATGTTTAGTGTTGACGACTTTTTTATTGTCTTTCAAAATATTCTTCCTGATGGTCAATACATTGTTGCATACGCTAGAACCAATTTTCATAGCATTTTTTCCATAGCGAATCAGGGATCTCCAAAACATGAGTTTGAACGTATCAACCGCCTCTTCTGGCGTCGAAAATCGTTGTCTACGCAGTTTGTTTTTCATATGTGGAAACAAAAAGGAATTGTTAGAGACCAAATCAGGACTATATGGTAAATGACCCATCAACTTGACGTGTTGGGTACTCAAAAAGCTAGTTGTCTGCATCGATGTGTGTGAGCTTACGGTGAAGAATGATTCGGCATCGCGCATTAGTTTTTCTTATTTCTCCGAAAACTTCTGACTAAAAATGATTGTGTGCTATCCAAAATTACCAACCACGGTTGCGACATGTCCAATTAAAAAAAAAACAAGCGACCATTTGGCTCAAAGTGGTTCGAGCGCGAACGACTTTATTGGGTTTAACTCATTTTGGAAGACCCATACAGTCGAATGGTGTTTACTTTCTGGCTCATACACATAAATCCAAGATTCGTCACCTGTGATTATGTTGTAAACGGATTTTGAGTTACCATGATAGTATACAGAAATCGATAAGAGTCTGTTTTTGAGCGATCGTTATCTTCTGCGGGATCCAACGAAGCCACAATTTTTTCGCAGTTGAATATTCATGAAATATTGAATGTAACACAGATGACGCCACATTGACAAATCCATATGATTATTTTAGAAGTACTAATTTTCAAATGATACGTGTCAAAATTTCAAGACAATCTGACGTTTAGTGCACAAGTTACAGTGGTTTTAATAACCCTACTTGTGTAATTTTCAAAACAATGAAAAAAATCTGAATTTCGTGTGTTGCTAAAGCATTGCTTTTTAATGGGAAAAAATACCGTTCAAGCAAAGCAATGACTTGACAAGCGTTATTCGTACTCTGCTCTATCGAGGCAAATTGTAGAGAAGTCGTTTGCTGATTATGCTAAAATTCGGCAGTTGTTCCAGAAAACAAAGTCCACAAAATAGTTTTGGCCGATCGTAAATTGAAGTTGCGTGAGCTAGACGACTTCTTAAAGATATCAAGAGGCAGTGTGTTCATCATTTTGCATGAATATTTGCCCATGAGAAAACTCTGTTTGAAATAGGTACTACGTTTGCTCATAGTCGATCAAAAACAACAACGCGTCGGTGATTCAGAGCAGTGTTTGGAGCTGTTTCAGCGCAATAAAAAGGATTTTTTATGTGGTATATGACGATGAATGAAACATGGATCCATCACTACACTCCAGTAAAATGGGCAGTCAACTGAGTGGACAGAAAAGGGCAAAAACGACTAAAAACGCAAATGTCAGCTGGTAAGGATTTGGTCTCCGTATTTTGGAACGTGTACGGTATTTTATTCATCAATTACCTTGAGAAAGGAAGAGCCATTAATAACGAATATTATATGGAGTTATTGGTGCATTTGAGGAAAGAAATTGTGAGAAAATGACCCCAAAATTCTACAAATCGCACTTTGAATTGCTTCTCTAGATCTGGCCCCCAGTGACTACTACCTGTTTGCAAATCTAAAAAGAATGCTCCGGGGAAAGAGATTTGTCTCCAATGAAGAAGTTATTGCCGAAATTGAAGCCGATTTTGAGGCCAAAGATAAATCGAAATGTTAGAGAAACGTTGGAATGAATGTATCACGTTTGAAGGGGAGCATCTTAATGAATAAAGTCGAATTTTGCCTAACAGTTGTTGTTTTATTAGTCATCCTACGAACTTATTGAGTGATATGTTATATAAGTCATATTAATGCCTAGTTCGTGCACGGTATCGGTGTTTGGTGGCACCACGGCCGATTTTGGACGGCCTTCTTTAAATTTATCCGCCACCGAACTACGACCACGCTTAGATTCCCTGAACCAACGATATGCAGTAGATAGCTCTGTGTGGATTGATCGACGCAAAAATCATCGCACGAAAATGTTAACGAATCAATTCCATTGTTTTGATCAAGAAGAAATTTTCCACTTAACGAAAACTACACAAATAGCGTCCGTATGACAAAATGTTCCGAGTACGTATGCCGTAGAAATTGTTAAACTCTATGATGCAAACATCAGATCGCACCTAGCATACGCAAGGTTGCCCATTCGCAATATATATCGCATCAAAAGAGCAACAACCAGGAGCAGACATAGGTTTGGATCACATTCCATTAGTTGCCAACATGAAACTTAAGTTAAGGACCGTCAAAAAAAACTTACAAAGCATACTTCCAGATTATACAATAAAAACTTCAGAAATAAAATAATAACAGACCTAAATGACAGATTAAATCAGATTCTGGAGACCCAATCCGCTTTTGCTGACCTTCAATGGAATAACAAAACAAAACACAAGTACAATGAATACTAGATATCTGAAGCCGACTAAACGTTGAAAGACGGACAACATATTTAACTTTAGAGAAGAACAAAGATTACTCGAACATAAGCCAGCCAGAATACAAAAAGCTTTAAAATATAATACAGAAGGAAATAAAAGCTACAAAAAGTAAATTGATAAAAGACAAATGCGATAAAATGGAAGAACCAATCCAAAAAAAAGGTTTATTTAATATGGATAAGAAGATAAACAAAGTAGCTGGCTTATATAAAAAACAGATATTCACGGCTTTAGTAAATGACCAACAAAATTATACTAAATGAAAAGAAATTACTGGGCATGTGGAAATCATATATAACAATCTTATTCGAAGACATTAGAATAGATAAAGATCTCAACAATCTTAAAGGTCCAAAGATTTTAAAATCTGATGTGTTACATATCATCTCAATAGCAAAAGTAAAAAAAAAACTACTGATCCTGACCCGTTCCTATGGAAATAAACTTATTGGTGAAGATAACATGGATCTTGTAGTAAATCTAAGAAACAGCAGCTTAGAAAATGCAGCTATTACCAGTTAATTATCCTCCATGTAATACATACTCGTATATGGCCAAAATGTGAATTTAATTTAGACTATTCACAGTTTAGTTTCTGGATGCCTTCAAAAGACAAGAAGCAGATTTTCGTTTTAATGTTTTCTTGCAGAAATCCTGTGATAAATTAAGAGAAGCATTCAATGGAGGTACAGCATATCAGAGTTGAATTATTTCAAGAAGTCAGTGTGGACGGAACGCACATTAGAATTATAAAAAATCTATACTGGCAACATGCAGAAATCAGGATTGGAGACCTAATATCATCAGATCTAGAAATGCAAAAAGGAGTGCGACAGGAATGTATTTTTGCTCCTCTATTACTTAACCTCTATGCGGATAACATTTTGAAAGACAGACTGGGTTTATGAATTAAATATGTGGTGATACCGTTATACTCAGTGAAAGTGGACAACTAGACTTGAATCTAAATACTACAAAAACAAAATTCGCCATATTCAGTCAAAATTACAATACTTGTAAATTAAATGTATAAATAATTTCAAATACCTGTGATGTCTAATAACAGAAAATTTTGACTCGGACAAAGAAATTAAAAAGCGAAACGAGACTGCTCGCGCTACATTTAACAAGAAGCGGAAATCTTTCTAATGACAGCATAAGCATTACGTTAAAACAAAGAATAGCCAAACTACTATACGACACGGAAGCCTGGACGCTCAACATAACAATAATGAATCGCTTGGAAGCTTTGGAGATGTGGCTATATAGAAGAATGTTATGGATCCAGAGAGTTACAAACATGGAAATCCTACAAAGAGGAGAAACCTAACGCAAACTAGTAAACACAATAAAATGCTGCAAACATCCTATTTTGGTCATGTACTACAGGGAGGGAAATATTATTTATTGCAATTAATTTTGAAGGCTAAAATTGAGACCCGGCGTGAAATTGGTAGAAAGTCCTGACTAAGGAGCATCCGGGAATAAACTGGTATTAGAAGAGCAGAGCAGTTGTTTAAAATGTCTATGCCGAAGTAATCGCTTACATTAGGGAAACCTGACATGGCACGCAAAAGAAAAAAGAAGAATAAATAAAAAGCTTCTCACAAATCGATTCATTGGTTTTAAGCGGCTTGTTCTATTTTGACATTTTGATATAAATACTTATTAAAGTAATAAATATTGCCTGGAGTTAGTACAGAGAATAGTATTCAAACCTGAACAGCAGTTATAAAAGAGCAAGCTGTGTTTGTCTGTATAAAATAATCGTTAAAAAATGTAATATTACGTGAATATAGTGATTTATTTTCTATTTCAATTAAGAAACTGACAAGACCAACCATAATTGCACTGTCGTCACTTTTGATGATGTCGACAGTGAACCAATTATTACATTCCTGGATTGGTGGACGCCAATTTTTCCCATAGATTAAGGTATATTAAACTTTGATTGATCTTTTTTGTATTGCTTTTTCAGGCTCTCTTTTTATAGTCATTAATCAAACGATTTTTTGTGCAATATGTAGTGATAAGCTAAATATGAGTTTCATTAAATTTAAAATTTAAGAAATTCTTAACATTCTTAATTAGATGGTTCCTGATAAATAGTTAACAATGTACTCACCAGTTGGGTAGCAATCATGAGAACAGTTTTAAGGGTAAATCGGCGATCACAGAGATCAAAAAGATCCTCAAGGCTTGGTCCCAACAGCTCCATTACCAAGGCGTTATATTTACCACATGGACCGAAGTAATACACATCTGGTATGCCGTCCACTGCAAAAAAAAACCAATATTTGCAATTTTCATATCACCACGTTAATTAAAATAAGTTCTTAAGTTATTTGAGCAAATGCAAATATCTGATTAAAATGTTAGAATTGATTTGAATGGTACTTTCAATATTTAATATAGCAGATAACTTTATGGACTTTGCTTTTACACACAATACTCTGATAGACTTTCTAGAGATTGCTTAATATCCATTTTCATAATGTGCATAATTTATATCTATATAGTAAAATAATATTTTAGTAGCATATACATACCATGAGAACCGAGTAATTTATAAAATCGGTACTCTAGGTGCAGCTGGGGAGCTTTCGATTTCATTGGTTCCATCTTTATAGCGACGTGTTCATTATTATACAGATTTTTACCTGGAAATAAACATTCTATTACTTTTACATGTTTGAAAAACAGAAACGGAACTTCCACCATAATGACCTAATAAAAATCATAAAAATAAGGTAGGCAACGTTTGATAGAATGCCAATAAATCTAATTCTGGATATGCTAACGAAGAGGTAGCATGCCAAGGAATCTTGGTTGCTATAACAAGTACGTAGTGAGTACGAGACTGGTGCTTAAAAACAAAATTTAATAACATTATCAGTAAACAACAAATTAACAAATTGTTTCCCTTATCAATATACTCAAGGCGTCTTTACAATTAAAATGTAGCGTAAAAAGTCTAGTTATAATCGTTTCAGCGAAGTTTTATCCAACAATAGCAGATTCACTATCCTGTTAAGAAAAAAAATCTGAATAAAATATTAATGATACATTAGATTTACTTTTAATATTGCATATTTTGTGTATTTGAATGTTTCTTAAACTGGTCTCTTTCAAAAGAGACACGAAGGAAATCAAATTGGAGTTAAGATACAATGGTAAAATACTTCTATATTTTCTTCATTACTTAGTGTTCTAAGTTGATCTAAGAATAAAATCAAACTCATGATAAAACATAATTTTTGAAAAAATGAAAATAAAAAAGAGCTTGTTTCCACAAAACCACCATAGTAGTGATTACGCAAAAAGATAAAAATATCTTTTATTGAAAGATGGAGATACCTATTGACTATACGAAAAGTGCAACTGCAATCAATAGTGTTTTGGTTATCTATCACGTTAGCCAGACACGTGATTTATATGCGGTCAGACAAAAAAGAATATCCGCGTATAGAAAATTTTCTACTTAATATGATTACAATACTGCATAAATCTGTTCATTTAAGAGGAACAAAGAGAAACTCAATGTTTAAAACAATTAAAGAGTACGTTACCCTGAATTAGTCTAATTGTCCATTGTTCATTATTATATTTCATAATTATTACAAATACATTGAAACATAATAAACTGACCTATTTGCCTACGTTTGAAATCGCCTTTGTTATTATATTTTCCGGTGAATTGAAACATATGGTTCTATATGTTATATTTTAACACTACATATAAAATAATGTCTTTTTACGACCGTTATCCTTTTTTATATAAACTTAAAGTTTACAATTTTTTACATTTGGCAAACATTCACAACAAACTCACGGGTGTCGGTCGGATCAAAGATTTCAAAACTGTAATTAAATATCACGCAAATTCAGAGGCCTCTTTTTATCTAATCGAACTCAAGTGCCCATGATATTTGTGTATCGATGGTATATTCATCTGCGGTCTTTTAATTTTATATCCGTTGTTTAAATAAAAAAATTTTTAACTTACTGCTAATTCTTTGAATATTCAATTTTAATACTCTTTTAAGGCTTTGCTTATTCGTTTAGATAGGAATAACAATACTTTAATATAGTCAATGGAAATATGGTGTTGCTGCAGATGAATAATGCTAGATGCCAAATGACTCAAATATTTCCGACAGGAATTAGGGAAATTCGATGAAATTGAACTGTTACCGCATCCCCTCTATAGTCCTAATTTGGCACCATCTGTTCTAATTTATGGCTTACTTTTTGACCGGATATCAACTTCGCCAAACTAAAGGAAATATAAGATACCCTTTTTATATCAGTTCTTTCACTCCAACCCGCAAGAGTGATATCAACAAGACATGGATACTAAACAAAGGTATACATTTTAATTTTTAATTTTGTCCCTCCTACATAAAGACGATAGAATTATTGTAACAGATGATAGAGAGGTAGCAGACAGATGGAATCAGTATATAGACAACTTATATAAACATGACAATACACAGAAAATACATAAAAAATAAAGAAGAAATAAATAACTATATGAAAGGACCATCGATACCAAGAACAGAATTCGAAAAAGCACTAAAAAGTCTCACGAGCAAAAAAACACCAGAAATTGACAAAACCCAGCGGAAGTAATAAAAAAGCCTTAGTCCAAAGACAAAAGATCTGCTCTATGAATTAACAGACCCAATATATGACACAGGATACATCCCCGATGACTTTGCAAATAGTGAGATAATAACAATCTCCAAAAAAATCGCCAGTCGAAGGTGTGAAGAACACAGAACAATAAGTTTAGTAACATAAGTGTCGAAATTAATAACAAAGATAATATCTACAAGAACAGAAAGAAAGGTTGAAGAAAACTTAACTGAGGACCAATTAGACTTCTGAAAGAGAACAGGCACAAGAGAAGCAATATTAGCACTAAGACTGATTATAGAAAAGACATGGGAAAAAACAAAAATGTGTATGCAGCTTTTATTTGCGCCAAAAAAGCATCTGATAATGTCAAATAGAACACCATGTTTAAGCTACTAAAAAACATAGGGGTAGACTACAATAATAAAAGGTTCATACAAAACCTGTATATAAACCAAAAGGGAATAAAAAATCAACGAAGAGGAGAGGAAAATAACAATAAAAGAGGGAGTGAAACAAGGATGCATACTGTCATCTCTACTGTTTAACATACACATACAAAAAGCCATAGATACGCTAATCTCAGAAAACAAAGAAAGAATCAAAATCCGCGTACTGAGCATAAAAGACAATTAAATTTGTTGATGACATTGTACTACTATCAAACGATGAAAACAAACTACAAGATCTAACCACATTGAAGAACATACTTAACAATAAGTATAATATAAAACTAAAAAAGAAAAAGACAAAATTTATGGTATGTACCCAATCAATACACGAACATAAACGCACATCAAGATAAACAATAATGAAATACAAGAAGTAGACGAATTCATATATTCATATTTGGCAGAAAGATTAGCAGAGATAGTGGGAAAGAAATAAGAAGTCGTATCCAAGTAAAGAAAGTTTTTCTTAATAAAAAATTTAATGACATTAAAAAATATCTCCCTACAGACGAGAAAAGCATTTTTATATTCCTTTGTATGGAGCGTAGCACTGTACAGATGCGAAAGCTGGACCTTTGGAGTACCAGAAAGAAAACACCTGGAAGCACTGGAACTGTGGTACTACAGAAGAAATAATAAGAATCGAAGAAGTCCTCAGAAGAATAGGCGAACAAAGAAACCTGATTAAGACAATACAAAAAAGAAGATATCAACTCATAGCCCATATCCTACGAGACAAAATCATCACAGAAGGGCAACTAGAAGGAAAGATCCAGAGGGGACGACCACGGCTGAAATACATCAAACAAATAATGAGCTATGTAAACGTAGGAACCTACAAGGAACTGAAAGAAATGACACAACGTATGTGGAGAACTGGTACAAACCATTCGGAAGATTGAAGACGGGAGGGGGGTAGAGAGCGACCCTCCTTCAGAATAATGTAGGTTGTTAGGTAGTTCTGGCTAGAGAAACCCAACGTGTCATGAAGAAACAAATAAAAATTTTTTTATTTTTGTACCAATAATAGCGCACAACACTCTTTTCCGGCCTTCTTCTCAATGAAAACCCTATTTTTGAGTGCAAAAACATTGGAAAACATCATTGGAGTAAGGCGTTCCATTTTGCAACCTCTAGGCGATCTGTGAGCAAACTGGTGTTGCTCTTCACTTGTCTAATTGCACTATACGGCGAATTTTGTATCGATGGTGCGTGAAGTGTTTCCTGTGCGTTTAATTTCTCTTAACATTACTTCTCTTGCCTACTTCCTACGGTGATATCAAGAAAGCTGAGGTTTATAAACACTGCAGTAAGACCATCCAAACCGTACAAAATGCATTACGTCAAAAATCAACCGTATTCCTCTATACATGTTGGAAAGAATAATAAAGAATTTCAGAATACGACTTCAGCGGTGCATCGAAATCCGAGAGACGCCAGTTGAAATTTTATAGTTTGACCTCGTGAACATAAAAGGAGTAGAAATAAGTCTCTGCCGTTTGACAAAAGATAGCCCACCAGTAAGTTATGGTTGAAATTGTCAGATGTAAAACGTCATATCGTAAGGTTGGGCACCTGGCAACACCATAACCTTGAACTATTAGGGATTTTGTATCAGCATCACATAATTTTTTTCGTGCGAAAATGTCGAGTTTTAATTTGAAGAAATCTGCAGCTGAAGCGCATCGATTGCTTGTCGAAGCATATGGTGAGGCTGCCTTAAGTGGAGAAGTCCTGAGTGGTTTTATATGTTTAAGAACGGTGAGTTCGACGTCGAAGACAAAGAACGTAGCGGAAGACCGAAAATGTACGAAGACGCGGAATTGAAAGCATTATTGGAGGAAGTTTCCTGCCAAACGCAAGAAGAACTTGCACTTGAATTAGAAGTGACTCAACAAACAATTTCACATTGTTTAAAATCGTTGGAAATGATTCAAAAGCAAGGAAATTGAGTGCCATATGAACTGAACCCGAGAAACGTTGAACGCCGATTTTGCACATGTAAAATGTTGCTTGTCAAGCATAAACGAAAGTTTTTTTTGCATCATATAGTCACTGGTGATGAAAAATGGATCCACTACGATAACCCAAAGAAGAGGAAATCATGGGGATCACGTGGCCATGCTTCAACATCGACAGCCAAACCGAATATTCGTGGAAAAAATTCATGTTGTGTATTTGGTGGGATCAGCTTGGTGTCGTGTATCATGAGTTGCTCAAACCGAACGAAACCATTACTGGGGCTCTCTGCCAAACACAATTGATGAGATTGAGAAAAAACGCGCCCACTACTACTCCAGACACGACAAAATTATTCCCCTGCATGATAATGCTCGTCCACATGTTGCGGCGCCGGTCAAAACCTACTTGGAAACATTCAATTGGGAAGTCCTACTCCACCCGCCGTATTCACCAGACATTGCCACCACTTCACATTATATGAAGATACCAAAAATTGGGTCAATTCGTGGATAGCCTCAAAAGATGAAGCGTTCTTCCGATGCAGTATCCGTATGCTGGCAGAAAGATGGGAAAAAGTAGTGGTTAGCGATGGACAATACTTTGAATAAAACATAAGGTTCCGTTCTTTCACAATGCCTAATTTTTGATAAAAAAAGGCGTAGACTTATTTGTACCCTCTTTAAATTTTGTATCCCTCTTGTCGTTTTTTCGTTATTCAACCTAAAAAAATGGAGTTTTGGCCCATCCTATACATTAGTTTTAGGGTACAATTTCAAGGAGCTTTTTATAATGACTTCATGTTATTTTTATCTAAGTCCAATAGAGTTCTTTCAAGCAAAGTTGTAAATTAATGTAAACTTCTAAAACTTGGACTTTAACGGTTTACTTATTACTGAGGCGCTTAGAGTAACTATCATTTTAGAGTAGTTAGAGGATAAATCAATGTTTTCCCATTAGAAAGTAATTAGCAAACACTCCAAGGTCACGAAAAATCTAGAAGATGTGGAATCTTTATAAGATCAGTTGACCAGTAAGGAGATTTATCCGTGAACAAATGCAAGTAATTATCAGTACACAAACTAGAATACGACATTTGGTAATTATTATTGGTTCCAACGTATGTTTTGCATTCCAATCGCTACCAACGATAAAAACGAATACAAAATGGAAATCAAATTAAAAATTTCTGTTTTCCAAGAAATAAATTTGCATTGAACAAATAATGCATAATGCGCTAGCGGTAAAATGATAAGCTCAGACCTACATGCGTGCTGCCTAGACTGATAACACTTAAAAAGTCCCTTCCGGATTTTAATCTGAACACCTGGCGTTTCCATGT
Organism: Sinelater perroti; assembly: GCA_036346155.1. NCBI lineage: Eukaryota > Metazoa > Arthropoda > Insecta > Coleoptera > Elateridae > Sinelater > Sinelater perroti. The sequence goes on along the minus strand of JARFIY010000032.1, from coordinate 171,500 downwards.
AACAATATGCGGATTGCCCAAGCAACTAGACGCTTCTTCTCTTCTTTGATGATTACTTTTAATTATAATACGAAAAATATTACTTATAGAAGAGTGATAAAAAATAATAATTATGCTACCCACAGATTCAACCCTGAACGGGCCAATCGATAAGATCGCAAACGGTCAAGTGTATTTCCAAGCTGCTATCGAGAACGATATTAGAAATTGCACCGTAAAAGTCGGATATTGTCCAATACGCAATAACTGTTCGGTTTCAATGGGAAAATTATCCGTCTGCTACTCTCTCTCGTTTCGAAATAAATATTCTCAATTTGTTACGGTTTTATGACTGCAAAAATTATAATACTTTAACACTAACCTTATTAATTTATTTCACCTAAATAGATTCGAAATATTCATAAGAACTCATTTATTTTTAGTTTTTTTTGAGAAAGGGGAAAGAGGTGAATACAAAAGAACATGTGCAAATTATATTAAAGAAAAGACTGATACTCCAAAATCTAGCTAATCGTTTGTGATCATCCGATTTAAAAAATCATAACTAAGAGAGAATTCTCGAGTTTCACGCGGTTGTCAATAGGTAGCACCAGCGCGTTTCGTTCAACTGCCACTTCAGTGTTTGTCAAGATGGCTACTAGACAACAGAAATAATTTTGTGTTCTGCGCTTCTACGCTTTCGGCGAGAATATGGCGTTGGAAACTCCTACGGCTCAGAACATTAGGCGATGGTATAGACAATTCCAAGACCCGAGTTGCCTGTGTAAAGGGAACTCCAGTGGTCGTCCCCGTGTGTCAGACGAGATGTGCGAACATCCAGTACGTAGTCCCCAAAGGTAGAGACCTAAATATTTCCTCAACGTTTGATTATGAAACCGTACAAGATTCAATTAATGCAAGCTCCTCATGTATGTGACAAACGACGTGTGGAGAGGTGTGAATTTATCCTCGACAAGTTGGCGAAAAATGACAGTTTTGTAACACGCTTAGTGTTTTCTGACGAGGCTACTTTTCATATAAATGGTAAGATAAACCTACATAATGTTAGAACATGGGGTGCCGAACAGCCACATCACATTGTACAGCATGAGAGAGACTCTTAAACTTAAATGTTTTTTGTGTGTACTACCCCTTTTTCTTCTTAGAAAACACTGGTATGGAAATCACATATCTAGATAAGCTTGAAAACTGACTTTTGCCACAGTTAGAGACCGATTTGGATGACTTCGTTTTCCAGCAGAACGGGGCACTACCACACTGGAATCTGAAAGTTCGAGAATTTTTGAAGAATCAATTTCCACAATGGTAGATCAGCTGTGTGGGACCTGACGATGCAGCTATACATCGCTGGTCTCCAAGGTCGCCGGACCTCACTGTATGCGATTTTTTCTTGTGTTGGTTTATAAGACACTGCGTTTATGTTCCTCTTCTTCCAACTACAGTTGTTGAACTGTAAAACCACATAACGGCAGTGGATCCAGATATGCTCGCAAAAGTTTGGGAAGAATTTGACTGCCGTATGGACATATGCCGTGAATCCTTAAGAGAGGCATATTGAGCACCTATGATTCGATATGAAAAAAACAACTTCAAGATTACTCTTGTAATATAAAATTAATCTTAAGTGTCTCTGTTCATTATTTTTCATAATATAAACATTTTAAATCGGACGATTGTTTTTGAAGCACCTTATACATTGTAGAACGTATCACAAAGTAATAGAAATTTATTTTCACACATTCCAATCATAAGTTTCCATAACTTTGTCATTTGAAACTCAATTAAAAACTTTAAATAATGCGTTTTCATCAAAGGTCAATCATTTCTTACCACTTAAAGTTGTGAAAAATCTGATGCAGAAACCAAAAGCAGGATTAAAGCGTTCTATTCCTTAAAAAAAAAAACGTCGACGTTCGATTCATACCCTGAACCTATCAAAGTTTCCATTCTTTGAAAGACATTGTGCTTGTTATGATAATTAGTCTTTATTTATGTTCTCACTGGTCACTCAATATTTCTTGTTCATATATTTTAATAATCCAAGCTGTAAGATCAACTTCAGCATTAATGTTTTTGTTATTTGTATCACTTTTTTAAGGTTCTTCAATCGGTTTTCTTATTTTTGTCCTTTACTTACTTTACCAAAAGAGGTCTTCCAAGTCTATGTATTTTAATGATCATTTGATGCTTTATGTTTTTCTTTTTTATAATATTCTAAATTAATCTGACGTGATTCTTTATAAGCTACCCACACTTCTGTTTTTTTTTAATTACTGAAAACCTTGTGATCGCTCCAAATAATTTTAATATTATATTTTTCCTCTACGAAAAGTGTGGTTAGTACTAAACTATCGATAAGTTATAAAAATTTTAAAAAAATATTTGGCTCGTTAAAGTTATAAATTAATTTTCAGATACACACCATAATCCTTTTGTAGGCCTGCCAACATGCAACGTTAGTGATAAGACATTTTGAGCCAAAACAGTAACGCAAGATCTAATAAATGGCATCAGATAGTTCGTTGCGGTGTGGAAAAGATCGATTTGTAAAATATAATCTATCTCGTCTTAATTTTGAAGCCTAGGTCTCGTGATATGCACTATATCTCGTCTTCAATTACGACTAATTTGAAGATATAAAGTTTTACATATAAAGAATGTTATGAGAATCAGAAAATTTATAGGTGCCATGATTAGTCAAAAACTGCCCTTGATAATCACTTTTTATCAAAAAAAGTGTGGCTTTATTTCTTCCTCTGTTGGGTTATCATAATAAATATTAACAATTCAAGAAAATATTGTCATATTGCGTTTATATATATATATATATATATATATATATATATATATATATATATATATATATATATATATATATATATATATATATATATATATATATATATATATATATATATATATATCGTTAATGAAAATATATTAAGTTCATAATGTAGATATGTTTTATATGTTTCGGTACATCAGCTTGCTACTCGTTTTATCTAGTCTTTGAAAAGGATTTTTCCTTTTAGAACAACGAAACACCATACCAAAACATGGATTTCATTTTCTGGAACGGCTTGTTACGAGAGAACACAAAAATTAGCCACAACCTACATCTAAAACGGTACTGTTAATCAGTATCCTCAGATATTAAACAAGGTTACGATGAGGTTTGACATACCAGGTTGTTATAGAAAGCCAAGAAGGGTTTACCAATAGAATTGCTAAAAAGAGATTTTCATGTTAAATTTAAAGAGGCACAATCACCAATTCGGACAATTCAAGCAGTTGCACCCCATAGTAGCATTATAAAACAATAAGAATAATAACCGATGCTCTTAACTACGCTCCAAACAAAACATGCCCATCGGTACGGTCAAGGCATAATTAAGGTTTTTGGCGCCATAGGCTGACAATCTTTTAGTCGCCTTCCCTCAAATTTTTGCATGTCTGGGCCGTTATAAAAAATTATAAATAATTCAATAATTTAAACAAAACATTTTTTTTTCAATTTACGTTACATACATACCACGGATAATGCGCGTCAGAGTATCAAGAACCTCCTGGTACGACTTGCATAATGCTTGACTAGAATCAGCACGTACTCTCTATTGCGTTATCAACAAAGTTTTTAATGATAAGCAACCATTATGCAGGCGAAACAACAAGATCTTTTTATTGAAAAATGAGAAATTTTTAAATTTGTTCTAAAAAATAAAATTTAACAGAATACTTGCTGATCTCAACTGAAAAGTCGAATATATTTTGCTGGCATTTTCAAAGCTGTCCTCTACAGTTATTTAAATCAAAACCTACAAAATCTATGATCGGCGTTGCAGCATCATCATAAAGTGCAGAGTCATCGAGTGATATAATTGAGTTTACCTTTTTGAGAGTATTTTCAGAGCTTTATGAGCTCGAAGCCTCTTGCAGCTAGACATTTGACGTACTACAATTTAGGCTTAATTTAGACTTGAAGTCACTGGAGTCCATTGAACGACTATTTAATTTAAAACTGAACTTTAATCACAAAGCTGCCTTATATTCAAACACGCGGTTTTAGAACGAATCAGAAGATTCTGAAATTTGAACTCAAGGGCGCCTCTAGAAATATTATTTTAGGAATAATTTCTTTGTGTAGTTATCAATGCAAAAAATACTTACATATAAAACAACTATAAAACCAATATGAACCCATGGAATTGAGAATTGAGGGGTCTGTTAACAACTCTAACTTATAAATATTACAACGAAAGTAATAACTATAATAGACAATCTTCTTCAGTACATTTCTAATTGGTTGTTTCAATAAAACATACCTATCTCCGCGATCTAGGAAGAAATTCAATGTACCGGCACCAATTGCAAAGCGAAACTCAATTAGCCGTTACGCTTCTGGCTTCTAGAAAAGTAGTCTGACAAAAGACCCAAAAGATTACGACCCGCTAGATTTTGTTAACGGATTTAACGAAGATTAGCAGTTTTTAGTATATTTTCTGGGTTTAGTTTAATTTTTCGAAATAATGCAATCAATTTATTATTGTGTAAAGAAGTAATGCTAATGGTCTTCCCCATATCACTAATTAAAATAATTTACTGAATGTTAATATTTACCAGAACAATAAACATGTCAAAAAGCATTCCTCAACTATAATTGAATACTTACCTAACCTCAGTTCTCCGAAATTGCCACAGCCAATTTTTTTGCCCACTCTAAAGTTGGGACCAACCATGAGGACTCCGGAACTGGAATTTACCGAGTACCGAGAGGCATGGGTTTCTGCTCCGCTACCCGCACCTGCAAATAGAGCGATAATTAATGTAAGCAAACATTTTGTTTCGAGCCATTATTAAAATCGCAACAACTTTTGTTAAGGAAACAATGTTCCATAAATCATTTGGAGCAGCGCTTCTCAAACCGTTAACCGTAATAAGCTGACAAAATATTTGAAGTTTCTATCTAATTAATGAAGCAAACTATTTGGCACTTCTGTTAAACGGCAGATTTTGGTCGTCTTTCAACACACACAAGGATCTATTTTCCGCTTAACCATGATTTTGCAGAGTCACATATATTGTCGAAATAGCAAAGTAATCCCTGCCATTTATCTCAATTGACAATTCAATAACAATGGCATTAATTTTCAAACATCAAAGCAAGATACTTATAAGTGGCCGGTTACACATCGGAAACACTTCAATATTAGATGTGCATAGTATGTTTCAAGGAACTGGAGAATGTAGTTAACGCGATAAAAATACACTTAACGCTTCAAAGCGGCGCTGGTCAGTATACATGTATTTTTGTAGTTTCCGCGAGCAAAGCTGACGGATAGTTCCACAAAACTTCCACAACTAATTTTAAATCGTGAATCTCCACCCTGTCGTAGAAATAGCAAGGCATGACACGTGACAGAACGACCCAGATTTTGGTCTGGGTATTAGTTTCAAACTAATTTCTATGTTACTTTTATTAGTTTTGCTGCAAGAGTGATAATGTCTAAAGATCACTTTTTATTAAACATTTATGGGTTAGTAATTCAAAATTATGGATTGGGTGGATAAAACATTAATATTGAAAAACTCAAATTATAGGTGCAGGGGAAAGTCACACATTGTTTTGAGTTTATAAATCCCGATTAGCTTCTTCTTTGATTCTAGATCAACGAAGTTGACATTCAAATTCTGATACGTCATTACTGGGACAACTGTCATCGTGAGGGGCTGAAAAAAATTGTGATGCTGAAGGCAAAAAACAATGACAAAAAAACCGTGACAACACGGTATAAAACATTTGCTACTGGCAAACTTTTTAAAGTTCAACGACGTTCTGGCCTACCATCTGCTCTGAATGACGGAGAATGAAGAAGTGGATTTAACAAAGCCAAGATCCGCCATCAATTTCGCGCCAAAACCATTTCGGCAAGATCATGTTGTGCGTTTAGTGGAATTTTGAAGGTATGCTTAACTTTGAATTGGTTGCGCTATCAATGCCGAGTTTTACCGCGTTTACGACAAGCTGAAAGAGATGTATTCGATATTGGTTCGACAAAAGCGCGCTTTGTTCCAACAGGACAATACCAAGCCGCATATTGCCAAAAAAAAAAAAAAACTAAGAAGAAATTCTAAAAGTTGAACAGCGTCGAAGTTCTACCACACGTAGTCTACAGTCCAGACGCTGCTCCATCCAATTATAACCTTTTTCGCTCACTGGAACTATCGATGAAGTTGAAGGAGTGTACCAAGAGCTCTTCGATTCAGATGTATGCAAATCGGCGGCAAAATATCGTAGAGAATTATGGCTTTTATTTTGAAGATCAGTTGTTTTTGAATAAATTTGTCCACAAAAATAAATTTTTTGTGTCACAAAACTTTCTTTTTACGTATAAAAGGACAATACACAAAATACAAAAGTACGTGCTCGATTTCTATTGATGGCGGAAACATTGCCGCATGGCAACACCAGCGTATGTTTTATATCACGTAATTTCATGCGGTAATTTTTTAAAATGGAGAACAAAAATTGTGTTGGAACAGCAAAAAAAAAAATAATTTGGGACTATCTGGCACTCCTTTTACAACAATAAAAATGTAATTTAAAAGATTTCGAAAAGGCAATTTTAACCTGGACCATGAATCTAGCTCTGGAAAACCTTTCAGCATTAGTGGTGACTTTGTGAAAACTTTAATAAAAAATAAGAATGATAACTGGACAAATTGTTGGAAATTTGACTATTAATAATGTGTCTGCATTTTGCTATTTAAAGAAACATGGATTCTCTTGAAGCCTCATATATGGATGTCGTATTTTTTAATGGACAACGATAAGTTGATCTGCAACGCTGTGGTCATTTCTCTATTTAGGTAAAAACTATGAAACTAAGCGATGAAAAGTGATTCTTGTACCACAACGTACAACAAAAGAGAAACCGGAGACAAAAAGTAAAAGTGCAGAACTCAAAATTAAAGTTTGCCTACATCCAATGAAGGCATCGTCGGGTGGAATTACAGAAAATTTCTCTTTCAAACATTTCCCATTTAACAAAATAATCATGGCGAACAATTAATGCAATAAATTAAACGTGAAAAATCGCGAAAAACATCCGATTTTGAACGATCGAAAAGGCGTCATCCTCTACCAAGACAACGCCAAACCGACGATACGAAAACTGAAGAAATTAATACAGAAAATTTTCCAACACCTATCGTATTTTTGATATTGCTCCTTCACATGTTCATCTGTTTTGGTCTCTGTAGAACAATTTTAATGGTAAAAAGTTTGATATGGTGGGAACTGTCAGAAACCACTTTATAGCTTTTTCTTTTTTTTTTAAGAAAAACCTCACAGTTTCTACAGAAAAGGAACCCATAAGATACTATTGTAGAAAATGGTAACTATAATTAATTTATTAATAAAATTTTTCTTTCGTCTTCATTTATTAACCAGAAACATTTGTCATTTTATTGGTGAAGTTTAAATAAACAGAAAGTTATGTCAGAAACGACTCTTGAGACACAGCGGTTTTACATGATTTACGTATATCGATTTGTTTATTAACTATTAGAAACGAAATTAAGTATTTACTTAAGTGAAATGTTACAAACAAAACAAGCACAGTGTACGTGTTAGAATTTGGCTAATCAGAAAGTTCCTCCAATTATAGCAAATGGGCCAAATAGAGATGGGTGTGCATTGGACTATTTTATTCTATATTAATAGAAATAGAGTACATAAGTGAATGAAATTAGACGTTTTTTATGATTTTTTGAGCAGAAAAAATGCACCAAACGGTTTTTTAATTACGTATGTGTAAACTGTACTTGCACAAAAATTATACCTAAGTGGCATGTTCGCAAAAGGTACCGTTAGTCTAGTTTCATTCATAAAATTCCGTTGTTTGTTGCTACTAATCCTTCGTCTGCGTATCATAAATTCTACAAAGTTATTATACTCACAAGTTAACTAATCTTCGATGTGAATGGATTTTCTAAATTTTAGATATTGCAATATTTTTTAAATTGATTATATTTGTAATCTGTTATATCGCTACAAAACAATAAGTAAATCATGTTGCTATAACATTACAGCAGTTGTCATACAGAGATTAGTGCCGTTATCAGTAATTTATTGACTAGACTTAATTAAATTTACGTAGAAGAACGTTATAAAAACGAAAACATCTGATAAGTTGAAACCTAGTTAAATACTTAAGTCTGTTGGTTTGAATGTACTTCAAGACTTTTTTGATAATTTACAGAATGATTTTTGATTTTTCACGCATGGAAGAGATTTACAAATCATGTTCAATGACAAAGTTAGGTAGGTACCATGCCGCATTAATTATCCTTCTAAGGATCTTGTTTTGGAACCTTTGCAATATTCCGATATTGGAGAATAAAATATTGGTCTATAACGTCATACAGACTTCAGTATGACGTTATAGACCAATGTTTTATTCTTTAACTTTTCTAAGTAAATCTAAGATACTTAACATGTTCTACTTCACTTCAACTCACTAGAGAACATGCCTCTTTTCAGTTGTAAATATTGTTTGTAGACTTCACTCCACTAGCTCGTATTTTCCAAATTTTTAATCATCTTTGAATTTCATTTAGTTTTATTTGTAATGTTTTAGCGACAACAGAAGCACTGCTAGTCCTTTCTCCCCTTCATGGGAGAGACAGGAGTGGTTTTAATAAACTGCGCAACTCGTCCATCCGCAAATATTGTATAGAAGTGGAGCATCTGATCTGAAAATTTGACTTATAGGTGGAGGCACATTGGGTGTGAGAACATTTCAGGGTTAATATTATGGATCAAAATAAGCAACAAGAACAGGCCCGGAAGAATAATCTGGGATACAGACAGATCAAAGACCGGGTCTGGAACGGTTAGGAACAACATAAAAAATACTAGAAAATGTACTGGGACAAAAACATGGAAAAATCTTTATAAAAGAACTATATAGTAGACGAACTGAAGAACTGTTAGGGCATTGTTTTCTTAAAGAATACTTCAACAAAATAGAGCTGTACAATGCAGACCTGAGTTGCAGACAATGTGGCAAGGAAACGGAGACAGCCGTTCGTATCTTGTGCGAGTTTGAGGTTTTAACTCACAGGAGCTTTTTATGGAAAACCAGTAATGGATCCAGTAAGGGATTTGTACAAACTGATACAAAAATAATGAGAAAAGTACAGTAAGTCCGCTACCAAAAACGTAGATCAAACGGCACTTAATGGAAAAAAAATTAGAAGCAGATATTAGATTTGTATGTATCTCAACAATTGTCTCTCTAATGGTGAATAGGTCCCAATAGGCTTCCTTGGGACACTCCAGTATTTATGATGTACAGATCCGCGTATTCCATTTTGTACTTTAGAAGAAACATTTCTATTGTTAACTATACGATTTAATGTTCTGGTAATAAGAATGTAATTTTAATTTGTAGCATAGATAGGCACGCCATATTTTGTCGAATATCTGGGAAATACCATTGGAATGAGTTTTCCCAGTTAGGAAATCATAACTGGGAGCTTCATTTGGACTAATTTCTTTCATAATGTTGTAAAAGACATTGCAGGTTATATTTAACTTTCTTGCAGTTGAGAATTGCAACTGCTTATACAATCCATCATCAGTAATTTATAGGATAGTAGATATCACCGAAAATTACGCATTTGATTTTACTGTTTTTGACTTTTTTTTATGCCACTTAATGATCAGATGAGATTTCGCGCATTTGTGGCAAAAGTTCTTGATTTGATTAAACTTTTAGCACCTACTATACTGTGGAATTTTTTGACATGGGGAGCTATATGCTGTATCACAAAATTCATATAGTTTGAGACGTTTTTGGTGCTCTTTGTGGTTTCCATTCCATATAAAACATAATATTCCATATATTTGTTGCAATATATAATTTTCGGATAAAGCTTGTTTTATTTTATTTGCACTAGTTGCTGAGAGTAATCCTTCAGTGTTTTTGGTCTATATATGTAAAAATTAGTAATTTTTACTTGTAAATTATAGACTATAGTAGTGTATGCTTTATCAGTTTTAGATCGAATTTTTACTTCTTCACTATTACATTTCTCTCTAACGTTTGCTGTTATTTTTATATAGTTTTGTAAATACTCAACTTCTGCATCTTTAAATGATGTAACAAACAGTAGTAGAATGGATAAAACACGACAATTATGATAAATACTATAAATCTCATTAAATTTCACTTAAAGTACTGCTCTGTTCACTCAGAGTGTACCGCACAATTGATTCCGTTCCTTATGTAGTAATACAGAGTTTGTCCGGAAACTTGTCCGAACGCGCTGCGACCAGGAGAAGCGATTGAGTTAGGTGGAGAGGGGGAGAAGGGGTAGGTACTCTTAGCTTCACAACGCTTTCAAGCTCGATCTGCTATAAGTTCTAGAAGCGTCAGGATCGCTGTTTTCGCGAACCTGCTGTTAATATGTGTCACGACGCGCAATGGAGAAAACTATCGAACAACGTTACGAGATCAAGTTCTGTGCTAAACTAAACAAAAGTTTCGCCGAAATCCACCAAATAATTCAGGCAGCCTACAGGGACTCTGCTCTCTTGTATTCTCAACTTTCCAGATGGTTAAAGTTGTTTAAAAAAAGTGACAAAAATGTCTCTCGTGTTCTTTATTTTTTAAATGCCGATCTTCTAATAAGTGTTCAAATGATAACAGAGAGTCTTAGTAATCCGAAAACCACTGTGCACGAAATTGTTACTGACAATTTGCACATGCGGAAAGTGTGTGCAAAGTTGGTCCCCAAATTGTTGACTGACGACCACAGGAATACTCGAGTGACGATCGCGCGTGAACTTTTGGAACGTGTGGAAAGGAAACCTGATTTTTTGTTATTACCGGAGACGAAACGTGGGCCTGAAAGGAACCAGTTTTGGAACCACTGAAGCGATCTAAACCGTCGTGACAAAGGCTCTAAACGAGGTCCCGTCGACGCCTTTGCGCACCGTGTATAGAAAAGTGGCTGGCAAAAGTGTGTGGATGCCCAAGGAGAGTACTTTAAAGAATTTTATACGTTTGTAACGATAGCTTCATTAAATTTTTTTTAGGAACTTAATTGCATTATTTTTCGGACAAACCTTATATGATAATGAGTTTTAGACAAGGAAAAATTTAAATTATTGAGTGGTTCTATAATTCCCACTGCTTAGATACGGATGTCACTAATTATAAATATGATAAACTTTGACAGCCAAATTGTATTAAGAACGCTCAGGCCAGCTGAAAAAATTAAAAAGTGCAAAATTGTAAGTATTAGTAAACGGTAAACCAGTCAAACAATCAAAAGATAGTTTTATGTATTCGCCAGAAATAAATCAACAATTTCTGGACATTTACACAATATAGAAAATATTTAGAAGTAAAATTTTCTAAAAATGCTATTGTTTAATAGATAGGAAGAAAACTATGACAAATCGTGATTGGTAATGAAAAACAAATCCTAGCAAACAATCAATATCGAGAGCCAAACGCAATGTTATACTTTATGCACGGTGGGATCTGAAAAAAGTGGCACACTGTGAGCTTCTGAAAATGGACGAGGAAACTATTAAGAATAATCGATATCAAATTAAGTAGATTAAACAATAAAATAGTAAACAACAAAATAATCATTAACAGCCAAGCATTGACGGAAACGCCCGACCACATTTCAAAAGTTGTAAAGCAGCCAATGCTGGAAACTTGATTCCCTTAAGTTACCAATTGTGTTGAGCGATATAATACGGGTTGCAAAAATACACTTCCCTGGATTTGAAGAGCTACCAAAATAAGCCGATGAATAGATTGCTTCAAAAGTCAAGTTATTTTTTCGTCGCAAATTCCATCTATTGCTTGAAAAGCGGAGAAGACAGAAATAATGGAAATATTTTGAGTGATGTAAATTTTCGTTTTGACATTGCAATAGGGTGTTTATTAAGCAAAAACCGTGCAAATCAATGCAAGAAACATGGCAATAGTAACCTTAAAATTGTAAAAATTAATATTAGATGAGATAGCTGAATTCTTAAACACATTGATATGAGAATGATAATTTTGATCATCGATAAGTTCCCTTAGAAGTTTTAATTTAACTCCGAAGATTTACATAGATACTGTACTAGAATATAATGAACTTCAGTTGAGATCTAATCAATAGAATTAAGCAAACGCGGCCACTTATTATTTTTTTTCTTAAAATACATTCTAAACAAAAGGCACAATTCAGATTTCATCACCAGTATTCAACAACTCTTTGGAAATTTTAATGGCAATTCACCCGTATTTCTGTTTAAAAAATCTCAATTGTCGAAAAAAGATCTTGCTAATCACTGCCATTTTTTTATTATTTTAGATCTTACAATTTCTACCAAAGAGGCAAAAACATTGATATTTTTACACACTATCTTGGTATCTTTGAAGAAAATGTAAAAAAGCAAATATGAACTTTTGTACCTCCTTATATGTATGTGATAAAGAGTACACTTTCACTATATTGTTAAAAATTATGATAACTTAATATACAACGTGGCCCAAATTGAATGTCAAATTTAAATTTTAAGTAAAACGATTTTTGAATTGATTCCATTTCTAGCATCATCTTCGAAGAGCCAGCTGCCCAAAATCCACAGCAAACTGATTAGTTGAGGGGCGCACTTGCTTTGACGATTTACGAGAGGATTTTCCAAACCCCAATGCGACAATTTTGTTTGTTGACGAACCCGTCGAGTTAAATGATGGTTTCTCGACTAAACTGAAAATCCAGTTCACGATACTCTAAAAACAAGTTGATGAATTGTTGACGGTGGGAATGGTGAGCAAATTTAAGTGCTTACGTTAATTGAATTTTGTGCGCATAAAACTTTAATAAGTATTCGCTGGAGGAAACTTCTCAAAATGTTCAATAATTGTGCACGATACCGAGTTGATATTTTCGGATTTGCAGCGACATATTAACTAAGGTAATAGTCTTACGGAACTTTATCCTATGCTGGTACTTAAAGGTTTCGCATTCGTTCGGATCTAATTTCAACTTAGTTTTAGTACCACATTCTCAAAATTTTCACCGAATTTGAAATGCGCCTTAACAATAATAACTTGCTGTTCTTTCATATAGTATTCCATATTTAGTAATAGGAAGAATCGTAGATAAGTCCTGTCAAAGTACTGTAAAACAAAAATAAGTAGAAAGATTAAATCCGACATTCAATTTGGACCAGCCTTTAAAACATATTTTTTGTCCATTCAAATATTGAACATTAAGGTTCAGATCCAGTAAAAATCCATTTTTATCACATGCCATATTTTGTTTCTATTTTGCCTGAAAATCGAAGTAAGCGTGTAGTTTGTTCTTATATAAAATAAAATCAAATCTCTACTAAACAAATCTAGCAAAATCACTTTAAAAAATAGACTAAATTAAATAGGGAAAGAAAGATAATTATAAAAGAGGAGGAAACAGAAATAGGAATTGGTCTATCTTAAGTGTAGTAAAAACAAAAGATAGTGTAAAAAAAGACAATCGAGACGATCTCGAGTCTCAATAAGATATACGCACGTAAAAATTATGATATACAAGACGATTAACCCGAGACTCTAAACCAATCACAACAAATGTCACCAAAAAAAATACCGGTATTTGTAAATGGGTCTTTGGGAAAAATATTAAGAACCTACTAGTAAAAGACTATCACGAACAAGAAATTATGGAAGTAATAAAAGAAGAGCAAATTAAGAGAAATCCCAAAAGGAAAATACCATTGGGGGTGTTGCGATAGTTTTCGGAAAGAAAATGTATGCCCAAAAGAGTTTTGGAGTAAAAATGTACAAAAAAATACAACATTTACAATAACAGAATACATATCTTGGCACAGGAAACAATGTAAGCAATTTATGAACTATATGAAAAGTTCGTCTGCCTCTCATTTGTATATTTTCAAATTGTTACAAATTACGGGAAATTTCTTGGAGAGTGACACAAACTATACCCCCAGCTTATATTTGCGTACCATTTTTATCTAAGTACTATTACAGTTTAGCCCTATCAAACAGCGTGTTTGGTCATTAAAATGAAAATCATGTAAACATAATCCTTAGTCTATCTATAGTTTTGGATGTAAAGCGATTGTGGGAGTTCGCTTCCCTGTATTCACTGTATTAATCGAACAACTCTTTTGTTCAATCTTTGTAAAAAACACTACGGAAGTGTAGGTCATTCTACTGGTTTGTTTCGGGAAGAACAAAAGCTGCTTGCCGAAGCTGAGTACTGTAGCAGACTGAGAATTCCCCATAACACTTTGACATGAAGAGTGCGGTAGAAAAAGCCATCAACTATTCTTATTCTTCGTTAGTTTTGTAACAATTTTTGGATGTATGTCTCTTTGAGATCTGCTTTCCATGTTCATCTGTTATTTGCCTTTTTCATCCATTTTAAGCCCGCTGTTGTTTTAATGTGGTCAACTTTTCTCATTTGGGGACGCCCCCTTTATTTTCTCTAGCGAAATGGCCGGCCGGCAAATTAACATTTCAGTTTCGCAGCATATACGGTAACATCCATTATTTTCGTTCGTTTTCGTATATAGGTGTTGGTTTTACTGCTCTTTAATGAAATTTCCATGGCTCTGTTGTTTAAAGTTTATTTAATGGGTAGCGAGTGGACATTCCACAACTCCGACGGGTGTATTTCAGGAAAGGCACCCTGCCCACGCAAGCCTTGATTCTCTCCCATCTCCTAACATTAAGAGAAATCAAGCCCAAAACCCTTATTCCTAACAATAGCATATTTAATCTTATCTATACCTCCCTTCCCCCCACTCCAACCCGTAATTGGCCAGCGTGGAGTAGTAAGACTTGAAAACCAATTCTTCAAAAACAAGGGTAAAATCGTAAAAAAGTGGCAGAATAATATTCCAGATTACTACTCCATAGAAACTTGCTACAAGGAATGGTCTGTTATCGATCATAAGTTAGTGATCCCGAAATAACATTTTTTAAATAATGTCTCATTTGTAATTACCATAAGATCAATATAACGGATAACGGGTTCAAAAAAATTCTTATACTAAGCTAGCGTAAATTCTGGAATATTAGTATGACGTTTTCTAACACAGCTAAATTAAGTGCCTTTGATATAAGTTGGATGCCAGTTTACTTGGATTTTTAAAAGAAATCAGAAGTTACAATTAAGACATAATACGACATATAAAAGGCAAACCAGATTCTTAAATAACCCTTAGAACCTACCGATGACACGGGACTTGAACCTATTCTTAAACGAAAAAGCAAGAGCCTAAAAGAAAACCAAGTTAATAGTGAAAATGATAAAAGCAACTTGATAGGAGAAGAATTTTAAACTAAAACAAGTTCTGGTCCTTTCGTCTTCAGAAAGCTCTTCAGATAAAGACATTCCATTAACCAACTTAACATTTTATTCGAAACACATTCGCAAGACTGAAGATGAGAATCTATGTACAGTTTACAAATGTGACTAATGTTATTGTAGAGTAAATATCCTATGTAAACTTAAAATGGCCGTGTGGCATGTGCATTAGGGGTTTTGTTAAGTAGCTAGTATGAAAGCGAACGATGCACTCATGATGGCTGATAGGTGCCTAAGTTTGTTTTAGTTATCCATTTTCATACTTTGCTTTATTTTGTTTCTTCTTCTTAATGTTCAGGTTCAGATCTCTGCTGACAAACAAACTTTTCATCTTTAAGAATGATCGAATTTTTTTTTATTCGGCTATGAATTTCTACTGACTGTTGCCAGTCTTCATGTACTACAGTACTCAGATAAGTACATTTCTCTACGCATTATACAGGAGTTTTTCGTATTTACTTTGGAAGTATTTAGTATAAGACCATATTCCTCGCTAATTTGATTAACATTATCCAATAGACTTTCAATAACCTTGCAATCACCACGACGTCATTGGAAAATCTGAAGTTATTTATTATTTCACTGTTTATCTTTATACCGAAAACACAATTGTTCATTGCCTCATGAACATCTACCCCAGTAAATGTTAAATAATGTAGGTAATAAAACATCTTTGATGTACACTTTTCTATTGTATCTGTGTAGCTATTTTAAATCTTGACCTTTGCTGCTTGATTCCAATACAAGTTTAATATTATTCTAATCTTTTCTGTCTATACCGATTTCTTTAAGGATATTTAAAGGTGTTTCGTGTTTGGCTCGATCAATAGTCTTTGAATAACCCATAAAACAAATATAGACATCATGGTTTACGTCTCTTCAGCGTTAGACCAACACCTGTACTGCAAAAAATAGTTTTTCTTATACAAAATCCTTTTTTTAACACTTTTTATACTTCTGCTACCGATTCACATTTAGAATGGATACATCGGTATATAATTTTTAAAAATGCTTTGAATACATGATTTATTAAGCTGATAAATCTGTAATCGTCACGCACTTATCCAGATGTCTTAGGAATGAATACAAACGTTGATTTTAGCCAGTACTGAGATATGTTTCCAGTATTAGATGTTACTATATAATAGGTGTATAAATAAGTTCTCAGCTTTTTTCTGCAAAATTAAAGTTTTATTTAAAAACAAACAAAAAAAGCTTAAGTATCAAAGTATTCTCCGTTGGCATCGATGACCTTTTGCCTGGTGATAGAAGATCACAGGCTTCGAGACGATAAAGTTATCGATGCATTTTCGGACTTCTTCTGTTTTGAAGTGCGTATCAGTCAAGTGATGCTGTAACGACCGGAATAAATGATAATCGGAAGGCGCCATGTCTGGGCTATATGCCGCATGTGGGAGAAGTTCCCAGCCTAACGCGTCTGCAGCTCATCCGTGTCAAATGTTTTAGGGCGTTCAGCGCGTGGTTGATCTTCAAGACTAAACTCTCCTCCGCGAAATCTTTGGTACCACTTTTTGCACGTTGCATGACTTGCAGCATTCTCACAATATGCAGCACAAATCATTTCGGTGGCTTCAGCAGCGGTTTTTTTAGATGAAACGCGAAGTGGATAGAAAATCGAATATGCTCTTTTGTGATTGCCATCGTGAACACAGCTGATTATTGAGGTTATGTGCATCAAACGTCAAATCGCATGATGTTCCGAAAGACCAAATGTCATTGCTTTAAAACCGCAAGAGGGCGGACTAATACGTTACATGTAAACGGTGATTTGCGTCATGTGAAATATAAAGCTGAGAACTTATTTATATACCTAATAGATCAGTTAAATAGGTTAATAAGTTTTAACATTTTTTTCATGTGTATTATCAGAAGCTGTTGATTTGTTGTTTTTCAACGAGTAAATAGTATTTTCTTCTTCAGAGCTGTCTGGGTCGTCTTTGAAATTTTGTTTGTAGTTCATTATTAATAGTATATAAGCTTTCTATCAATTTTTTAACAAACAGTTTATAATTTGTTTTTTGAAAATATATAGCCTCAAAAGCAGGGCTACTTTTACACTAAAATAAAAAACTTTTAAGGTAATAAAAAATGACCATTAAAATATATTAAGTCAAAGTATCAATTATTCTAATGAGCCATACTTCAAGCAATTTGGATAAATGACAGATAAATGCCAACGAAAAAACTCAAAACTATGTCAAAGTGACCCCGGTTTACAGGCCGCCGCTGTAGTAGACTTGTTATGAGCAATGCTGTTCTGTCCACGAACTCAGCATGCGAGCGAGTTCGAATCTCGCTGGAAACTCATGGATGTGTGACGTAATATTTAAGGTTGCACGTTAGTAGGTTCAATAAGCCCTTAAAGCTATAGTACTGGTAAATGCGTCCCAACGGAAAAAAAACCTTCGGGTTACGGTAGATTTTTTATTGATAGTCATCATAATTGCTCTTTTTGGACACGCGTGTCATTTTAAAGGGCTAAATGTCAACATTTCAAACTAAAAAACAAACAAATATTTTCATTTCAATGGTTCCTAAAAATAATTAAATATGCAGGATAAAAAAAATAATGAAACTAGATTTTAAAATACTATAACAAAGTTCGAAGGCCCTCTTTAACACAACCTTGACATTAACACGATTTCATCCTCAAAGTCAAGCGTGGTGAAGCAGAAACTTCTCAAATAACAATTCGAAGAGTCTTATAAAGCAATGTCCTTGACATCATTCTACCCCACGTTATATTAATATAGTGGAATTGCTAAATGCGTACAGTGCTAACACCTAAATAGAACAATGAATTGATCAAAGTAAATAGCTCGAACATGTCTCGAAAGTAACCTTGAGACAATATTTTTCTGATACATAAAAGTATAACGCGAAAACCTGTGCCTGCACCCTCACGCGCGTCTCGAATCTCCTCGAACCCGTGGGCTGAAAAACTCGAGCGAATCGATCCCTCAGAATTGCTGCATCGCACATAGCGCAACTTTTAGTAATAACCACATGGTTAAAAATAGCAGCGTTTTTCATATTTATGATTATAAAAAACTACACCTAGTGGTTTTCGAATGTAACAATCGATAAAAGTTGCAATTATATGCTTTGCATCCCCACCCAGGATTGCTCATTTTAAAATTTTAGCAATTCAATTAAAATAAACGGTGATGAGGCATCTACCCGTTAATACATTTTCTGTGTAATGATGGACTTAACAAGAGATATGAATAATAAAATCAGGGACAGTAAAAACTTTTGGTAAACAAAAAAAATCATAAGGCACATTCAAACATATGCACGCCAACAATTATTCAGCAAAACTTTAAAATAAAAAAAATCAGTCACTATGATCAAGTTTAAGAGTGTAAACCTCCAATAGTAGTAGTACACAGCAATATTAATCAATTTGCAGTTATTATTTAAGCGTTAGAAAGCTACTTAGCTAAACTACGTGCAATTAGTAGGTTATGATTAGCTTTCAGTCCAGTGCAGTAAATATAAACAGCATTAACAAATGAAGTAGTGCAGCAAAATATACAAGATCTTCCTATCATTTATTAGTATGACATTACATCTCCCATACTGAATGACATCTAATATGTGGAATTACAATAAAACGCAATGAAATGGCGATCTCGTCAGAATCATTTCGATGCGACTGCAAATCAATTTAATCTCATGTTGGCGACCTAGATAAAAAACCGCAATTTGATTGGTTACATATTGAGAAGACGTGGTTAACCCTACTTGAAATATGTACATTTTGGATAATATTTTTGAAAGAACTAATACGGGGAGCGTTTGCAAAATAAGCTGTAACTGGGAGTTGAATCTGTCTATACATCAAGCCAATGACGCTATTTGAAGAACTATAGAATAACTTGGTTATCCATAAAATGCCAACTGCTGTCTGGTTTTTGAATACGAAAAAAAGATGAAGAAAATTATCATTAAATATATTAAAGGATAAATTGAAAACATTACCACCAGTCTTAAAAAGAAATAGCAAGATAATCAACAGTTGTAATAAGCTCGTATATATGGTCGGAGTGTAGACGAAAACGAACAAGCCACAATCAACTTTGCTCATGGAGAAAGACTCGCAATTACTGACAGGAACGATGCTAAACAATTTTTTGACAAATATTGTTACATATGACGAGATTATCAAATGGAAATGGAACTTTTAAGCAAGCCTTTGACTCCATCTAGAAAAGGAAGTTAATGAATGCATTAAAAGAAATAGAAATAAGTACTTAACGAGAATATATATAATAATAGACAGACAATTATAAACAAGAAACCAAAAAAAATAGGATGCAGTGATTCTGATTTGAAACGTTGAATAAATATAAATACCTGGGGGGAGTAATGTTATCAAGTCATAGAAATAGAGATACATAAATCAAGGAAAGAATAGTGATAGATAATAGAGCATTCTACACGAACAAAAAGATACTAAGTGAAATAGTCGGAAGAAAGAAAAAAAACAAACATATAAAACCATAACGGAACCAACAATATTGCATGGTACAGAAACAATTATAATGACTAAGAAACAAGAGCAAGAATGCTGAATAATGAAACTTTAAGTTTAAACAAGAAATTGAAGATTTAGTCAAGAATATAAAACAACAGGGTAAGATGAATCTGTCATGTATGGAGAGCTGGTGCAGACAAAACAAATTTTTTCATTGTTAGAATGAAACCTACGTAGTAAGAGAAGAAAGAAAAGGCCAAGTTCAAGATGGATGTACAAGAAGTTTCAGAAAATCTTGGGATTAAAGATTAGAAGGCTAAAGTAAATGATAAAAGACGGAGAAAAAAATTGTAAGAAGATATAATGATCTAGAAAGTCCCGCTTGGGGTGTATAGCCACTATATGAATGGCGAGGTATGAGGTGTCGCCGTACCTCCTAAGTCAAAACGATAATCCATAAAGTAAGATACATATAATCGGTAACCCATTAAACCTACAAAATTATTTACATTGTTTACTTATCCAGACATTATTGTAGACCGGTGGCCAAATTATCTATACTCCTTATCACGCGAAACACTTTGAATTTCTTGCGTTATGGTTTCAGAAAGGGCTTCACGAGGTTTGTCCATGTAAACTATTAGATAGCCCCAAGAAGCTGACAGGTCTGGTGACAGAGAAGACAACTCTACATCTCCACGCAATGAAAATATGGTCCAATAATGCAGGTTTGAAATACGCCACACCAAACTGTTACTCTCTCGCAGTGCAGAGGTTGTTGATGCGGGTTTTCGGGTGCCCGGTACCAAAAATTGTTTACCATTCTTGATAAATAATCAAAATGTCGCTTGTCAGCAGGTCCAACATCGTTTCTGCGGACCTATGTCGTCTCATGAAGTCGTTTTGGCGCAGTTCCTGAACAATCATAACCTTTTCGGGATGGAAATGGAGGTCCAAGTAATTCTGCAAACTGACCTGTCTGACATTTGCACCTCCGAACGACGACGACTGGCTTCCATCGCTTGTCGCAGCCTTTTAATGTTTTCCAGGGTCCGTACAATTCAATCACCTCCCCGTGCAGTCCCCGGTCTCAAATATCCTGTTGTTTGAAAACTATTCACCCACTTCATGATGGTATCCCGTTATGGAATGCGGCCATGACGACAAATATTAAAATAGTTTCGAAATCGTCGCTGTGTGAACAAAACGACCCGTTTCAATGAAGGTGTTGTAAATAAACACACGATGTGCTACAGACCAAGGCTCCATTGCTACTGAAATGGAATCTGTCAATGCGTAGATATCAACCATTCCGAAAACATTCGGTCCACCCCAGCCTGCATGCCGGACCCTGTATAATTGTTTTTTATAATAATTAGCACGTGATTATCATAAATAGTTATAGAATTTTTTGGTAAAAAAAAAAATAATAAAAAGGTTTCAACTGTTTTCTTACATTTAACGTTTTGCTCTCATTTTGTTGCTTTTATATTTTCCCTAATCCAGTTTGCTATACATTTGTAGTGTTGATTTATTTATTTCTTTCAATACATTTTAACGAGTTTTTAACGTTCCTTTATTTTGAATTTGAAGTTGCAAGTCATTTGTCATTCTTGTGTGGCTCAATGTCCTAATTGCTTTTATGATTTGGATTTTTATTAAGTATTCAAGTACACAATTCTTGTTTTCTTTTCACAAAATTTTCTATTACAATTTTGCACGTTCTGATTAATAACCATCAATAGCATGTCAGATTTAGTTTTTGAATTGTCACCTGTTGGTGGATCGCTGGCGTAGACCTTGTATTTCAGATAATATCATATATCCTAATTCGTTCTCGAAGTAATCAATTTTTTTGTAAATTCTTGGAGTAAACATTAGATTTCAGGTAACTCCATAAAAAGAAGTCGTACAATGTTAAACCACAAGATCTGACTGGCCAGTTAATGTCGGCATTTTGCGAAATTACACGACCTACTGAACTATCATGTAACGGCAAAGAATGTCATTGACAGTTACAGTTTTTCCCGCATCATTTTCGAGGAAATATGGACCTACCACGCTACCTGTCAAAAATCCAAATCTATAAATTACGTGAGAATTTTCCGAACCCCAAACATGACAATTTTGCAACTAAACTGAGAATCCATTTCATGATGTAATTAACAAATTGTCGATCGTGAGAATGGTAAAAAAACTTAAGCTCTTGCGTCACTTGAATTTTATAGGCATAAATATGCAAGTTTTAGGGCATATTTGTTGGAGAAAGCTTCTCGAAATGTCCAATTGTTGTTTACAATGCTGAATCGATGTTTCCGGATTTGCAGCGACAGTGTGACAAACTATGACAATATTCTCACGGGACTTTACCCCACGCTGATGCTCACGAGGTCTTGCATCCATACTAATCCAATTTCATAAAATTTTGTCATCAATTTTCAAACCATTGGTTCATTTGGTACACTACTTCGATCAAAAACTGCAAGAAACTTTCGTACTGTCTCTGCAAAATTTTAGCCAAATGTGCAACGAGTTTAACCAATAGCTTGCTTTTCCTTTTGTATAGCATTTCATATTTACTATTCATAAGAATCAAAGTTGCCAATTAAAAAACAAGAAAAAGGTGCCAAGTTTAAATCCGGCGTTCAATTTGGGTCAGCTTTGTATAATTTAATCAAGTAAAATTGATTAGTGACTGATGTGTTGTGGCATCCGTCATAAAATAGATGTTTTAAATTTATTTGTGCTACACCGTTATCAACCGATTTGTGATATAAACAATAGAAAAATTCGGAGACTTCCTGAAAAAGGTTACTCCCAGTTTCGATTTCATACACCACATATTCTAGCCTTAAAAGCCCAAATCAGTTGTAAGCAATTAGGGAAATATTCCAATCAAAGTCTTTGTCAAATTTTTGTATTTATGGAATTAGGAATAATAATAAATTTTTCCATGTCACTTGCAATTTCAACTCTGATGGAACTAATAATATTAGTTCAAGAAAAGGATATCAAAACTAATTATGTTTAAGTTGTTTATCAGGCTTTAACTAAAACCTCGACTAGTTGTAAGTCTGTACAGAACCACATATAATTCATCTATAGCACAGTTTCTTTGTTATCTATACCAAAGCAGATCACTTATCACATAGTTGCTCAACATTTTATCTAATCATTAATAAGATAAGAACACAACTTCCAAATATCCTTAATTAGATCTACATTATGAATCACAATAGATAAAATTCCAATGACAGATATCACTAACTTGAAGGTTAGCTGTGTTTTTAGACATATAATAGACAAATAATAACTGCCCCTAGTTCAATCTAGAAAGAGTACTCTGTGTACTATCGATCTGTCATAATATTCTCAATTTGTTTTTTCGAGTACGTTGATCTTACTAATAGCTTCTATGATTCATTATATATTTCTTTCGCACTTAAGCCTTTAATCTTTTGATCTTTAGACAACTTTGTATTTTGCCAGTTTCTGAGAAAATGAACTTCCGATGATTACCGCGTAAAGGCATATAAGAAACAATACATGGCAGATGTTGTCACTTATTGATTCGAAGATTCGGTAGCCTTATCATGTGGAATTACAAAAAATTACTTTAAATGCTTAAAATTTGTAAGAATGTAAACATAAAAATAATTAAAAATATTAAAATAATCCATCCCAGAGTAAAATTTGTATTGCCCCCGCAAATTCAAACTATCAATACAATCATAGTGTCAAGTAAGCAGGAGTTATGAAACATCTCGTTTCAAGGGTTGCAAGGCCAGAAAAAAACATAGCTACCGGATAAAAATAAAAGCGCTCGGCTGGATGGACCAAAAAATACCAGAATTACATGGAGAAATAGTGATCAAATATATTGCAGTTTGACGAATCGAACTTTGAGGCATATCATCTTCATTGTTGCGAGGCGTTATAACCTTATTTTCCCTTTATTTGGTAGGTATTTAGTACTCGCAATTCGCCCTTTGTTAAACAATGTAAACCACATGCATAATAGTCAGCAGAATTGGGGAAATCTATGCCTGTAAAATACAGGGTCGTCGAGGTATATACAGAATTTTCTTATATTGTATTTTTGGGGAAAGCCTAAGGGCTTGCATGCGCAACTCCATGTTAGGTAACACAAGTTTACTTCACATAATCAACAACCCACGAATGTCGACAAAATGAGAATACTATGGCAAAACTGCTATACTTGAATCCCCTCGCGTCGGAAAATCGTTAACAGTAATGATTACGTGGTTTGGCTACCAATAAATCCAAGTTTACCACTTAGGGAATCTGGCTACCAGGAAGAAGTAACTGGTGATAGAGAAACTTACAGCAAGCAATCAGATAGCAAGAAAAGTGGTGAATTCGTCCGCGAATTGAAATAAAAGATCGATCGGAATCCTGAACGGAGCATGATCGATCTGGCAAAAGAAACGCGTTAGTCTAGCAGTGCACTAGGACCTGCACTACAAGTCTTTTGCCCTGAGAAACCGCCAACTGTTGACTGAAAAAAAAATTTGGACAGAAAGTACTGCTGAACGACATCGAGTGCGACAGCATTGGCTTCCTGAAATTATTTTCGGACTAAAAGAACTTCACCCAGAAAAATGGGCCTTGGATCTGCGAAGTGCCTACTGTTATGCGTACAAATTTTCAGCAAAACCCCGCTCAGCCCACAAGGAAAGAAAGATCCAGGCATGGCTATACAACAATTTGTATTACCACTGGCCCTCCGACTTGTGGCCACCCTCTAGTCCCGACTACAATCCCCTTGACTACTAACTTAGGGGCGTGGTCGAGGCGGCGTTCAATTAAAGGGCATCATAATTCCAAGGACAGCTTACGGAGCCCCATCACACTTAAAAGTGCGCTTTTTCAAGAATGTAAAAACATACTCGATAAATAATGGAAGAAGCTTGTGGCCAGTAAGATGAAAGAATTTCTGCAGTTATAAAGGCAAAGGGTGGCTCAACAAAATATTGATATTTTCAATAAAAATAATTTTTATAAAGATAATTTAAACAAAAACTAATTAACATATTTTACAATATGAGTTTATTAGTAAACAGATAAACCAAATATTTTAATAATCGTTGAAGGTTGCAGTCAAAGGGCAACTGATTGAATCCAGCACCACAAGTATTTGGTGATAAAAAATTTTATTGCATTTACGCGACTAAACAGAAATTATCAATTACTCAACGCAATTATGCAAACGTACTTTAAACAGTTTCCAAAAATAACTAAAGACACTTTTTATCGCAGTAATAATATGTAACTGTTTGTGAGAGATAAATGTTTACAAAAATATATTAACGAAAAAACCACACATGCGCTTATAGATAACCTTTATCTAGAATTTCAAAATTGCAATATTTATCTTCTAATATCGGCATTGAATAGAGGATGGTAGCATTGAACGATTGCACACATCCGTAATGTGCAATATTAATTAAAACGAAATGGCATGAAATGGCGTATTGTCTAGCGATCTCTTGTGTACATAAGAAAACGTCTGATATAGCGGCGTGAATGAATGATTTATGTCCTGTGTAGGCAAATTCATCTTCGAACACATTAGTGGTGTCATTGAAAACGTCGTCTCTGTTCTAAATTTCTCGTGAAGTACGCATTAATTCACGACATTAACTTTCTAAATTATTTCTAGTCAACTAAGATCAATGTTCAATAATAATCTATTTATCAAACATTTTGTGCAAGACTCGTATAGCGATACCGCAAATAATGTTTCACTACAAAACGAATTGTGAAAACGGTCGACAAATAAGAAAGTGAACTAAGTGCACAGCCTTGGTACAACACCAGGAAACGCAATAAAAAAAGTACATTTAGTTTATTTGTATGAATCACCGGTCTATTCATTTTATGCACTCACAGTGACCGCAAACGTGGAATTAAAACACTGAACTTTATATAAGAACAAAAACTTGTCAGAGCTCGAGTATAATTGGCGTGGCGTAATCAGCATATTCATTAAAACATCCTTATTAGCGCATGTAAATTTCTTGAACTCGGGCTGGCAGACAGGCAAATGGAAATTGAAAGGCGTATATAACGGCTAGTTCAAAAATAATAATACCACTTCGATAACTAGTCATATGAAGCGTAAAAAATAATATATTAAATCAAACTTTCAGCAACGCTGAAAAGGGGCAAAAATGATTTGAGTCGCTTGTCAAAGCACAATAAATCATACAGGGTGATAAAGATTTTCCGAAAGTGGTTTAACGTCGACCTCACAGATTGCAAACGGATAAACTGTACGTATTCTCTCTATGGTCATCAATCCGGGAACTACCGATCAACCGTTTAGTATTAAACATTCCTAAAAGGCTGTATAGATGGCTGTAGTTTGCTTTTTACAAAAAGACATAGAAACGCACCTATACCTTCAACGTTATTCAAATTTCACCACCCAAAGCTAGCTGCGCTATAATGGCTCCGCTTTAAATATTCCTGGATCGAAACAGTAAGTATAAAAAATGGTATTATTTATTAATGTAGTTTACATCAACTACAGATAATTTATTACCGAGGTAAAAGAATTATAAATGATGAAAATTAAATCCTCTGATAAAACCAGTAAACCCAAACTAATTGATGATAATCATTAAAAAGCCTAATACGTATACCAAGAATAATTTGCTTTACAATAAATAATAATGTGCAGATATTCCTCTTACTCTGCTTTCCAAACAAAAAAAGAATTATTACACTAAAACATCAAACGATAGATCGAAGCGTAAAAATTCACGAGTAAAACACCGATTGTAAGACTCAACATCTAAGTCAAGCTTTTGTTCTGCATATAAAAGGATTAAAAAAGTGTTATATATTATAGGCTGTTAAATTTGGGCAAACCAACCACAGCAGATTACTAAAAACTAACTAATTTACGCTTACACTTCAAAACCGAAGAAGTATCATTAGCTTTATTAGTAAAAGTCACCGAGTAGGTAATAGAACCAGGACAACAATGGAGAATATTTTGATGCTTAACCACTTTTTCATGCCAAAATACCAATCAAAAGTATTATAGCGATAAAGATTAGATTGGTTTTTTTACTATACCACATCGGTCCTATTATCTTTATCCCACATGGTATAAAATATAACACAGTACTAAAGCAATAACTTCAAATGACTTCATGAAAAAGTGACTTATGAACTTTCCAATAAGAATAATTTAGATAGATATGTGGAAAAGAACATTAAATGTCCAAACAATTAAAAGACGAGACATAGTAAAGCATTACAATAGAGGAAATTAAATCGAAAATCAACCTACGTAGTATCCATACCAAATGTGAAAAATATTGAACAATATTAGGGGTTCCTATTAAGATCTTTGACAATATAAAAACAAAATACTGATGCAAACTCTGTTGAAATAACTGAAGAGAATTAAAAAATACCTCTGATCATAGAGGATTCGAGAGAGGTCGTTTAATGATGAATTGTTTCAAACTCTATTTCTACACAAATTGTAGTTGGGTATGTTAAAATTAGAACCTATTTTGCTGAAAAGTGATAACTATAAAGTTTGTAAACCTTCAGCCCCAAACTACTTTTTATCATATGAAACATCCATAAATTGATTACATAAAATTGGATAATTTATCTGCAATTTCGTTGTCAACAAATCAGCCACAATAGTTTTAAAATTTCAAATTTCTGTAGGTCTTGAAAATTTCTACTATTAGATACTCCAATTGACACAAAACGTCTCATAAGCTTATGATACCACTTTGCGTCAAACTATCTGTAAACGGCTCGATTAAACCCTTCTATATCCACATATTTTAATGACATACGATTAGTGAATACAAAATGTATTTTAAATTTCGTCAAATGCCTTCTCTGAACGACAAATGTTTGATTTTTAAAGGATGTAAATGATGGAATTTTAGTATAGATGTAGCAAAGGGGCCACCAAAATTGTCAAATTACGAAAGATAGAGGTGGAATGTTCACCAGATATGGTGGGTACCGGCGAAATAAATACCCGGAGTGGACCAAAACCAGCAACAAATGGACAGCAGCGTTTTTACAGTACTGGATGCAGGTGGAGATTGAGACAATTAGAACAACTACATACTAGATAGTTATGAGCAAATTAAAATGTCAGCACCATTAATCAAACGGTTCTGTCCTCAACAGGCCTTCAATGGCCAGAGAGTGCGAAGAATTCCCAGGTTCAATATATCAAAAGAAACAACCAAAATAGTAACATGAAGACGGAAAGCTAACAAATACAATAAAAAAATGAGATGAATAAAAGTGGAAATATAAGGAATTACTAGTACCAGATGGAAAAGTAACAATTTATTTAAATCCACGGAATATGTCATTATTCAGGTGACGATAGCAACAATTAAAACGGCGTTACCATACTCGTATAAAAAAAGCAAAAATTTATTAAAATAATATATATAATAATATATAAGATCAGCCAGAAT
Source organism: Sinelater perroti (assembly GCA_036346155.1). Classification (NCBI taxonomy): domain Eukaryota; kingdom Metazoa; phylum Arthropoda; class Insecta; order Coleoptera; family Elateridae; genus Sinelater; species Sinelater perroti. Next base: position 143,093 of record JARFIY010000032.1, on the reverse strand, counting down.
AATAGTGCTACAACTTAAAAGAGCGCCAACTGACAAACATTACATACAGTCAATTAAGTAAGAACGTGTTCGAGTTATTGTAAAAAGAAGATATTTAAAAACATTTTCAAATGCATGGGTACGTTGTACTATATCAAAACAAAGATGCTGTTCTATCAATAATGTGTCCAATCACAACCAGCATCGATAATTTCCTGGCATCTTCGAGGGATGCTTTCGACCAAATTAATGGCGTATTCATCTTGCAAGGACCTCCAAACACGACGAATTTCTCGTGTCAACTGTTTCAAAGTAAACACCTCTCTTTCACGAAACCTGTGCTTGATGTATGCCTACACATTATCAATCGGATTTGCATCGGGCCAATCAAATGTAACGATACAAAACTTGCTGCGGTGTTTGGAGTCGTTGTCCTCCTACAGGATCTAGTCTTCGTTTTTCTTGATCAACGAACGTTCGACAGTCGATAATAAATATTTCTTATAAATTTCGAGTATTTTCAGAGCATTTAGGTTGTACGTAAACAGGTGCAACGTTCCGCTGTACCAACCTGTTAGTTGAGGTTGGCCAGGCTCGTGGGACGATAACATATCCCCAAACAGAAGCTTCGTCCGTAAAAATTATATTGCCCCAATCCCAATCGATTTTGTCCTTTGCTCAAGCGAGTCGCTTCCTCACATGATTTATACTTAATACAAGTTTCTTCACTGAACTACGGCATTTGATATCATGTGCGCGGAGAAGGATTCGGATAGCTATGTACGATATATCTACACCTTCACGCCATGTTAAGCCTGGGTTCCGGGAAAACAAGTTCGCGATCTGCTTTTAGTCTTCAGGGGTCACTGCCTATCGCTGCACCCACTTGCTGACGAATGTTTTCGACTTGTTCATGTACTTAGCAGCCAATGCATGAGACATTTTCGGACCTTTCGACCGGGTACAGAAAAACAGCCCGTAACGCGACGCGTACTCGGCACTCATGGTGCTTTATGCATTTCTCTAGCAAGAATTCAATGCCAACTGAATATTTTGTGACAAAGCATCGAGGACAAAAGTTCCCTTTATCGACTCAAAAGAATTAGGGCGATATCTTTTACCAACTGTTAATTATGTAAAACACGCTCTTACTTAACTGACTAGGTATATGTACCCACGTCAGAGACAGATGTGGAACTAATAAATAGCTTTGTGAACAAACATTATGAAGATTATGTAACATGAGATCAATATTATGTGGGATGGTTTCAACGCAAAATTGGAAAAGGAAGAATATATAATAATATTGGAAATAACGGATTGGGAGATAGGAATGGGCGAGGCGAAAAGTTAGTTGAATTCTGCCACGAAAAAAATAGTTGTAACTAATTTTTCATTATTGCAAGGAAGATTAGATACATGGATTTCCCCACAACATAATCAACAAAGAATAATAAGGAATCAAATGGATTTTGTTCTTATCAACCAAAGATTTCGAAACACCATAATAAGTGCAAAAACGTAGCCCGGTAAAGATATTAAATCGAACCTTAATTCACTAATAATAAAAACCAAAACTAAGATAAAAAAAAATTCAAAAATCAAATAAATCAAAGATTGACCTGAGAAAACTACAAATTCGACAAAAGTTTACGAACTACAAAAATACTTGCAGAGGCAACTCAATATAAGTAAGATTGACAAAACAAAGTGTAAAAAATGAGGGAACACATGAAAAATGCAATTTCGTATTCAGTCGAAATAATATTCAAAAACATACAGAAAAATAGGCATGGATGTCAGAAGAAATATTAGAACTAATGGAAGAAAGTAGAAAATGTAAGCAGACAAATCAACAAAAATATTGACACACAGATATAACTTTGGATTTACAGCGAGCGTGGGTAGGTACTATAGAAGGGTTTCTTTGCTTGACAATTCTGGCAGAAGAATAGTAGATTTGAAATAAGATCTGTATAAAGGTTATATTGCCTTCAAAAAATCTTTAGATAAATTGATACGTCGGAAACTAATGGATATATTGTATCGACTGGGCGAAAAAGACATACAAACAATTAAAAATCTATATCTTAATCAAATAGTTGAAAATGAATAAACAGACGAAATAGAGACTAGAACACGCATTCTCTCGCCCATATTGTTTAGTGTATACTCAAAGAAGACAATAGAAAAAGCCCTTTCTAATAGATTAGAAGGAATAAAACTAAACGCAGTTTTACTAAATAGCATATGCTCATAATACCGGAAACAAAGAACTGCAAAATTTTCTAGATCAAGTCAAAGGGGAACATACAAAACAAAAACCATGGTTATAAGCAGAAATAATATAAACACAAATATTAAGAATAGAACAAGTTAATAGTTACACATAATCAATCTAAATCTAAGACTGTTATGTATGGTCAACTTCATTGTATCGATGTGAAACAGAGACACTTAAGAAAGAAACAGATCAGTTGAAAGCCTTCGAAATGTGGACACATACAAGAATTTTAAAAATCACAATAAGCAATAACAAAGTTTTGAGACGAATTAACACAGAGAAATAACTAGTAAACAATATAAAAAAGAAAATTTATCTTACTTTGGACACAACATGACACGAAAAATACATAAGATTACAATATATAACAAAAAGAAATTTTAAGAAATGGTTAAGTATCAGAAGTATCCAGAATGGAAATAAATGCAGAACAGGCAGATCACAACAGTGGCGACTGAAGAAAATATAACAGCGTGGATTCTGGAAAATGTAAGACGGAGCCATGGCCAATCAAACTCAAGAAAATATGGATGTCATCTCAAGAGTCTAGGGGCAAATTATCATAGCTCTCAACACAATTGCAAAGACAGGATCAGGTATTGATTGGCCGATCTATTCATCCGATTTTAACCCTTGTTATTCAATATTCATATTTGTATACTATCCGAGTCGAGAGTTTCCTAAAAAATCTGTCTTGAAAAAATCACCAAACAATGAATTCGATTTCAGAATCCCGATTTTTTTGTCAATTAGCTGCAATTTGAACGTTTTCAATGTGTATTGTAGGTTTTTTTTCCGATGGCATACTTTTGGGACACGCTGTAAGATGCTACAATACCAGCCACATAACTTTCCGCTTGATCATGAAAAATTGCTTTATCATAAATCTTTAATTATGTATCACTGTAAATTTTCGTATTTCCCCCCCCCCCCCCCAAAACCGTACACGCACACGCTGTGCGTTAACCTAATTTTTTTTTATTTCACTTTTTAATATCACTATTCTGTCACAGAAATATATTGGAATAAAAGCTCATTCGAGACAAAAAAACAATTAAATGGGCCGAGCAGTCTCAAACGCCTCAAGCCCAGATGAACCCCACTTTCAAACATTAAAGTTATGCTAATGAGGGTTTTCTAGGTGGAAAGACGGCTGGGCTGTTTCATTGTGACATTTGCAGATCAATAGAGCTGCCCTTTCAGTTGGCAGCTGGATGACTAAGCGAAAGGGGTCCCTTCTGCGAGTCTCTTACTGTTTTGTCCGTAAAATCATCATTTTGAGGATCCACTTTATAGCCGCAGGTTTCAGTGGTACGCTTTGTTTTTGTAGCATTAATTTAAATGATTGCTTTTCAGCGTGACACTTTCCAGTCAACAGGTCTAAAATTTTAAATTGTAAAAATTAAAATTAGGATTGAAACATTTCTTTAAAACAATACTAATTTGGTAAAGGAGTAATACACACTAGACAAAATTATTCTAAAAAATATAAAAGCATTTGATCAATATAAATCAAAATTATAATTAATTGGCAGAAGTTTCTTCCATTTTTTTAATTGTAGTTACGATGTTTCCTTCCAAAAATATACAAATACTCTTAGTAAATTACAAAACTTTTTCTCAAAATTTAGGTAATTGTTTAGTACCTTGACGCTTTTGAAACGGTTATTTTATAGAAATAATTGTAGTGCGAAAATGTTTGTTACCACTTAGGGAACGCATTCCGACCAATCCTCATCCCCCCATAGCTTGTCTGCAACTCCTGTCTCCCTTCTTACAACCCTTCCAAGTTCGACGTTTTTAAATTTAGCAAGTTACAAAATATTTTATCGGGTTGATTTTGGGGCGAGCTTCTACTAATTCTAATAATCGAACATAATAATCGTCTACAACGCATTTAAAACCCTTCTGGCCCCCTTTTTTACAGCCTCTTCGTGCGTTTTGCATTAAATTCCTTTTATCCTTTTATCGTAAAGCAATAAAAAATAACTTTATAGAGAAAAAAGTTAAGTGTAAAAACATATTAACCATGATAACGCGCCAAATCATCTACTATTTGGTATCACAAAATTTTTAATGAAAAACGGGAGATGTAAGATCTTCCATGATTCCGAGATTTTTAAATACAATGTTACTAATCACAATTGGGTGCTCTATTAAAGGAACTGGTTTGTGTGACTTCATAAAATAATTTAACAAGACGAGGTCTGGCAGCGGCCCCCCGGAGAGCTTGTCCAACTCCGACATGCTTGAGCCCCCCTTCGCATAGTAGTTTTTAAAAATAAATAAAAACACGATTAAAAAGCTCTGTTTGACATAATTGACGTACGCCGTTGCCAAGACAACGCATTTACGTAAACCCAGTTAGAGTTGAACTTTGACCTTTGATCTGTGTGACAGCACTCATAATTATTTTTATGTATAAGTGCTTTATTACCCGCTCTCAAACGAAAATTTTCCATCGCTTGCGGTTCCGGAAATATATTAACTCGGTCGCGCCTGCCGCCGAGCCGAAATTTGTCCTTCGGAGGCGCTCGGGTCGGCACCGAAAGCCACGAATGATTTGACTTTTGACCTGTGTGACAGCAGCAGCAGCACTCATAATTTTTTTTATATATATAATTATGTATAAATGAAGCCAATAACAATAAAAGATACAAAGTATCTCCAATGCGGCATCATCTAATCAAAAAGGCTTAAACTTGTTTGTTACATTGTATTTCTTGTCAAGTTTGCTTATTTACCAATGGAATGGGATGACAAAGAAAACCGTATTGCTGTAATAGCATTACATAAGCGTGGAACTGAAGACGTCATTAGCCGTATGTTTGTGTATCGGGCTATACATTTTTTTAATGAAATTGCAGGTGTCGAGGATCGTTCAAGATCACGTTTGGTTCGGACTGTTCAAGCAGTCAAAGCCGTAAGTGCCCGAATTAAACGAAATTTTCTTGGTAAACAAAAGATTATGTTCTGGGGAGATGCAAATTTCCAAATCGATGTCTCGTATATAATAAGCAAGACCTAGGACTAGCTGCTTAAAAAAGACATATGGGACATTTGCCGACAGATAATTTAAAGAACTATAGGAAAGAAAAAGCAGATTGTTAACTAAGTATGCGTATGTTGACCACGGAAGAAATTGATTTATGGATGGAAAATTTTTTACAGTGCCAAAATCTTTCAAAAAAAAAAAATTATGGGGTATACGCTATTTCGTTTAAAGAAGCATATAAGCTAGTCCCAAGGGTTCAAAGAGAGACCATCATTCAGCGGCTGTAATCGTTTGGTTGGGAGTACGTTATGATATTCATTTTTGTGAAAAGGAAGTCAAAACTGTATCCACAAAGCACAGACCACTCAAGCTTGGCTGAGCAACAATGTGTCTCATTTTCTAACAGTAGAGGATTAGCCTCCTGGTAGCCCAGATCTCAATCTATTAGATTACAAATTGGCAGTTTTAGAGGGCATGGTCTTTCAAAAGTATCTCTATGAGCTCTATCGGTCTTCTACCGCATAAATACTGAAAATGGTTATAATGGGCGAATATGGCAACTGTTTAACAAGATCGTACATTCCTTTAAAAATTTAAAAATCTTAAATTTTGATTGCCACAATTAATATCCAATTTTTAAATTTTATGCACCACTCTACAACTTAAGAGATATGGATAATCATCATTCTAAACTTTTCTTCACTAGTTGTAGGCTTTCGTGGTTTAAGATATTTCACCTTGACATATTGATCGACCTTTGACACTTAACATACAATCTTCTTCAAAGTAAAATTACTAACACATTGCTTTACACAGTAGTCTAAATTTTTGAGATAACGGAAAAAATACAAAATAATACTCTACTTAAGTTACAGAAAATTGAAAAAATTAATCCATATCATAGAAAATTTATAACACTTACCGTGACGCTTCGAATTTTTCCTTGGTTCCATTATGAACAATTTATTGAATCACCTGAAACAAAACAACGTTTTAAGTATTTACCTTAAAATAAGGTTTTAATAAAAAAGTGATACTAATCATAAACCGCATTCCAAACAACGACCTTTTGCTATTTCCCGCTAATGAATCTAGCCTTGTAAAACATTTTTAACGTTCAACATACTCAAATGTTATTTTTATTGTATAATAACAAATCTGGCGAAAGTGATGGATATGAAAGAACTTAACTGCGTTCAACCCGCTAGTCATTTTCCTAATTGCGTCATAACTGTCACTAGTGACAGCCGCAATTCGAAATATTATCATAAACACAAAACATATGGTTTGCTACCATTTATAGTCCAGTTAAATAACAACCACTCCGTTCACAAAATGTGTATCTTTATAGTTGCTTGCATATTTTAAATTCCCAAAAATCTTAGTTTATAAAACCTGTAATACTTTAATGTTGTTATGATATTCTTGGGCTACAGAAAACTGAATCAGAATTCTAAATTATCAAATAGCCTGCATAATATACTGCTTTATAATATTTTCATATCAGTGTGTATGCGGTCTACCGTCTAAAATAGCACTATTTTTCAAGTTGTTTTTTTAGTTCGCTAACCCACTGTCGTGGCTTTGTTATTATTAGAAGTAGAAGAAAAAACTTTTTTAGTTCTGACAGAATCGGGCGATTTTTTTCATTACATTCCACCACTCCCTTTAAGAGAAATTAAACACCACACCACGCATACCTCAAAAAGTACTCTACTTCCTTATTACTCATTGGTTTAAAAGTAAAAGAATTAGATTAATGTTATTGCTGATTTATTTGAATTTTGAAATTATTGATGATATAGTTGCGGTTTACTTTTATACCGTAATGTTGTGCGTCGCTCTGTGTGTCTGGCTGGTGAGTGATAAACCAATCAAAGGTCAGCCGATAACTTTCCAAATTAACATTTTAATGTGCATCAGATTAAATATGTAAATAAGTAATATTACGGGTGCCTTTTACGACATCAATGATAGCTAACCAGCAACTAAATCTTAGTGCATACCAACAAATGCTCCTGTATCAACAAAAATATCTTCAATTTCAACAAACACTCATACAAGTACAGTCACAACAATTACAACACCACTATCCTTCATATCCAAGCAACAATTAATTCAGCAAGGGATATATTTAGTTAACACCAAACACAAGAACAGCAAAAGGGTTCCGAATTGTGAAATTACTGGCTTAGTGCCCCAACTACCTTTAACAGATACCAACCTCTAGCCGGTTCTAATTGCAAAGATGAGACAGAAGAATAAAACCGCCACCAATATTTATTTAAAACGTAAATAACCTGAACATACATGCTTCAAGCCAAAGGTAATTATGCCGTTGAACTGGTTAATATTAACTAATACAGACTACTTTACAATCATCACAATACTAAATACGAAAGTTCACACATTCCAACATAAGAATAACAAAAGATACAAAGTAGTTCTACAAACAAACCCACAGTTGAACTCAAAGAATTGGCCGCTGAAATAGCTAATTATAGGCAAGGGATACCATACGCCAATTAACAGTCAGATAATAAAAACCTCAAACATTATCAACTACAAAAATTCCAATAAGATTATCTTCAAGCTACCACTCCGTTGCAGTAGCAGAAAAACACACAAACATCATATTCTCTTCTGTAAACCACCCTCGACAGAACAATAATATAAAAGTAGCAATTTGCATCATTGTTTAACATACTTGGGCCCTGTTTCATAGCTGGTGAAGATTACAACTCCAAAAATCAAATATGAGTATCAAAAATTACATTAACTAAAGGAAGAGAGTTGTACAAAGCAATAACTCACTTGAATCTACATATTAGCCATCAAACCTTAATAAGATTCCAGACTTATTAGACTTTTGCGTCACCAAGGGAGTTATATTAATACTATCTGGGAGCTGAATCTGCTGAGATCTTCTGTCCTATTACTCACCAGTACTTATTATATACTGCACAGAAGTATTACAAAGCTTTTGAAGAAGCATGAAGTGGAATTATTTTTAGAAATTAGAAAAAAGAATACAACTAAGCATCTGATCAAAAACAGGGAAAAAAACTATTCAGTTCCATTGGGCATCTTAATCGTAAAAAAACATACAGAAATCAACTAGGGGAAGCTATGCCATACTACGATACACGTTTTATTTAGTTTTTGAAAATATACTATTGGAAAAGTTAAAATCGATTTTAGAACGAAGCAGTAAAGAAATTTAATTTTCAAGGTCATGATACGATAGAACAAGTGTATAGAGTAGCCATTCTTAGATATTAGGCAGATCTTCGATAAGGCCTGGCATACCGGATTGTTATACAAAATCAAAAAAGCTCTACTAATAAAATATTACGAACTGCTAAAAACTTATATGTTAAATTTAAAGACGCACAATCATCAATTCAATAGGTATACTTCCGAGCAGAATTGTAGGCCCCGTTCTAGATCTTTTGGACAGAGCGGACTTAACACCATAAATGCTAGTAGCTACGTATGCATACGACACTGCAGTTCTGGTATCGCACAACGATTCACAATCACAGATATTCTAGAGTAATCTCAAAAAATTCCAAGAAGGGTTTAAACTATGACCGATACATGTTAACGAAACGAAATCGGTTAAGTGAATACAATTTCGATACGTAAACAAGAGTATAAAGTACTTGAGGATTCACCTAGATAGACGCCTGACCTGGAATATTCACATAGGAACAAAAAGATTTCAACTTAGATTAAAACATGGTAAAATGTACTGGATGATAGGAAGAAAAATCTTACTTATCACTACAAAACATAATACATCTATATAAAACAATTTGAAAGCAATACGGACCTATGGAATTCAGATTTGGAGATCTGTTAGCAACTCTAATCTGAAAATATTACGATTCCTAATTAAAACAATAAGGATAGCGGCTGACTCTTCTACATACGTTCCCACTTAGTTATCCCCGTCCCTACTATCAAGGGAAAAATTCAATGTGCCAGCACCAGTTACCAAGCGAAATTTAATAACCGCTCCAAAAATTTAACCGTTGCCTTTCTAGAAAGACAGTATGGCAAGACTCAAAAATATTCGATCCGCTAGATTTGGGGATAAAAATAGGACAAAAACAATAAAAGTCTGACGCATAAACAGGTGGCTTTATTGAAAAGATTATAATAATGTATCGCCCAGTTACTCTGATTCAAGAATGATTGAACAGCGGACGATAACTCACTTTCCAAGTGCATTAGTAACATACAAGAACTGCATATTTTTGTGACGTGTTAAAACGGTTTCGAAACGAAAGGTCAAGGGCAAATTCATTCTACAAGCAGATATATTCGTAAACGCAAATGAAGGTCTTATTCTGAAGACAGTATTAAACAGACAAAATTGAGATTCAGTGTGACCGGGTGCACCGAAAAGTATGCAAACAATAAGAATTACAACATCGAATTAAAATACTCGTATGAGCCTTCCCTCAAAATTTTCTCGACAGAATCATTACAAGAAATAAAATAAAAATTTTTTTTAGACCTTTTCTTTTAACTACAAAACCCAATATGAAACAATTTGCTTTTAAACATCTAACCGTTATATTTGTATATTACATCATTTACCATATATTTTGCAAAATATTCTGAAAGGTGGGGAAGTTCCAAAACTATGTTGTTTCTTTAGACTTTGGCAGTTCAGAGTAGAAACTTTTCGTCATCTGTAATTTGATACTACACAAGATCTTTTGTTGCCTTTGTTCAAAGCCAGCATTTTGTTCCCATACGATTTTATTGTATTTAGGATTGTTTCCTTAAAACTTCCTTGCCTTGTAAATACAATTGCAGTTTGACAACCACAATTTATTTTAGTTAATTTAACATTATCCTTTTTATAATTATCCAAATTTCTGGCCTGTATTGTGCTTTTCAATTTAATTCCTACTTCTTAATGTTATCCCTCTAGTGTATCATAGATCTTCCAACAGTTTGCTTATCATCTCCAGGTTAACAGACTTTTCCATTTTGTTAAATCCATCTTAGTTGCACATGCAGCCCATTGCCACTTTTTGTTCACTGCAACTGTTGCAATGTCTGTCACCCTTGTCCTCTCTCTTATCATCGTTTGTTATCTCTATCTGCCTGTTTATGTAATTCCCAAAATAATTTTTCCCGTTCAACTTTGGCTAATTTGAAGCTCTGTTATAATACTTTTAGTAAACACCTAGGTTTTCTCTGTCTTATGAAATTACTGAAATTATGCAATGATTGAACACCATCACTTTTTGATATGTTGGTAGTTTTCTGTTCTTGAATAATAGTAGAGATTCCCAAATGCTGCCCATGACAATTTAATCCTTGGCAATAGTGTCGTTTATCTTAAATTTAATATGTTCTTCCTTTATTTTCTACATTTTTCTTTTTAACATCTTCAGATTGTTGTTTTCTAGAGTAGTTTTAATCAATTTATCATTATAACGCCTTATACTTTCTTTTATCTTTTGCATTATGTTTATATTAATTTATCTATCATTTTTTAAAGTTCTGTTTTCATTTTTCACAATTATTTCCTTCTTAAGTTTGTGCACTTATTTTACCACTTTTTCATTGATACTGTTGTGTTTGTCAATTAAGTACTTTCGGATATAGTTCTCTGTCTTATTTTAGTTTCCCACTGCCTATATGTGTCTCTACTTTATAATTCATTGCGGCGTTGGTTCTAATTAACATATGATCGTTTCCTATTTTAAACCTGTTTATAACCTATACGCCTTGTATAATTTCTTCTGAGTGATACTAAATCAATCTCGTTCTTATTCTTTCCATAGAGACTAATTCAGGTCCATTTTCATTGTGTCTTTTTCTTATATTATGCGTTCATGACATATGACTGTTGTTCTTCTAAGTAATTGACATTTCACCCCTATCATTCCTTTCGCTGGAATTCATCGGTTTGTTGTTTTTATAGTTAGCTTTACATTGAAGTTACTGATTATTAGATTATCGTGAGTTTTATTGATTGTCAAAACTTGAATAATTTCTTTGTGCAGTTGATCTACTTTTTCCATCTTTACTATTCGTGGTAGGTGCATAAACTTGTATTTCTGGGTGACCTTTATTAATACACACAACTTTTTTCAACATGTTTATTTGTGTCCCACTATTTACTAATCTTTTGTTTATAACGAAGCCTACTCTTCCCACATTTTCTTTTGGGCTTTCATTATGATAGTAGGTACGCCAGATTTTAATTAAATATTTTCTTCCTGACCACAGTCTTTTAGTTATGTTAGTGGTACCTTTATATTACTTGCTGTCGTGTGTAATTTTTTGTAGCAGTTTGCTATGTTATAGTGCCCCCCCCAACCAGTCCCGCTAACTATAGTTACAGCGCGAGATTCTAAGAAACCTCTGCTCGTCTAGAGGAATTCCGTTTTGTGTTTCGGTATGTATTATTTGTCTTGGAGGTATTTGGCCTGAACTCGTCACGAAATAAAGGTTGGGATTTCTTCCAAGATAAATGGTTGGAAAATAATCAAAACTCGGCTCCCCTATCGGGATTATAGAATAGTGCTTACCCACCTTTAATTTATATCATACTAAAAATTTATTTTTTAATAGCATGCAAACAAAAATATTGTTTGACATACTCATATTTTACATTCTTATCGTCCTCGAAGTAGAGGTGTGTAACCACGCTAATTTTTCAATCAAAATTGCGGCAATCTTCTATTATTATGATGATTTAATTTAAAAATGCTTTTCACCTAATTGATTTTATTACTATGTACTAGATAAGTATTTATTTATCCATTTTTCCCTTTTAATTAATTTGTTACAATTATTTTATAGAATAAAAACAATATTTTAATAATTTTTATAAAAATGCTAATTAATTTCAGCACATCCTCTATAGAAATATTTTAACCCCTTAATTTGTAGATCAAAGCTTCTTCCAATTTGACCAATCAATAGCAAGTTCATAAAATATGAAAAGGGAGATTAAACAGTGTCATTTAATAATAGTCCTTTATTATGAACAATAAAACACAGTCGGTACTCGACCTGCTGATACTACTTAGACATTTTTATCTAAAACTTGTCGGTATCACCTGCTCAGTTGCCGGCCCGTTATGGACTGTACCAATTAGAGGGCTTTTACTAACTCCGCAACCTCATGGTTAACTGAGACCAGAGTTTGCATAAGTTAACAACGGATGCTCTTCAAAGCAGCCAATGCATTTCCTAGTAGCAATGTTATTACGGCAATTATAAAATTTATAACGGTGCCGGTTATTAACAGTAACATTAATTTCGCTAGTTCTGTTTGAAGTCTGAAATGGCGTTCGCGCAATGAGACAGCAGAATGGCGGATTTGATGCGTCTAACAGCTAAATTCTCACGAAAACTCCATAATAGCACCATAAAGCATCGAAAAGGCAGCGCTTTTCGTTACTAACTGTAAAGCAGCAATATTTCACCGACAGAGTAATTATATACGTTAATTATTGTTGCAAACGTCAAATTAAAATTGTTGTTTTGTTAATCACGGAAAGAAAAAAGTCGGAATGAAAAGAACACTCAAACGCAATTATTGTGTATAACGCTGCTGTAAACTTTATTGTACGCTATAAACTGCGTAATTATGTAGTACTACCAGAGGAAACAAAACCTGTTTGTATTAAAAAGTTCTCCACATAATTTTTCCAAAATTCCTAATTAATTAGTCCCCAAACAAAACAGACATGAATGAGATTAAATTACTATTATTTCACATAGCCGGTTTTGAATCTGTAATTACCGAAACTCTCATGATGGTAAACGGTGTCATCTATCGTTAACTTTAACAACTAAAAATTAAATGCAGCAAATAGAGGTAATTTTAAATTAATAAAATAAATCACCAGCCGGTCTATTGACGTATTTTAAAAATTACATAAAATTAATACTCTAATAACAATCAACTTGATATAAGGTGAACTATAAGATAGTGCGCTTCATAGATTAAATGAGGTCTATGTAGTGTGTGACAGCCAGCGTGGTCCCGTGGTTGAGCGGCGGGCTGCGATGCTGACGGACCCGGGTTCAATTCCCGGTGCTCTCTGATGCCTGGCGGGTGGCCTACTCAGTCACTAAAAATAATTGAATAGCTGCGTTCATTCGAACAAGGGGTAACAATGGCGGTCGTCTTAGGCGCGGTGCTTGCCACACCGCCCCGCATCAGAGATGGTGCGCAACGACCGGGCAGAGAGAGCGAACGTATAAGAGCCTTAACCTCTCAGTTCGCAGGCTGTGCTCCCACGCGGGGCGTAGAGCCTTACCATGTAGTGTGTAATTCATGTTCCTAACTAGAAAACTTTAAATTATTTATCATAATGCGACAAGTTCAGAAGTATAGAAATATTGATATTAATTCAATTCTATTAGTTACTACATCATAATGCTTATAGTTATACGAGGAGGTTTTGAAAACTTATATCCTAATCGATGTCTAATAATTTTGCTTTGAATCACATGAGATAATTAAAATAAGTAGCGGTTACCTAATATATCAGGCGGTCCACTGTGGTAGTTAAATTGACAAATAGCATAGACATCTAGTAGAAGCAACTGACTTCCTAATGGTTGAAGATTGTGCATCCATTGACAAATTGGTGGACAAAATGTAAAAGGGAAAAATCCAGCCACAGCACGTATTTTGATTCCTGAATTAAAAAGAGATTTGTCAGCAACTTCTGATTCAATACAAACGGGACGCTGATATCCACCAGATTATCATTGATGGCGAGTTCTAAACACACCATTACGACCCGGAGAGCAAGAGAATGGAGTATATTCTTCGCTTCGGCAAGAAAAATGCTGACGGCCATATTTTAAAATTAGAACGACATACGACATAAACAAGATTGAATTTTTTAAGTAAGGCAACACTATCAACTTCAGCCAGTATGTGAACACTATGAAAAAACATCCAGGTCGACTACAGCGGGTAAGACCTAGCACCGAAACAATTCTTCGACATGACAATGCTCGTCGACAGGGCACAGGAAGCATTACAGCGTGTGAAATTTAATGTTTTATCGTACTCGTCCTATAACTAGTACTTTGTCCTTGGGATTTTGTTTTTCTTCTGAAGCTAAATAAAAACCTACAGAGGCAGCATTGCACAAATGGCGAGTAGGTAGAAGCAACGAAGTAGACAGAATGAAAAACTTGTTAGGTCTTGACATATGTATGTAGACAGAGAGTGATTTTGTAAAAAAAAATAATGACACCTTTTGATAGGAAATTCCAAACTGATAGAAAAGATATACCTTATTTGTTAATAAAGTTATCGCACAGGATACATGACTTTTCAGAACACCTTCATACTTTTTTGTTATAAATGACTATGTTCATATGTTGAGAGAGAAGGTAACCTGGATTGTCTAAAATTGCGTAGGTTTAGTCAATGTCTAATTATCGCATAGACGATTACATAGATAAGATAAATAAATCATAGTACTCATGTACTTTATGGATGAAGTGGTATTTATATTTATGCCAAAAGTTTGAACGAAACGTGATCGAAATAGTTTGGTTTAGACAAGCTACTTTAATAGTTTAATTATATTTTGATGAAAACAACAGATAAAGTTCCAAGTAAGATTGTTGAATCCTACATAAGAAAATGTAATTTCCAATGCTTAATATTTCTTGTAATCTACACACCGTTTTCAGAGACCATTATCTTTTCTTAAACCTTAATAAGCTCACATAAAGCATACGCACTCACACAAATAATTTATTGTGAACAAACAAAATGAGCAAAATCAATCGTATTCCCAAGATTTGCTCAATTTATAGAAATATGACGCAGAGGTGCAAAGCTTGAATGAAAAATAACTATACGATTAAAAGCATTAAGAAAAACAAGCAAAATTTCAATAAGCGATTCTTGTTGAAGAACAAAATTATTTTTTATTATAGGAGACGCAAGAAAAATCTATACTGACCATATCACTTATTTTGCTTTATACCTAAATTCACATCTTACTTGGAACATTCGAAGAAATTTACTCAAGTTGATTCCCACCTTCTCACACAAAACACTTCATTTCGATCATGAAATAACTTAAAGCACTATCGGTGAACAAGACAAGCCAAAACTAGTTTTGTTTAAAGGTTTAAAGTTGCATTTAATTCAAAATCACTTTTTTATCTCTAAAAATGTATCTTGTTTGTTAGAAAACATAAGTATTAATTTTTATTTGAACAATTATTTCAAAAGTTTAAGTCATCAAAGACAGACTCCAAAATTTGAAAATGGTTAGATTTAAAACTAGAGACAAAACCGACAACGTTGCAATATGGTTGAAAGAGTACATATTTTTTAATAGTGAAAATTAAAATCGAAAAGTCGGAACTGGTTTTTTGATAGCAAATCAGTTAAAAAGCAAGAATTTTTACACCGATAAATGAAAGACTATGCCAAGTAACAATAGTAGTAAAAATAGGTATTATAAATGGCCATGCACCAAATGAAGAGAAGTAAGAAAAGATTAAAAATGACTTTTGTGAAAATTTAGAGAACCTCTACGATCAGATTAGTCAAAAAAATAAAAACTGTAATAATAAATGGCTTTAACGTAAAAATTGGAAAGAAAGAACCTTTTAGATTCACATTAGACCAAGATACCAAACACAAAGAAACAAATTAGAATATAACACGATTAATAAGACATAAAAAGGCTGCAGGATAATATTAAAAGAAGAAAAATGCATAAAAACACTTAGGTAGCGTGCGTCTGATTAACCAAGTGGATCACGTATCAATACAAAATAAACATGAAAATAGCGAAAAATGCTAAGTCAAGGGCGGACGCGAACGTAGATAATACCTAGTAACAATCACAATGGGAAGTAATCACGTGATTAAGAAAACGCAATACAAGAGAGCAAGAAAAACAGAATACGAGGTACAACAACTAACACAAGAAGAACAAAAGAAAAACGAAAAACAGAACTCTTAAATAGTTCAAGTTAATCTGTAAAATAAAACACGAAAAACGCTACAGGTAAAAAAGAAAGTGATAGAAACTGGAAGACAGGGAGATAGAAAAGAGTACGCAAACCAAAAGAGCGTATAGGAAAGCAAATAGAAATTGATGAAACGAATAGATCAGATTGAAGAACATTTTAAAAATAAAAATAAAAAATCTTTACCAAGATATAAAGTTAACCAGAAAAGGATATCAACAAACACAAATGGCATATAAGAACGAGAAGGGAAAAAGAATAAGTAACAAAGAACGAGGTCTATTGAACGAAAAGAAAGTAACAACCCAAGAAAATGAAAAGAGAACAAAAAAAGGAAAAACTACGGAAACACAGAAAAAGAAGATGAGAAGACAGAGAACGCAGAATTCCCAACAACAGACGAGATACGACACATAATAAAAAATATTAAAAACGAAAAACTTTCGAGAGAAAATTGAATAAAGAACAATCTAATCAAATACGGAGAACAATTAAGCGTAAAGACACACAAGTTGATCACCAAAATTTTGCAACAATTAGATTCCAAAAGAATAGACGGAAGTGATAACAACCACAAGAAGTAAGAGAAGATGATTATAAAGGAATAGCCTTACTGGATGCAACCTGCACAAATGATTTGGTATACTCCTAAGAAACACAATACAAATTATATATAAAAAAGCAAATAAGAGGAATACCAAGCAGGATTTAGAAAGGGCCGTTCAATCACTAACCAACTGTTCATCATAAAAGTAACACAAGAAATGTGCTGGAAATACAATACAGAGCCATGTTGGTTTCATAGATTTACAAAAGGCATACATCCTAAACAAAGACAGGGAACTGTCAACGATCCTATTCAATATAAGCCTGGGATATGCAATGAGCAGTAAAATAAACAGAACAGGAAGAATAATCAGCCACACATCATTGCACAGCGTACGCAAACAACTTAGTGTTAATAGTGAACAACAAAGAAAATATTATATAAGTAATAAAGTCAACAAAAAGACGAAGCAAGTAAAACTACATGTAAACAACAAGAAAGCAAAGTATGTGGGGATGAGGTATCAGCCTAGCACAGCAGAAAGCCGAAACCTAATAATCGAACGACAGGACGAGAAAGAACTGGGTGTTCAAATAGCAAAAGATGGAAGAGAAGAGAAATCAACAAAAATGAGACTAACAAGATGTTATAAAACATGATATTTTAACAGCTATACTAAAATCAAAATGTATATCATCTAAGACTAAAATACGGTTTTGTAAAACAGTACTCAGACTGATAGTAACATATGAATAGCAAAAAAGTCAAACTGCTGATTTAAAAGCAAAAAATTTTAAGAAATATATAAGGAGAATATAACAAAAACGGGGAGTGGCGAAGAAGGACAAATAAAGAACTAGAATAACAATACAAAAATGAATAGTACCACAGTATGTCAAATAACGAGTCAGATGGTTAGGGCACATATAACAGAATCACCAAGATAGTACTAAAGACAAACTCAACATAGGTAAAACCCACAAGAAGGCCAAGGAGATGGAAGAAAGAAATGAAACAAGATCTGAAAGAAATAGAAATAAGGGAAAAAACCTCTGGTCTTAAAGAATGAAGAAAAATAACCCCCCCAATGGGCGATGTGGGCCTGTAAAAGCTACATATACATACCAAGGGACTTGGATGATTTTATTTCAAAGAGGGTGGGGAACTGAAAAATCGTTACTCCATATGTGCAGAATAGTAAAAAAATAGCTAACTTTTATCTGATGAGAATTTTCATCTAGAAACCCTTATTACATGTTTCATAAGAAAAATCTTGGACTAAATATTTTTCACCACCGTCCTCTCTTTATTTTAAGTGAATTCATTAAAATGATATTTACGTATTATATTCTGAACAAATACTAAAAATTTTAAAAACAGTTGAGTATAAATAAAAATGAATACAAAACATCTTTGGCTATTTTAATATCGAGAAAGTTTAGTTGGATTTATTTATATTAAAAGAATTCTCATCGTCATGGCAGGCTCGAGACCATTGCTACATATGTTAATAGCATAATCCTAACTGCTAGCGCATGTTGTATGAGCTACGGGAGAATAATTAATCCCTAACCGCAGCCGCTGCTCAAATCTTCCTGAATCATGTAAATCACGCGCTGGCGAGAATTACACTCGAGAATAATTACAAAAATAAATTTCCTGGATTTTGTCCCTTGTTTTTTTCCTAAATGCTTATGTTTTTCACTCTCAGACTGAAAATTCAGAAATAGAATTCTTTGATAGTCAAGGGCACTATAGCCACAACTTTATCATTGTTTCTACATATATTACAATTGTCTTGAAAAGCATTACTCTTTGCATGGCAGCAAAGAAAGTACTCAAATAATACTATTAGCAGACTAATGAATATATGTGAATGCTTCATCTCCACATAAAAATGTATTTGCTGCTTTGTCCGTAATGTGATGTATGTGACATATACTATCTTATCATGAACATCATGTAGTATAATCTATGTTAATTGCCTTAAGATCATTGAACTGACTACTTTTTTAAACTTCTTTTAAAAGAAACTTCAGCCACTGTTTCATATTCATTAATCATCACTCCGTCAAATTGACGCATATTCCAACTACAGTTCAAAACTAACGTTGAAGTCCGTACCAGAATCGACAAATTTATAGTTTTGAAGCCATCAAGTTTTTATTGATGAATCTTCAAACTACCAAATGATAGTCTTCCGTTACAATGGAAAATCTCTCAATACTCGACTTCTTTTTCTTTCTTTTTTAATATTCAAAGTTTGACAAACAATCAAACAAAATCATTAATTTATACACTTCACATAATTAACTTCAATTCGAATGATCTTGACCTGCGGTCCTTGTTAGACCTTTTACATAAAAAAACTTCGAAAAATATTCGCATTAAGTGGACACATCTTGTGACCTTGAAAAATACAATTAAAATAATTTTACTAAAATAGGACCAACTTTAAAACCATACCACGATGTTCAATCAGTCGACATCACACGTAAAAAATCGCACAATTCTTTATGGTTGCATTGAAAAACTGCGCCCATTGTAAAAACCCACCGACCTGAAAATGTCACCATTGGTTTGGATAATGCGATTATGATAACTATCACCTTGAAACGTTGCTCTAGAAATAAGTTGCCAAAGATTACCAGCTCATAAGTGCATCGGAATAGTTAAGGTTTTTTTCTTGTAGAATTGCGCATTTAAAATTAATTGGCACAAAGATAAATAAAACGAGAACTCAAATTTGCATACCATTAAAAATAAAGAATCGGTGTTGTTCACAACAAATCGGCAACGGAACTTTACCGAATAAACATAATTTCAGGAAATGTCTAAACAACATATACAGGGTGCTTCTTAATGATGTACTTAAAATAATAAAAAAGAAATAGAAAAGTCAAAAATCAATTTGGTAATCAAAATAGCAAAGGATCGTTGAATCACAAATATTTAGTTTGTTTATGCAAAACACCATTTATAATTTAAAAACTGAAGATATTTTTAAGGAAGAGTGTAAATCAAAACGTCATCATACTACTGTTGCAGATACTAAAAACGTTGTAACCGAAAACTCCAGAGTTCATCAAAGACACACGTGGAGAGTAAAACGAAATGGCCGACAAAATGGTATGTAATAGGTTATCAAATAGTATAAAGAACAAAATAAAAATGTTAAAGCAAGAAATCTTTAATTGCTATTTAACTACACTATCATGAACAGACAATAGTATCAGGAAAATTGCCAAAACAAACTAGAGGACGAAAGCAAGAAATCCCCCACTAAGAAAACAGAACACTGAATAGGTCAGCAGAGTTCTTTGCTCAACGCTTCGCTAAAGTATTATATTTACCCCACATTCTAATGCACCAGATGATGAGATAAAGTGTTTCCTAGAGGCACCTCCACAACTATAATTACCTATTAACTTTACCGTCACAGAGATATATACAGAAATTCAACATCTCAACAAGAAGGCTCCTGATTGATGAAATGGTATACTATTCTTAAGAATTATTTTCAACTCTATATTACCCATGAAATACTGGCCATCGCCCCTTAAAAAATCTCATTCTATCGCCCAATAAGTTTATTGTCCCAAATCTCTAAACTATTAGACCGGCTACTAATTAAAAAATTAAATTAAACTGATTTACTAGAAAACTGCATCTCGGGCCACCAATTCGGATTCCGAAATTATCATTCCACCATACAGCAGTGCCATCGTGTTTTAAATACAATTACCAGTTTTTGAGAACAAATACTAATGTCCAGTAGCGTTCATAGATATTAAGCAGGCCTTCAACAAAGTGTGGCACGATAGCCTTTTATACAAGCTTAAGTTATTTCACCCAAGCGAATTTTATCTACTTACCAAGTCTTATTTGTTTGACAGGTACTTCCAGATAAAACAAACAAAGTTATTCCGATATTCATACAATTACTTCCGAGTGCCCCAGACAAATATTTTGGAACCTCTATTATACACATTATACACCTACAACAGTTGACACGTATGTAGACACTTTTGTTAATCATATTGTCCTTCTCTCAAAATATACTGATCCTCACATAGCCGCAACAAACCTTAAATCACTTATCCCTCCTAGAAACCTGGTTAACTAAGTGGCGTATTAAAGTTAATAAGGCAAAAAGTATTCAGGTCAACTTCGCTTTCAATCGCACGGAAAATCAAATGAAGCACACTACCTGCGCCTTCACCTGAACAAAAAACTTACATAGTAGCACCATACACTAAAGAAAAAGAAGACTGACTTACGAATTAAAAAAGAAAAGAACCGAGTGCTCAATAGAAACTCGCGCTTATTTCTAGAGAACAAGATTCTACAAGATGATAAGCCAATATGGACATATGGCATTCAATTCCTAGGCTGCTCTTGCAAATCAAATGTCAAGATCATACAACGCCTACAATCCAAAACTAAGAATGCTCACAAATATCCCATGGTATATTATGCCACTACATATAGATAAGAAGGAAATCATTGAGAAACACGAACAAGTCGACATCGCAAGATTTGATAGCAAGTCTACGTCGACAATTTACACAATATTCAAAAAGAAAAAAGCAATAAGAATCTAGGTGCAGCTTCAGGGGTCACGAGAGTATCAAAGCAACGGTCACGTGTTACTTCTTGTAGGAATTAACGAGAAGCAACTAGCAGGTGATACTATAACCCAGAATTTAATGTGCGAGAAGGCCAGGACCTTGTAGTGACAAGTACCTCAACACAAAACGAAGAAGGATTCAAGGCGAGCAGAGGACGGTTTGATAACTTTACAAAAAGAAGTGGCAGCCATAGTGTTGTGACGCTGTAAGTTTGAAAGCTAAGACAAGTAAAGCGTTTGCTGCTGAATTTCAGAAGCTAATGATTTCCGAATGTTACCTACCACAGTAAGTTTTTAACTGCTTTAAGATCGTCGTTATAACCTCAGATGGGTTCACTTAGAGAACTCTCAGTTCTGCTTGGAAAAAATTGTAGTCTGATTGTTCATGAACAGGAGCTACCAATTGTCGATGGTATTGTCTTTAAAGAAGACAATGGGACTGGCGGTAAATGAGGACAGCATTGAAGAACTGGTAGAGGAATATAGTCAGGAGCTGACCACCAATGAAGTGATGGATTTGCATCGTGAGCAAAAACAAGAGGTTACAGAGGGTATCTCATTTGACAAAGAAGAAAAAAAATCTATAAGAATTTACAAACTAAAATTAATATGAAGCGTAACAAATTAGAAGATACAGATTTAGTGTGTTCATTTTAGTCGAGTAATAGCGTTTGATCTCCAAGTTTTCAATTATTTGATTAATAATTCTATGCATTTTAATAAAAACAAACTGATGGTTAAGAACTGAGTTTTTCATTTTTAACTGCTTGCAGGTGTTTCAGCAGAAGTTCTTCAAAGACTTTGGATAAAAAAGGCAACATATTTATAGGTCTATACGATTTGAGTTGCATTAGATTTCCAAATTTGGGTAACACTATGATCTAAACCATTTTCTACTGACTGGAGAACTATTTCTCCTTCAAAACTGCATGGAAGCCATACATGATATATCTTTCATACAGTTTTCAGACTTCTCTTAAAGCTTTCTCTTGAATTCGTTATGAATTATTATTTTGACTTCAATAGTTGTAATACGTTTGGGTGGTAAGCACATTTGAAATGGTGCATTAAGCTCTTGTTAAATGTCATTTTTATCTTGAGGGGTAGTTGCAATATACCATTGGAATACTTTTGAAAAGTGTTCGGAAAACGCGACGGTTTTATGCGCATTACTTGTTAGCCAATTATCATCTGCAATTTTCACAGGTGCTGGTGCAGTCTGCACTCTAGTTGCATTCCACAGTAAGTAGTCTGTAGCCTATGAAGGGTTTAGTTTACTTTATTACTGAATAGATTCATTCTTAAGTCTTTGGAGCACTTGATTTAGTTCTTTAGTAATTTCATTTGGGGATTAAATATTTAACATTTACTGGAACTGGTTCTTTAATGTGTTTCGGTTTTATCAGGTGTTAATTGCCAAGTTGCGTTTTGAACTTTTATATAATTATAGGTAGTGTAGTAACATCTTATGTTACAAGTAGTTTTACAAATCGATAAACAATGTAACTAAATTAATGATAATTAAGTGATGTTTGCAGAGAACGAATCAACATGGTACATAAGAAAGATCTCTTTAACCCAACCCCATATTTATTTTCGAATTATCGATTTAAAAAATTACTCCATTAGTATTTGGAACACCCTTTATAAATCAGGAATTACGCTGTAAGATGCTTCAGTCGTCTTAAACCTTTTGTCTGAGCGTGTTCTACATCTCTCACAAGGCGACCGTCTGATAAGCCTACTAGAGTAGTTTTCTATATTGTGGACTATATTTCCGACCCAGTTCCATTTGAGCTGTTATGCATTTTAATCTTAATCTAATTCATTTGTTTATTCTTTGTTTATACTTTAGAGATATTCCAAAAATGTTCCTCTTGATTCTTCTTTCTTTTGATTTATTTGAAATTTACGTAGAATGGACTTGGTCAATACTCAGGTTTCGCCTCCATATAATATTATTGGGAGTATACACAGATGGTACCACTGAATTTTCAGGGAAAAAGATACATTCATCTCCATAAGGTTTCTGTATTCTTCTATTTTCTTTTTCCTAGTGTAATTATTTTTGTTTGTTTACTTTTGCAATTTGCTTGTTTTTGATTGTAATTTGTTGTTTCATATCTGTTTTATTTGATACCTACTTGTGTCTTCTGGTATTTTAATTCAAAGTTCACCTTCTTCGTTGTGATCCACTGCAAACAGTCAAATGTAATTCATAAGCAATTTTATACAAGCTAATTTCCTGCTCACGTTGTTTTTATTTTTTATACCAAGAGTTCATAACTCGACAACTATCATATAATCTTATAAGCAATAGCAGTTTTACTTCAAAATTATCTTACTTAAATTTTATCCAAAACTTATTCAAGTGCAATTGTTTTAATAATTCATTTTGTTATATTTATACTACTGTGTACAAATATAACCCGGAAATTTTAATTGAAACTACGCGGGCATTTCGTTGGGCACAAACCTTTTTAGTTTTAAGTTGATAGGACTGCTACTGACATCTGTGTCAAATTTTAGGTTAATATCTTAATTAGTTGAAGAGTGACGCTCGTTTTCGTAAACAACCAAAATTAACTTTTTCGATTTTTACCATGTCAGAAAATATTCAACAAAGAAGTTCGATTAAATTTTGTGTTAGAAATGATATTTCTGCTGCGGAAACGCTCAGAATGTTACAAAAAGCCTTCGGTGAACAGGCTATGTCTAAAACACAAGTATACGAATGGCATACAATGTTCAAAGAGGGTCGTGAAGGCGTTGAAAACGAACCACATCAAAGACGTCCAAGAACATCAACTGACGAACAGCACGTCGCGAAAATTACGGAATTGGTGCTCCAAAATCGTCGATTGACAACTAGAGAGCTTGCTGACATCGTTGGCATTTCAAATGGATCAGTCAACACCATTTTGAGGGAAGTTTTGTGCCTCAAAAAAGTCAAATCTCGTTTGGTTCCAAAAACCCTCAATTTATTCGTGACCATTTCGCTAAAAATTCCACCCATATCGTTTCGCAACCGCCGTATTCGCCTGATTTAGCTCCATGTGACTTCTGGCTATTCAGCAAAATTAAAAGACCGCTCCGGGGACACCGTTTTGACACGATAGAAGAGATTCAAGCCGAATCGAAGAAGGTGCTGAAGGCCATACCGAAACAGGACTTTTCAAAGTGTTTTGATGAGTGGAAAATTCGCTGGCATAAATGCATTGCAGCCGAGGAAGATTACTTCGAAGGCGTTGAAATAGATTTTTAAGAATAAATAAGGATTTCAAAAATTATAACAAAATTCCGGGTTATATTTGTATACAGAAGTAACATCTTAAAAAAATTGTTCTACAAATCCAACACTACTTTCATTTGTAAATTATATCAAAAATTTTACAGCTATCACCACAATTCTATTAGTTTGATATCAAGCTAAAATGTGGATTTAAACTTATTAACAAAGCAATTTAATTATTTCATTAAACGACCTTCACTGCGGCCTATCATTATCTTTTCAACACACAAACCAGTTCCTAATCCTAATGTTAATCCTAATCCTTGGAAGTGTAGCGAAACCATAAATGCGGGAATTAATTCGAGCTCGTGAACTTCAGTTGGCATAGTGCTGTATTTCCTTTGTTGGTATATATAGTAGAAAATCTAGTCCAGCATTATTCAATTATGAAAATCAAATATTCATTGGCCAATTCCATAAATACGACAATATCGACAGTAAAACATTCTACCATTTTCAATCGAATTTCATGATCGGCAACTATATCACAGTAGACGTGTAGTTCAAATCCGGTTTTTTATGCACACATTAGCTACTTTGAAGAACACTCCGCTGCTTTTGTAGAATTAGGGCTTCGATCAGCAAGCCTTATAGCAAGCGCATTGTCCTTAACTAGTTATTTTTAGTCGGCCTCTATGCGGTTGGTTTTTTAACACGCCAAATCCAACTACTGCACAATACGGCCTATATTAATGGTACAATAATTCAAAACGTTTGCAACTTAGTTACCCTTCATTTAGTTATAATTATAACAAACAAATTTGTAGAATATACAGGGTGTTTAAAAAGATTACCAGCAACTATAAAGCTTTTATAAGTTATGATGAAGCACACAAAAGATGATAAAATATATAAAAGGTAAGATAGCTTGGTCAGACAAAAAAAAAGAAGAGAAAAACAATATGAAAAATAAAACATCTTCTCTAGCAAGTAGCATTCATACGGATAGAAGCAAAACATGTAAAATTAAGAAGATAGAAATTAGTGAAAGTACAGGAAAAATTGACAGTTCGTGACAAATGATTAAAGTACTAGTTTTCGATGAGAACATACCTGGGTTCGATCTTAGGTTCTAGATGTAAAAATAATTGAGTACCTGCGTTCAATTCGAACAAGGAGTAATAATACGGTTGTCTAAGGCAAGGTACTTATCACATCACCCTGTGTGCGGAAAGGTCGGACAGTCAGCGCGAAAATATGGAAACCTCGACTATTCAATGCACAAGCCAACTCGCCACTATTATAAAATTATAACATTTAATTTGGAAAGACAAGCGTGAACTATGAACTATGCAAGCCATGCCAAAGCACTTTCACACAATTATCAATAAACATTATGTTGCCTAAAATTGCAAAAATCAAAAGTATTACTTGTACTCAAATTAAGGAACGCACATACCTTACTATAACTACAAAATATATAATAAAGGAGCTATAGACGAAAAACATACGAATAATTTATTGACCAACGAAGACAAACGGAAGGACAAAACAAAACAGTTTCAAAAACACTCAAATCAAAAATATTTATAGAACTGAAGATTAATGATACATAACTGTAACGATTATGGTTTCGAGATAAAGCAGACCACAAACTCCAAAAAATTGAATACATACACGATTTAAAAAAAGGCTCTAGAAATGATAAGTAATTCTGTAAAGCTAATAAATCCCAAAATTATATTTTCCAAATCACTGTTTTTTGAGAGACTTAAAACTAACGAACCAAACCTAACAGCAAAATTAATTTCCAAATGCAATTTTCTAGTTTGGTTTAGAGGCGTGGAGTAAATCCGAAAGAGTATCCAACATAAATTATTCACAAATGTAGCTTGCCGTATCTACTGGCAATCAAAGTAGTCGTAGTTCAAATTTTTTCTATGTTAGCACAACCATCACTGGTATTCACTCCTAATTTCAGTTTGATATATTGAATAGTTTATAAGATACAGCAGTTTGTTAACATTACCTCGATTTTTAAAATGTCTAATATTGAATAAAGTTGCATGAAATTTTGTGTTAAAAATGGAATCAATGCTACTGCAGAAAGTACTCGACGACCCATATTTATCGATAAAACTGTATTCCAGCAGCATAAGTTGTTCAGAGAAGGTCGTGAATCTGTAAAAGATAAACCTCGTTATGGTCGTCCATCGGCTTCAATAACCGAAGAAAATAATAAAAAATAAAAACAAAGTACGATACAATGATTAAAGAAAAGAAGGAAAAATGAAAAAGTTTATACAAACTGGAACTGTGGAAGATAATAATATATACAAAATAGCATGAACAGAAACAAAACAGATTACAAAAAAGGCTAGGAGAAATCATGGAAAGAATTTGAAAACAAGATGAAAGAAAATTATTTAGAAAATCAAAAATTATTCTATAATATCCTAAATCAGTTAAGACTACAAAAACCTAAATTAAAAAACATAAAAGACAAAAATGAAATGTGATTACTGAAGATAAAGAAATAAGGCAAAGATGGAAAGAATATTTCGAAGAATTAACTGAATTTAAACAAGATGAAGAACAAGATACATAGGAAATAAGGACAGAACATGAAGCAGTACATAATGTACGTAAAATAACAAGAGAGGAAGTCACTGAAACAATTAACAAGCTTGAATTAGATAAAGCATCGGGAGAAAACAAAATCACAGGAGAAATATTAAAATATATGGACAATAAAGCTACAGAACAATTTCTTGGCCTACTAAATGAAATAATAACCCATAATGTAATATCTTTGGAGTGAAATTTTGGAATCATATTAATCATGCATAAAAATGGCGACACAAGACTGTACAAACTATAAAGGAATTACACTAACGAGCATACCTGACAAAATATTAACTCAAATAATAGAGATGGGACTGAGAGAGAAAAGTCAGAAGTACAGTTAATTGTTATAATTAGACAGCTAGGAGAAAAACTGAAAGAAAGGGAAGGCAATTCACATTTGTTTTATAGACTTAAAGAAGGTCTTTGATTCAGTCCAGAGACAAGATGTCTGGGCAAGTTCGGAAAAAAGAATTAGTAGACGTCCTTAAAGTACTATACAAAAACAACAGAAATAAATGAAAGACACACAACGATGACTCGGCAGAATTCGAAACGAAAGTAGGACTAATACAAGAATCTATACTTCTATGTGCACTTCTATTTTTCGATAATCATATTATAAAAACATATAAACAGGAATGTAGCAAAATGGAAGTGGGAAAATGGAGATTAAACCAAATAACACTACATAAACTGCTATTTGCAGAGCATATGGTATTAGTAGCAGAGACAGAAAAAAATACTACACAACCTTAATATTTACCAAATGGAACTCCAGTAAATGAACATGGACATAAACATAAGAATGATTCTATTAAGAAAAGATTCGAATCACCATATCAATATAGACGGGCATCAATTAGAACGGGTAACAAAATATCTGGATACAATAATAGAAGACAACGGGGAAATAGACAGAGAAATAACAAAAAGTTGTCGACCATCTCTAATCTAGTGAATCTTGGACGATCAATAGAAGAACCATTGTAGTATATTACTTTTGGTTATAATCCGACATCTAACGATAAAAGAATTTTTAGCTTAAATAAAAATAAAGTAATGGGAAATCATCGTTTGAGTGTAAGATAGCTTGCTGAAAATGGCATAGCAATAGGTTCAGTAGACGCAACTTTAAGTGACGTTTTGGGCTGAAATTTTATTCAGCAAAACTCGATAATCATTATTCGTAAGTTTTTCGCCAAACATTTAACAAATATCTCCCCACAAGCATCGTTTTCTCCAGATATGTCACCATACGACTTTTTCCTGTTTAGTAGATTAATAAACCACGTTGAGGAACCCGATTTGAATCAGTTAAATAAACAAACAAAAATTGAAGGAGGTGTTAATGAAAATCCCAAAAAGCCAATATGAAAAGTTTTTCCTAGATCAGAGCGTATGAAGATTACTTTGAAGTATACCAAATAAATTTGGATGAATAAATACATATATGTGTTTTATTCAAACAATCACCTTACTTTTTGAACAGAGTAATATACTGCTACAAGTAAATCTATCAATTAATAGATTTGGTAGCATAGTGGTAGTTCTCCCATCATTTAACGCCCAATTATCACCTCCCACAAATCTATAAAATATTTTTTCTCGCTCTTTCAAGTAAAGGCAACATCGTTGATAATAATGTTAATGACTTTAGTTCCTCTTTTGAGAGCAAAACATGTGTAACCAGTTCTCCCAGCCCTTCAGCCGTTTAATATATCACAGTGGCAGTCATATTAAACGTCATTTATTAATCCTATGCCTCTTCATCTTATCTTTAATAGTTTAGTACTTGTTCTTCCTGCTATTTATTTTAGAATTGTTTCAAATTGTTCATTCCGTTTTTTGATCGAGCTATAACACACGTGTACTGTAAAACCCCAGCAAATTCAAAACTTCTTCGTTGGACTAAGTCACAACCCCAGCTACCAGAACTACCAACTTGATGTGTAAATGTTACATCGTACAGATGTCTTTCATATGATCTACGTTACTTTCAAACCACAGCACAACTACTATTCATGCCATCTAAGCCGTAAGTTATAATTATGTTAGCTAACTGATTATGAGAAAACTTGATTTTACGTAAAGACTAACCATATGATGATGCTCTTAAATCATAACACAACTCTAAGTAAACAGCAGATATAACATGCATATACTTACATCCACGCATATATTTGAAAATTTTAAATTCAGGCGCAGATGACATTACTGGTTTTATTGGTACCGAATTTTGGTGGTCGCAATAGTCAAATTTTGAAATTTAATCAACAGATCACGACAGCCACCAATATCAAGTACTAAACTTTAATGTTACAAATCTGTTATTTAATATATTTGCATTAAAAATTTGATTTCACAAATTGGATGCGTAGTGAATTTCATAAGCCTCGGACACTTTACATAACAAGAGAAAATTGTTGTGGATGTAAATCAAAAACGAAATTAACACATTTCAGTTTTTCCAAAATATTTCTAAATTAGAAAAAGATCAAAACAGCACAAAATCGGCGTTTGTTACTAATAAACTTTCCTATTTTAACCGAAGAATAATTTCTTTTCGAAATTCTAATGCTGGCATTGAATCGTGGACACACTGTATAATTAATTGTGAGAATTTGAGCTTTAAAACGTTACTTGCAACAATAAAGAGAATAAAATTGCTCGTTTTCCTTCTTATCAGCCCTTGGCTATGTCAATTTTTTAAACATCCTGTATCATAGATTAAATAGAAAATCGAAAATAAATGTGAAAAAATGAGAGTAATGGTTGAAAATTAACATCTTTACATAATAACAAATGATTAATGTAAATCTACACACTTTTTGAAGCATTCGTGCAATGCATTGAACAATGACAGAAAAACCCGCGTGTCCACTAACAACCAGCCGCAGCCGCGCTTAAGACCGGGTGTGTAGAATAAATGAATAAATGTAACGACTTTGTATGAATAAACAATTTGGTGTACGTAGATTTTTCAAAAATTTTTGCGTACTCTGTAACTTTTGGGCATTTTTAAACTGTTCGAAAATGTGTTTTTTTTTATAATTTTAAAATTGAACTGTTCATAAAAGTAGAAAGGTTAATAATAAAATGTATTATAAAAACGAAAGTAAACGTTAATATATAACTAAACATTAGAATATTATTCTTCTAATCCTTATGCCTTTTCAAGCGTCCTGATTTGGATTCTAGGTCATCCTGTACCCATTTCTTCCAAGCCTTTCTATATCTTATCTCATCAACTGATTTCCCTTTCTTCTTCCCACTTCTTCTATATAATCTACCAATTTTCTTCATAGCCTGCCTCTTTGTTTCTTTATTGATTTTCCTATTTCCATTATACAGAGTGGTATCGAAATTAGTAGGACTGATTTTTTGAAAAAAAAAACTCTTCAAAATAGGCCTATTGGGCATCCACACACTTCTGGTAGCGAGCCTTCCAGGTCGCGAAGACCTTCTGGAAGTCGTCCTCCGGGATGCTGTTCAGCGCCCTCGTCGTTGCCGCTTGGACTGCTTCCACCGAGTCGAAACGATGTCTCTTGAGCTGCCTCTTGATCCGGGGGAACAGGAAGAAGTCGGGCGGTGCCATATCAGGGCTGTAGGGGGGGGGGGGTGAATCAACGTGGAAACGCCGAATTTGGCCAGGAGATCCCTCACAATCCACGGGCCGTGGCACGGCGCGTTGTCATGGTGGAGCTTCCACTTCCCCACCAGGTCTGGTCGCACGCGTGTGATCCGATTTCGCAGCCGTGTGAGCACTTCCAAGTAAAATCTTGCATTTACAGTCTGTCCAGGAGGTACAAACTCCTTATGGACAATGCCACGACGGTCAAAAAATGCAATCAACATCGATTTCACTTTCGATTTCGACATTCTGGCCTTCTTTTTACGGGGTGATTGTGCGGTGTGCCACTCTTCGCTCTGACGTTTTGTTTCCGGGTCGTATTTGTAGCAAAACTTGATGGCGTACAGCTGCTCCAAATTTCGCTCCATCGCAACTGACGACGAGGCGTCACAACAGGAGGTCACTAAAACAGTGGTCCACACTCGACTAACGCACGCAGGCGACTGCCGCAGGTCGAAACCCGTTCCCAAGGCTCCCTTCCATAACATCTGGCCTTGCAGACCCCCCTCCATCGCTCCGCGCGCGCGGAAAAAAAACAGTCCTACTACTTCTGGATACAACCCTGTAATTTTTGTTATTCTATCATGTTTCTTATAATATAACTACTAGTTTAATTGTTTATTTTCAATTTTTTTTTTATTATTGCTTTCTGTTTTATTTTTCTAAGTATTCGTTTTCCCCATATTTTTATATAAAAGTTTAAATTAGAGCTATCCTAGAGCGTAATCTTTTTTCTGGACCAGAATTTTCTGTTATCTATTTTGTTTCAATTACCTTTTTTCCAAATTACCTTCTACTTTTTCTTTCGCTATTCTAACTGCTTTTTTTACTTTTTATCTCTTTCTGTTATATCTGCCATTCTGCCTTTTAGTTTTGATTTATTTTTTCCAGGGAGATTTCTTTTCCATTGCTGGTGCCTTTATTTCATTATTCCACCATTTTGTCCTTTTAGTAGTTTTATAAATTTGCTTCTGCCACATATTTCCTCTGCTATTTTTTGTATTATTCTTTTTTAAGTTTTTTATTTTCTAGTTTCTGAAATTCCTAATTAATTCTTTCACGTATTTACTAATATATTTAAAATTGTTTAATTTATAAACTATTATATTTTTTAGTTATTGGTTCTAACCAAACATTGTACCTCTTTAATCTATGGTTAGGTTTTATCTTCGCTTCTTTCCTAGTTTCAATTTGTTAAATATTCTCTCTTATGATGTGTACTATATAGTCGATTAAACTCTTAGCATTTCACTCTTCTACAACAAGCCTATATTTATCTTCTATTATTTGTTGCCATTTTGTATTTCCTATTATTAAATTATTTCGTTGATAAAAATAAGTTATTTTTCGCTCATTTCTATTGTTTCCTCTCCCTGGTTCCCCATATAGCCTATTCAGTGATTATGGTCTCTAACTACACTGGCGTTCCAGTCTTCCATTATTATTCTTTTTTCATACTCTTCCCGTATTTTATCTTATACTGTTTATAGTTTTATATAAAAATACATCACTTCCTCATCTGTTCTCTCTCTCTTGAACCATAGATTTATATGATATGAACTTTTTGTTATAGTTGTAAACATATTATCATTCCTATGTTGACAATATTAAATATATTTTTTTAATCCACCTGTAATTGTTATTCCTACCCCTTCTTTTGCTCTTTGTTTTAATTTTACTTCAGAGTAGTATAATATGTAATTATTTGTGAGTTATAGCTTACCTCATTTTTTTTCTTTGTTTCAGTTTGTCCTAATATCTCAATATTACTGTTATCCAGCTCATCAATTATTTTAATTTCCTTTCTTGAAAATGTATTTTTATATTTCAATTTCGTATTCCTATTTCTTCATTTTTCTGAATATTCCAACAGATCATATGAATTACCTGTTATAATTCAGTTCTTCGCATGTATCCTTTTTAATATTTTTTATTCTTTGCCCCATTTTTACATTTGTCCTTTTACGGATCTCTGCATTCGTTCCCAATTTGTTTCTTCTATTCATTTTCATTGTCTGGTGATCTCTGGCTTACTGTTCTGGTTTTTGATTTTTTGTCGTATATTCACTTTGTTCCAAAGCTAGTGGGTAATACTCCCAATAAGTTTGGTAAATCACTCTAATCTTTTTTTTATCGTACTTTTCATGTGCTCAACTAATATTTCTTCTGTTCGTAGGTCTTTTTCATATAGTCCCCATAAACCAAATATTTTCTTTTTAATGTTTTTTGTCGCTTTCCTAATCTCATTTTTTTACTCGCGATATCATTTCTATCAACAGTGGGCCATTTTTTCCTTGTTAATCTTTTCTTCTCATTCTTCTCACTCCCTGGATTTCTCTTTCCACTTCTATTATAATTCCTGTATATCTTAATAGAATTCTAATATTTTCTTTTAACACTAGTTCCTCCCCATTTTCTGTTTCTTCTACCCCTTGTACCACTATTTTCTTTATTCTTATTTCTCTTTCCAATAATTCCATTTGATCCTTCTAATATTATCTAATTTAAGTTATATTCATTTGGCTCTTAAATCTAAGGTTTTTGTATAATTTATCATTTATTTTTTAATTAATTCTTAGGTAATTAATGACTTCCATATTGTTCTTGAGCATTAAATTAAAAATAAGAAATTCCAAGCAAAGGAGAGGGCAGAAAAACGATTACTAAACGGCTGCAGTGCCCATAAGTATGAGATTAAACGAACAAGTAGTCCTTAACACCCTCCTACGCTATTTTAACCACTATCACGTGGCTTTGCGAAGGCCCGAATCGACTCCTGGGAGAGAGAATCGCAGCTCTCAAAGCTATTTTGCCTTAATTTACTTTAGTTATGGTTATATTCAAAACTGAATTGCTTGCTGATTAGCTGCAACGCTGCCCTGACTTTTTAAAAATTGGTACAACTTTCTGGCTTAATTATTTTCAAATGTTCTTCTATCGTCCTTATAGCATGTTCCTTGTCTCTTCTATTATTTGCAGTATGCCTTAACCTCTGTGATTACAATTTTTAACTATAGCCTTAATTATTCTTTTCCGTTCATTAACATTTGTGTTCCGATTTTGTCTTTCTTATTTCGTAGTTAGTTAACATTAATCTCTCCATAAATTCCCAATAATCCTTAATTCTTCGATTTTATTGGTTTTTTTCTATTAATCTTTCTAAATACCTAACACATTACAGCATTTTTCATCTTAGTTTCAACTTTTCTGCATTCTATTTCTTAAAACTATTTTGTTCCTCTCTACTCTTATTTATTATTTAAAATCCCTTTAGCTGTTGCCGTCTATATATGCTCTTGTAGATTTTATTATTCTAAGAATATATGATCCATCTATTCTTTTTCTTTTTCTGATTTATCTTATTTTTAAACAGTTAATTCTTTCATTTAATTCACTATGATTTATTATGAATGATTTAAAATCTTCCTTCATCAAAAAATCTGTACCGAGTTTTATTGTCTGTTAGACTGGTTTCTTGAATTATCAAAATATATATTTCATATTTTTTCTTCTTGCTTAACCTTTCCCCTTTTAACTAAACGTCATACATTCCATGTTCCAATAACTAAACTTTTTACTGTATTAACTCACCCCGTTTGTATTAAAAACCACCACCTTGTTATTGTACAGCTTAATATTGAAATGCAAAAACGCATCGCTATAAAATAGATTGCTTGCAATAATTACAAAACTTTCGTTCGCAGTAATTTCTCATTAATTTATGAGCTATTATTAAACCCTCTGGTGGCTTTCTGCCATGCTTAATTGCAAATTTGAATAAAACTGCTTTATTTAGCGACTCATTAATTCAATTTCCACTTTTACAAAAGCTGAAGACCACAACCAAAGTTTCTTTAACTCTCTACGCGATATTGTTTCATAAGTGACACGTCAAGCAGTGATACCAAAATAGAATGCTAAATATGACGAATACGCCTAGTCTGACCATTAAAAGCTCATCAGTCATCGGCAGCATTTAAATTTAACTTTCATTTCCAGTTCTGATTCAAAACTTGCCCCCTAATTAAGCACAACTAAATTAGCTGTTAAACGTCCAATTAACTCGCAAAATAGTAAACAATCATGAAAATATAAAAATAAATCTATTTTACGTGCTTTAACGTTATTCACAACACAACTATGTTTTAAAATTCACGGAAACTTACTTTCAAAAACCGCTGTAGAAATACCAAATACCTCCAAGAATTCCATATTATTATTGAGAAGGAAGTAGTAGGAAGACGACGTTTCAATTTCTTCCTAGAAATGCAAATGTTGCAGTTTGAGTAAGCTGCATATTACATCAGAAGCCTTCCGAATCTCTTTTGACTAGAAAATATATTTGCAAGAATACTGTAATAGGTAAAAACGTATGCGTTTCACAGGGTAGTGCCCGATGCCTCTAAAACGAGGAATGACCTAAAAATATATGTCGATATAGACTAAAAACATATAAACGAAATAGCAACCTAATGACATAAGTTATTAACCAGGAGAAAATAAAAAATTCCCTTGTGGCAAAAAGTCTCCAAAAAGCAGGTAAATTTTGGATGTAAACCTAATTAGAAGTTAATGTGAGTATGACGAAAAATACAGTCATATCTGCTTACTCACTTATCCGGTCCCCCCTACTTTTGAACTTTGAGAATTTGTTCTAAATCTGAAAAATTAAAAACGCTTGAAAGCAGTTTTCTCCCGCTTCTTTGATCAATTTTGCCCATATAAAGTAATATATATATTGGAGTTGACAACTCTTTTAATTAATGACAATATACCAAGATTGGACTAAATTTAGGAATCTTCCAGGCAAGAGATACCAGGATAGATAGCATTAGAATGCAAAAATGCAGATGTTAAAAAAACATACTCAACTAGATGGAACTAGTGAAATTCTGTAAATATAAGAGATACTCTTCCATAGTAGTATTTATTTCGGAGCCGCGGTGTCTCGGTTGTCAAGATCTTCGTTCCTCTGTCCTGAGCCAGAGTAAGCGAGTTCGAGTCTCGCTCAATCCGTGTGTGAATGTCCTAGAATAAGTGCATGTTAGTGGGCACAACAAGCCCTTGCGGCTGCAGTGGCGGTAAGTGCGCCAATAATAATAATAAAAAAAACATTTATTTCAATTTACAAATTACGCAATAATTTGGTGCAATTTCAAAGATAAAGTAAAAATATTCTACAAAAAATCTAAAGTTTTCCTGTTATAGCCTTCGTTAAGCAGTTATAGCAAATAATAGAACAAAAAAAGTCCACATCATCAAAGTAATATAAAGTATTTATAAAAACATGTCACACTAAGAAACGAAAAATCAAGATGTTCACTGATAAAGAAATGACAAAACTGATGCGTCTAATTCTAGTTATATGGTGGTTAAGATCATTAACTTCCCAAGAAAAATTTGATGGTATTTATATTTAACTTTCACCTCGAGTTTAAACAGTTATAAAGATCTTCTAGCTGTTACAGTACTTCATAATGGACATGAAGGTCGTAACGTTAAAAATACATTCGGAATACAAAAGTAGAATCAAATATAAAAGCACAAACGATACATTCAACACTCTTTACAGTGCCATCTATATTAGTAAAAATCAGAAAACAAGAGCATGCAATGTTACGTAGCTGTCTAAATATCAACCATTGCCAATAAGGATTGTAACCCTCGTTTTTCTCGAGGAAAATGTGGGAACGTGGAACAATGTAAATCATTATTAAAGAGTTGTAAATCTATTACGATCAATTAAACAATAATATAGACGCGTGTTATTAAAAAGCTGGAAAAAGCGACGGGAGGACAGACCGCACGCAATAGAATTTTTATTTTTATATGTATAAAAGCCTAAAACGATGTGACAAAGTAAACGCCATTTTAACATCTTAAAAGTTAGCTTGACAGCAGTTAAGTCTTTTAAATTTAGTTACCGACCACATAGCCACTAGTGTTGAAACAGTATATCGCCAAACGTTATCTTAATATTTACCAAGTTAAACTCATATTATTGGTAATATCAAGGTGTAATTACAAAGCGTTAGTTTTTCCGCAGCATATCGTACCAGCCGGCCGCTGTGCTATGGCTATCGCCTAGCGCGGTGATTCTTCGGGTATTCTCAAGGCCACTCGGAAATACACGAATAATTGCTATATATTTCGGTATGTCAACATGACGTCCGCGCCCAATACAGCAATACAACAGAGTGAGACGGAATTCGTGACAAAAAACTTTATTGCGAACACGACTGAAATTCGCTGGCCGCCAAATTTTAGGCTTTTATACATATAAAGCCTTTTGCGTACGGTCTGTCTGTCCGTCTGTCCGTCGTTTTTTTCAGCTCCGAAACCAAAAGTGATAAAAATATTTTGTTTGTTCTATATGGCAAGGGAGTTCGAAAGAACTCAACTACAAAAGATTCCAATGTATCAAACATAAGGTATTCAATCAGTGTATGCTCCCAGTACTCACCTATGGGACTGAAACTCTGACTCTAATAAAAAAGTCAAACAAAATAAGAATTGAGTAACGCGCTATAGAACGATCTATGTTGGCAATATCACGGAGGTATAAAGTCACAAATAACGAAATACGCCGAAGAACTAAAATCACCAACGCAATTGAAAGAATCGTTTCTCTAAAATGGAACTGATATGAACAGGTTACGAAGATGTTGGACAACTAATGGACTACGCAAATAACGGAGTGGTGCCCAAGACAGTATGCGCATTAAATAGAAAATGTTAAAAGAAGCCTATGTTCAACAGTGGGCAACTGTAGAAGCTGTATGATGATGACATTTTAATCTAGTCATTCTTGACTAAAAATTATAAACTTAATGTCAACAGAATAGCAAAATCTTTTAAAATCATAATTTATTTAGATTCGCGGTTCCTTCACGAACGTAATTTTTGAACGCCTTCAAAACATTCGTTTGCGCTCTAAATCATGTGTTGGTTTTCCCAACATTTTTCTTATTCCTTCTTTTAAGCAGGCTATTTAGCCTGTTTCTAACCTCACACAGTTGTGCGGTACTGTGAGCCATATTAGGCTTACCCCGGGCAGGTGGCTAGCCTAACCCGTTCCCAACATTTTTAAGTTTCAAAAACAAATACTAATCATAGGGAGCTAAATCAGGTATATATCATGACTGCGGAAGAATCTTAATCCAGTCAACTTACTCTCATAGGCAAGCTTAAGACTTTTTTAGTCATTATAACAGGATTTTCTGCTGTCGCTATTTTCGACCTTTTCAAAAGCACTGTTAAGTAGTAGTCAATCAAAAAAATCCATTCCAAACAACTGACGCCATCACATTTTCCGCTGTGTATTGATAAATTCAACTTTCGTCCATAAAAATGTCTTTAATGCTCATTCTGTCACGTTTCTAATTCGTTCCTTAGTTTCAAATGGTTTCAGAGAAAGAACATGAGTTATACAATATAGGCAAAATATTTTCCCGATTAAGTAATCTGATTATTTAATCTCAGACTAAAGCCTTCAAATTATAACTTATAAGATCATGAGATTTTTCCCCCCATTGAAGTCTATGTGTGGTTTATTTTCAAAATTTTAAACTAGAGCATTTGCCAACATTGATCACATTTTTCCAAAAATATGCCTTTTTTAAAATTAATTTCTCCAATAAGGGATATATATATCTTAACATAGTAACCAACTTGCAGATGGGACATCGGCGTAATTTTAAAAAAAGTTTAAAAAATTGCAAATTTTGATAATTTTGAAATTGAAATATTTTTTCTGAGCGCTACTTGTGAGTTAGATGCATGAGATATATATCTTAGGTAGACCCTACTAGGGACAAGTTGTAACAAAAAGTATATCGTTATAGCTCGCTGTTTCAGTTTTTGAACAATTTTTATGTAACCCTTCTAATGGGCGTGAGGTAATAACATTTTTTTGATCAAAACCTATAGTCTCATGCAAACAGTTCATTTTTACAAGCTGGCATATGGCAGTAAAAAATTGCCAAACTTTTAAATTCTCAACCATTGAAAATGCAAGAAGAAAACAAGAAAAAGCTTGCGCCTTTGTAGAACATCTAGCATCCCTCAAAAAACCGGCCTGAAGATGAAAATGAACTAACTGAACTCCTAGAAACCTCTTTCCAACTGGAACCACCAGAACAACGCTTTAAAGCAACTGAGGTTGAAGAGGTTATTACAACCTTGCACACGAAGAAAGCCACGGGATATGACCTACTTACCTCACACAACTCTTTAATATTATGCACATTGGGTATGTCCCGGCTCACTGAAAATTAGCTCAAATTATTGTAATTCTAAAACCATACAAACCACCAAATGAATTAAATTTCTATCAACCAATCAGTTTCCTGCCTATAGTATCTAAGGTGTTCAAAAAGTTGCTACTAAAGAGACTCCTGCCAATAATTGAGACCAACGAATCAATTCCTGCTCAACAATTTGGCTTTAGGATAGTTGCATGCTATAACTGAACAATACATCGTGTAGTTCGGAAGATTAATGAAAGCTACGAAAATAAACAATATTGCTCTGTAGCGTTCTTGAACATATCGCAGGCATTTGATAGTCTGACATATTAGACTATTGCGTACCCTCTTCCCTCTAAATTACTTCATCATCCTCAAATCCTACCTCCAAAATCGACACTTCCTTATCAAGCTCGAAATTGAGTATAAGGAACTCTATCACACAAATGTTGGTATACCTCATGGCAGCGTGCTTGGACCACAATTATACCGATTATATACCGCAGATCTTTCTATTACACCAAACGTCGTAACTTTTTAGTTATGGGCAATGATCTACTATGTAAAAAATCGGCATCGAGTTTCAAGAAACTTTCTCCAAAATCTATCAACTTTTCATGGCCCAACTTGAAAGACGGATTTAAACTTTTTATAAAACTACTTTTGAATTATTGAGATTTAAAGTACAAGATTGAATAAGGAAAAGTAAACCTGATAAATTGCTACCGCGATTTAGACTGCAAATCTTGGTTCTATTCAGAAAATTTCGCACACGTTCTGATCAATGTAATTGATAATATATCGGATATAAGGTAACTCCGTAAGATCAGTTGATGATATTTCGTAAAATTACGTGATTAGAAAATTGTCGATACAGTGAATCGACTATTGCTCAAGCTAAATGGTAGGTGGCGCCATCCTGCTGTAACCAATCTATTTTAGATCCATATTGCCCAGTTGGAACCCAAAAACTAAGTTATCCTGTGATGGTAACGGTTGCTATTCACAGAATTTCCAGCATCCTCTTTGAAGAAGCATGGACCTATCTTATCACCTGCCCAAAATCCATACCAAACAGTGACTCGTTGGCAATGGATGAGTGACGCGAGAATTTTCCCAACCCCAACTGCAACACTGGTTTGTTTACCAACCCATCGAGTTAAAAATGCGTGTTATTGCTAAAGATGAATCTTCGATTAAACTAACAATCCACTTCTTGATGAAGGTACTCTTCAAACCCACTATATACATCAATCCAGTGGTATTGCGTATTACATACATGATCGATAATGAGGAAATGAGAGACTTTTCTTAATGCTTAACTAAAAAATAGAAGAAAATACAGCCGATGTTATTTCACAAATAAAATTGAATTATATAGTAAGAATGGATACTATTAAACATTTCCAATATGCTCATTGATAAATCATTTAATACAATAAATCACAAAGTGCAACTGATAGGTATATCATAATTTAGTACTCGTAGATATTTATAAATCATATCTACATTAAGTCTTTTGAAGATAAATAAGCTGAAACTAATCTAAATTCTGCTTATCTACATTTACTTTAACTAAAAAATAAATTAAATTGCATCTAAAGTTTAACTGTTTTTTTTTTTTTTTTTAGGAAGGCAGTTTATAATTGCACCTACTTTGCACAACTCAATATGACAACAAAGTATATAAAAGTTCAATTTCTGTGAAGTAGAGTTGAATAACGCAATTCTCTCTGTTTAATATATTTTTATTTTTCATTATTCAGCAGTTGATGAGAAATTATTATAATGACAAGGAACCGCGTAGTTAATGTTTTGATAATTGGTTTCTGTCAAACTTTATTTTTGTTATAAATGTCGGAACATAAAAACACTGACTGTACATCCGGTGGTCAAGGTCAACAACTTTCCTTTGAGAAGAGGAACAGATGAATCATCATTAATTACACTGCAGAAAGTATGTTTATGTTTAATTTTGGTGATGGAATAAGGCGATTACAAAAACAACGTGCTCTGCCATAGCACTTTACTAATAGAGAAACGTGTGAAATTTAAAAAATCACAAAATAATATCAGAAAAAATAATTTTAAGTAATACATTAAATGAAAAAGAAAAAATTAGTATATTTATTGAAGGAGTTTACATAATAATGGCAAGGCTCTAACGCCCCACTTGGGAGCACGGCCTGCGAACTGAAAGGTTAACTCTAGTGCAAGGCGATGTGGTAAGTACTGGGTCATTATTACCCCTTGTTCGAAGGGAATGCAAATACTCAAATATTTTTAGTAACTGAGTGGGCACTCGCCAGGCATCAGAGAGTTTCAGGAATGAAATCCGGGTCCGTCAGCATCGCAGCCCGTCCCTCAACCACGGGACCACTGGCTGAGGAGTCTATTTAGAATTACTTTTAAAAACTAAAAAAACTGGACTTGATATATTTATAAAAATAACGAGCTGTTGGAATAACCTGTATATTGTTCCTAATCGCCCAGCCTTACTCCTCTTTCCAAACTAAAATATTCCCCTTCTGTTCCTAGTTTTATTTTCGCTTTCATTTATTTATTTATTTATATATTGAGTCATGTTCGAGAGTGTCAAAATGCAAAATGTATGGATTTGTTGTATTCTTGAAATTTTTCTATTATTTGATTTAATATTTGCAAGTTATCCATTGTTGAATAATCTCAGCTTGCTCGGTCAGTTGGTTTTAGGATGTCTATGGTTTTTTACTTATCGGCGGAAATTTGACCTACCCAGTTTTTCACATTTCTGGACGAATTATAACCTCAGGACACCAAAAAAGTTGGTTTGGGCCATTGGTTCGTGTGTGTGTGTCGGTCTGTCAGTAAACAGGATATCTCGAGAACCGTAAGAGCTAGCGACTTGAACTTTAGCAAGTTACTTGTAGGTAGGGGACGCAGTGCGAAACTTTTGGTAAAAATCAGCTGAGCCGTTTGGTCGCAAGATCGCAAAATCTGTCGCGAATCTAAACGGTTGAAGATACAAAAAATTCATGAGAATAAAAATGATTTGTTATCACGAGATAAACATGAATTTAAAGTAAAAGTTGGTAAAATAGGAACTCGAAAAAAAAATTGCAGCCCAGGATTTTTGCCAGAATTACCCAAATAATAGGACAAGGAAAGTCGTGTGATGTTCAGATTTTTCTCTAATGACGAACACAGTTTACAGTTTACATATAAGACTAATTTTTATAATAATCTGTAATCACTTGTATAATCCTTTATCTTTCTTTTTTCTTACGTTGTCTAATGCTGTATTTTCCTATGCTTAGTTCTTTATTGGGCCTCCATATTGAATCCGTATTTTTTTATAATTTTTTTTGTGTGACCTCAGATTACTTCTAATTTATCTTTTTGTCAACTTATCCAGCTTAACATATTCTATGCTTTTTCTATATTTTTGTTTTTCAATATTTCTCTTTTTTATTAAAGATTTAGTTTTATCCGTTATTTTTCCAATATTTTTTCTTTTTTCCTCTGCTTCTTTTTTGCTTTTATTATAACTTCTTCTACCATGTCATATAGGTTTTGAATTTAACACTCATCTTCGATATAAATTATCATTCTTTTTAACTGCTACTTCTTTCTTAAGTCTTCTCTTTTTTTTCATTTCCTGTTATTCTTTTTACTCTTTCATCGATTTTTTTCAAGTATTATTGTGCTTCTGTGATCTGTGCTAAATTCAAATTGGTTTGCAACTTCAATTTTTGTTATTTGTCTATCATTGATTAGTACAAAATTTTCATTTTTGTATATTTCATTTGATCATTTTCATGTCCATTTTCACCCTCTCCTTGTTTTGAAAAAAATATTTTTTATATTCAATTTGTTTTTGATGGCAAAATTTATTAAGTCTCGTACCCTGTTGTTTCTTTCTCTTTATCCGTATCTTCCCTTTTATAAGTCCATCTTCTTGTTCATGTTTATCTATTTTATTATTAAAGACACCCATTAATAGAGTATTACTTGTTTTGCTTTTTGCTTCATCTACTTGACCATAAAATTTTTCAATAACCTTCTCTAAAGCAGCTTCTATGGATGCACATACTTGTATTACAACTAGTTTTTCCATATTATGTAATTTTAATGTTATTCCTGCTACTTTGTCTGAGTATCATTTTACTACTTCGATCTCCTTTATCATTTCCAATATGAAATCCAACTCCATAATATTCTTTCTTTACAACTTGTGTATAGTATGTAGCCCCATTTCCTTAGCAGTATTGCATCGCTTATTTTCCTTTCTGATATTCCTATCGACTCCCAACTAATATTTTGTAGTGTATTTTAAAATTCCTCCAATTTCTCATCGGCTCTTAGTGGTTTTACAATTAAGGTGCGTATTTTTGATCTATGAGTTTTCTTTTTTTACTTATCATGTCTGCTATTTATTTTAGATAAAGGAAGGTTTTGGTTGCTCATTCCCCTAATAAGCTGTCTGCTAGGGAACGTGTTCGACGTTTTGTTCCATGTCTTCGTCATGTTTCCGAGTGTAGGGTTTGTGTAGTTATCGTCATTAATAGGATTTCCTTTACTTTATACAATTTTTGAAGATTTTGGTGTTGCTAAAGGGTTTGGTTTCTGTAAAGTTTGTATTATCAGTTATTTATGTTTTTCCTAAAATTCTGGCTTTAGATCTTTGTATAAATATATATAGTGAAAAAGAGTGAGAAATAAACAATAAATCATTACAACAGTAAGGCAAGAGCTTGTAATTAAAAGATTAATTCAAGGCGAACAATGTGAAAACAAAATAAGGCAGATAACATAAAAGCGGTTTTCAACACGCGATAACTAATAACGTATAGATACGTGCATTTTTTTTAGTTGCGATGTGTTGCCAACACTCGAATAAAACGCCGCGAAATTACATTTTCCACAGAAGCGAAAAGCCTCGTGAAAAAATAGTTTTTGCATATGAACGATTCGGGTCTTTTGTAAAGTTTGATGAAAAGGAAAGCCATTACATAAATTGAAGTAAACAAAAGATCAACCAGAAAACGATAAAACAGAAATAAAATTGTAAAGATAAAAAATCAAAAAATAAAACTCGAAAATGAGCCAGAAAGACGCAAGCAATTTTCTCAATTATTATAAAGCAACTAAAAGAACTAAACAATTTATTCTATACAAAAAGAAGGAAACGAAAATAAAAAACTTGAAACTTGAAAAATGTATCAAGGAACCAGGAACCAAAGATTGAAGCTTTAGAAATAAAAGTAAGAAAAAGCAATTTAATATTCTATGGTATTGAAGAGAAAAGAAATGAAACAATAGAGAAGTCGATTAAAGTAATCAGAGAAAAAGCAAAAAAATGAACATGCAAGTAGAGAAGAAAGTCACAGACTCCATTTCCAAAATTGGAACAAACCAAACAAATAAAAACAGATCCTGAAAAGTTAGCTTAACCAGAAAACTTAAGAGAATATAAAGAATGCACAATTTAACCAAATTAAAAACAACTAGAATAGGAATTGAAGATTTAAAAAGAATGGTTGGGAAACTGCAAGAAACTTAAAATAAAAGCTATAAAACGGCCACCAAGGATAATAAACTAATCGTGAATAATAAAGCATACACAGTAGAAGACCTGAAATAACCTTTATAGATCAAAAAAGATATCTCCAGATGCTATATTGGAGAATGCCTTTCTGGTATAAAGCGTAAAGAACATGTATCTTTTTAGGTATAATAAGTATACTTAAGTTTATATGCGACTAAAAACAAACTATCATTTCCAATATTTAACCCCTTAAAATATCCTAAGG
This sequence comes from Sinelater perroti, assembly GCA_036346155.1. NCBI lineage: Eukaryota > Metazoa > Arthropoda > Insecta > Coleoptera > Elateridae > Sinelater > Sinelater perroti. The sequence continues at coordinate 98,128 of JARFIY010000032.1, read as the reverse complement.
TTGTACATAAGTACCTCACAATAACAAAATAGACAAGCTAAAATTTCGAATCAAAATCCACAACATTGGAAAAAGCATCAAGATTCTCTAAGAAATTTCATCTATAGATATCTATCATTGATAGACTCAGACTTATCGAATGAAAAAATCGTATCTGACTGCTCACATTTTATGCCCCAAGATTAGTGCGACTTAAAAAGAAAATGACATCCAGAGCTAAGACTTTATTGATTCTACCCTTACCAACTCATCATGATCTAGAACTCGAGTTTTTATGCGTAAGCCTCTACCTTCACTCAAGTGAAAAGCTGCTAACAATACTGAATTTACTTCTCAAACTTTCAATCTCGGAACGAGAACTGACTGTCTCAAATATATCCAGCCAACGTTAGTATAATTTTTTGTATTATGTGACAATACTTTTAAAACTGGTTACATATAAGATGTGCCGAATTTTTTCTTAAAACCTGATAAGAGTATGGTGGCTTAGTATTATACCTATTACATGGTCCAATCGTTACTCTTGCTCTAGAAAGAAGGTACAGATAAATATTGCAAGGGTCGCTAACTATAACAATATAGAAGACTATGGATAGTAAAAACCAAAATAAAATAAAAAAAGTGTTGGTGATCGTTCTTTGCTTATGCCATAGGTATTTATGTGCAAAGTTGATAGTTATATGATCAATTTTCCTGTTGCAATGTGCACATGCAGATGTAAATGAGCAATTTTCACCTGTTGAAGAAATACAAGAGCAATTTCTTTTTACATTAAAAAACTTTATATTTAAATTCAATTACTGTATAAACCAATAAACACATTACTAAACCTTTATTTCTTTTTTCTTAATACCACACAGGCTGATGCCAGTCAAATTTAAGGTTGTTTTTTGTTTCAAAAAAAAAAAATATATATTAGAAAAATACCAAAAGAATGCCATATGTCACAGAATTAGGGGCTTTAATTGGTTCCCTCTATCAACCTTCTTGGGCGTAAATCTCAAAGTTCTTTCATTTTGACCTTTCTTGTGCTTTTCTTAATATCGTCTTTCTCCGTTTTAGCCTCGAATCCAGCCCATTTCCATTTTTTGTTTGCTACAAGTGTTACAATATCTAGCATCTTTATCCTCTCCCCTATCCATTGTTTGGTAATTCCCAAAATAATTGTGTAATTTGAAGCTCTCTCAAAATATTTTAGCAAGCGCCCAGCTTATGTGCATTGCTTGAATACTATCACTTTTTGATACGTGAGTCTTCTATTTTTGAATAATGAGGATTACCAAATTCTGTCCATGCCAATTTCATTCTTCTCTTCGCATCAGAAGTTGATTCTCTCCTGCGTTATTTTTAATGGTACGTCCGAGGCGTACACATTCCTTTAAAATGCTCCTTCACTTTATTAATCTTTATCGTATTTTTGTTCTATCCATGTTTATTCTTAATCCTACTTCTTTATTGTTCGCTTGGCATAGGTCCTCAAGTATATCAGATATAAATATTATATCTACCTAATACAGATTATTTAATAATTTACCATTTTAAATAGAACTTACAGGATATTTTTCTATTATTTTTTACAATTTTTCTTTTTAGCATTTTCAAATTGTTTTTGTTTTTTATGGTTTCATTACTGTAACACCTTATATATTGTTTTATTATTTGCTTTATGTTTATATTAATTTTTCTATAATTTCTTGAAGTTCTGCCTCCATTTTTAACCATTTCTTTCCATAAGAATATTTGATTTATTTTACCACTTTTCCGTTGACACTATTATCTAGCAACTTTTAAACAAGCTTTTTACATAGCATTTGTTATCTTCTTACATCGAGTCACTATTATTTATCTTACTACACAACAGTTATCTATTAAGTTCTTTTTGAGACGTTTCTTTCCCTTCTCTTAATTTTCCTCTGTCCACTCGCGACTTTACTGGCTTTATAAGTTTCAATTTCTCTAATTTATAATTTATTACGACGTTGGTTCTAATTAACTTATGTCACTTCATTTTGTGAACCTGTTTATGATCGATAGGCTATTTTTCTTCCGAGTTCTACCATCTGAACTAACTTACGTGCATTTGCTTTCTGGCTTTTTCTTAAACTACGTATTCATGACATATAACTGTTATTCTTTTAAGTAGTGAATTAACCTCTCAGCTTTATTATTCCTTCCTCTATATCCAAATTTACCCGTATTGACTTCAGTCCTTTGTTATTTTCCTACCCTTGCAAGCCACCGATTATTAAACCATAGTGAGTCTTGTTGATTGTCAATGCTTAGGCATTTCTTCGTGCAGTTGGTCTTCTTCATCTTCACTAGTTATGGTAACTTCATAAATTTGTATGATTTTTATACTGTATCTCTGAATATTCCTTACTGATACATAAAAGTATTTTAGATATACTGTTTATTCATGTTACATTGTTTACTAATCTTTTGTTAATAATCATGCTTACTCCTCCCACTTTCCTTCTAGATTTTCATTATGATAGAAAGTATGGAAACATTTAAATTCAATATATTTTTTTCACTACTAATTATAACTACAAAAGAAATACAAATCCGAATAAAGAGCAAAGCAAAAAAATCCATAAAAAACGTTCGTGTAAAAATTAGACATGGAAAGTCTTAGATTTATAACAATTTTATATACCTAAAAATAAAATGCAAAAATTGAAGGCGACAGTAAGCTATAACGATATTAATTCAGCTATCATGAACTTGGATTTAAGCGCGTGTTTGAAAATTGGCGGATTGACGTGTTCTCATTTTACACCTGCCACTCGATCCATTCGTACAAATTCGCTGAGCTATGCAGTTGACTTGATTAAATCGCCATATTTTCCATTTGACAGCTAGCAGTTGCAATAACAAGTCAAATATATGAAACACGAAACGGTTGCTATTAGTTTCCGACAGAAATTGCGGAAAATAACAATTTAATTTTCATAATTATTTATATTGCAGCATGTTGAAAATAATCTTAAAATGTAAATTTCTATAAAATCGATTACTCTACAGCAAGATAAAAAATTGCTGTTACAGAGGAGAATTTACAAAGAAAATAATAATTACACTACAAAGTCACAACTATGCGCTGTATCACATTTACTAAAAGATTGTCCCACTCCACGATAATAGAACGTTTCGGTGACTCCAAACTCCTGTGAGACTTCGCACAGGCTCGAACCTTCAAAATTGACCAGACGCTGTAATCCATAGGATTTGGGTCAGACATGTTCGGCGGTCTTCCTTCGGCGCTAATAAAATCAGGAAAGCTTTCTCTACCCCATAAATCTTGCCTTGTGAGTAAAAGGAATCTTGTTGAACACAACATACCATTACGATATACATCTTGATTTATTTTGAGACATTTAGGTACAAAAATAAGAGTCTCACCTGTGGAACAGAGTCCACCTCATACTATAACAGATAATGCACTTTAATTATGCATAATCATATGAGAGAATATTTGACGCCGACAAGACCATTTTCTATAGTTTTCGTTATTGTAGGTTAGATGAAATGTAAAGCTTCTGTATTCTTCGCAACTTGTATGGAATCAGCTGAAGATCCTGCTTTGGTATTAAGCAGACAGTTGCTCAAGTAATACCAAATGCAGACGACACACGAGGACTTTCTATTTTTAAAATGTTCGATATTAATATTGTGACTATCTGATGGCTTCCCCATTGCGAATAAGTAATTATAATGACAAAATATCAACAACTATAAGTTCAAACAATGCAACACAAATATAAATTTGTCCTCGTATATACAATATTCATAAAAACAGTAAATAAAATAAAGTTGAATCTATAAAAACACAATTAAAAAAATTTTAAAATTTCAAAAAGAAAATTGAGGGTCCTACAACATCTAAGAACCTAAATGTCAACCCCACCTGCACGAGAGGCGAATATCGCTCGGTACAGCCGGTTAGAAAATAAATGGGGCTCTGGCAACCCAGCATCGGGGGAAATAACCTGATACCAGTTGTCTCGAAGTAACGGGGCCTTTACGGCTGGGCTAATCATCCGCGCATGGGAAGAAGATTCGGAGACCAAACAATAGCCTCGGAAACAGACCGAATACTGGGAAACGGACTCGGCGAAAAACAAGGACAAGAATTGGAACATGGAATATAAAGAAGGGCAAGAATTGGAACATGGAATATAAAGAGTGTAAGTGGAAATGAAGTAGAAATTGTAGAAGAAATAGCCAAGTACAATATGGAAATACTGAGTATAAGCAAAATTAAAAAGAAAGGAAACGAAGGCAACGGTTAGATCAAGGTTACCAACTTATATAATTAAGATCAGCCGGACGGGCTAAAGAGGGGGTAGGAATAATACTAAGTGAACAGATCGCCCAACAAATAAAATAGTGGAAAGCAGTGAATGCCAGAATATTATATGTGAACCTAAAACTGCAAGAAGAAATAACAATAATACAGATCTATGCCTCCACAGAAAAGGAGAAAGAGACACTTACGTAGAACTTCAAATACAAGTAGATAAAGGTGGAGAAAGAAGCAGACGCATAGTAATAAATGAGAACTGGAATGCCAGGACAAGAAATAGACATGATATAGGATATTTAATAATAAGTAAATACGGAGAAACTGTCCTAACAATAACAGAAAAAGAATGATAGAGTTTTGCGACACCAATAAAATTCTAATCGGAAATAGCCACTTTAATCAGAAGATGATACACAAAATTACTTTTGAGGCAGCAGGAAGAGAAGTGAAAAGCACGACTATATAACATACAACAAAGAAGCGAAATGTGCGATACTAGATATAAAAGTAATAAGGGGCGCAGAACTCCATTCAGACCACAGACTGCTAATAACAGACACCAGATTTTATAGTACGAAACCCAGAAAATATCAAAAAATAAAAATCACCGAATTAAGGAAACCAGGAAAGGCGGAAGAATTCAAGGTCGGACTAAAAGAGACCCTAGAAGGGCAGGAAACGAAAGAAGCAAAAGAAGGAAATAATTGGCCTATAGAAAAGAAGTGGACAATACTAAAAACAGAAATAGTGGAACAGGCAGTAAAAACTTGCGGAAAAGTAAAGTCTAAAAAGAACATGGTGGTGGCATGACGAAGTAAAAGAGAAAGTAAAGACAAAAAAGGGAGCTTGGAAAAGATATATACAGAGTAAGAAAGATTGCGATAAACACCACTATGTAAATAAATGAAACAAAGCCAAAGAAGCTGTTCAAAGAGCAAAACAAGAAACCTGGAAAAAATTCGGAAAATAATTGGAGACGAAATTCAACGAAGACAATGAAAGGGAGTTCTGGAAAGTCATCAAAGACTAAGAGGGAAATATGGAAAGCAGGTATGGAGCATAAGAAATAATGAAGACATCGTGGAAACAAGACAAAATCCTAGAAATTTGGAGAGATTTGAAAAAAATAATATTATCACGAGTAGAGAAAGAAGAGGGACAGTCCAGGAACAAGAAGAAGAAGAAAGAGACAGAAATGAAAGAGATAGAAGCCGTGGAACATATGAAATTAGAGAATTACAGGGCAATATTGTTTTCCTCTATAGCACGGAAGATATATTCAAGAAACCTAGAAAGAAGATTATGAGAAGAAGTGGAAGAAAAACTATGTAAAGAACAAGCCGCTTGCAAACCAAAAAGGAAAACGGAAAACCATAAATTTGTACTAATAGTCATAAAAAAATATTAGAAAGAGATTCATTCATAGATTTAAACTCAGCTTTCGACAGCTTAAACAAACAATATAAAATGCATTAACCGAATTAGGAGTAACATGCTAAATACAACAAACATAAAAAAGTATATTCTAAAGCAAAAGGAAGCGTGCGCATTAAAGGAAGGAATCTCAGAGATTTGAAATAAAAAGGCGATTCACTGAATCCTTTACTGTTCCTAATAGTAATGAATCAGATTATTCAGGAAACAAAAGAACCACGATTCAATGTGAAAGTAGGAAATTGGAATTTAGAGCCCATACATATTCAATGTCATATATGTAGATGACATAGTACTGCTGACAGACTCAACTAAAAACCTACACAAACAATAGACAAATGGAAAGAGCTGTAGAAAAATCTATAGAAATAAGAGTAATAAAAATAAACACAAAAAAAGTAAAATAATGAAAATCGAGAAAAATGATACGAACGAATGCACAAGAATAATATCCAACGGGAAAAAGCTCGAATGGGTCAACAACTATGAATATTTAGGAACAATAATAAACAAAACTAGAACGATAGAACAGGAGATTCTAAACAGAAGAGACAAAGCAAGCAAAGTATGTTATGCGATAAATAAATCGATAATAACGAAAAAGGAAATAAACATACAAACAATACTTAATAGTATATCAAAGCATATATAAACCAATATAACATAAGGAGTTGAAAGTTGGACAAAACCAGACGTAAAATAACTGCGAGTGAAATGAAATTCCTAAGACTAGTCGGAAAAACCAAAAGATACCGCATACGAAACACAGTAACTAAGAAGAACTAGATCAAGAACTGCTAGTGCAAGAAGCGAAAAAAAATTCAGTGGTATGGGCACATAGGATGTCAAGAAATAAGAGACCCAAGACAAATATTGGAAGTAAAGCCAGAGGGAACAAGAAGCAGAGACCAAGGGAAACGTAGGAGCAAAGTCTAGAAGAGAGCAGAACAGAGAGAAAACAACTAAAAGAAATAAAAAGAACGGCAGCCAACTGGGGCAGTTTCTGGAAGTGGATAGACGACTCAACGCTCTAGAGCATAAAGGAGAAGGAAAAAAAGAAGAAAAGTTTAGTCAAAAAATAAAACACCGCTAAAGGAGAAGACAAACAACACCATTATATGAAAAATCTAGGAAAACCTTTAGAATGGATAGGCAAATCCAAATGAAATCACAGCTGACATAACATATGAAGGACAAAAAAGAACTAAGCATTCCAAAAGACTAAAAAAATTAGTAAAAACACCATTTAAGATTTACAGAAAAATAATAAAAAAGATGTTAAAACAATAAAGCATATATATAAAAACATAGTAATGCAAATAAACGGACCAAACCTAGCAGAAACTTAGACCATTTGAGAAATATCGAAAATAGTAGATATAAAGAATTAATACTAATATAATTGTAGCAAATAAACCAGTCAAGATGTACAATCTTGAAACAGTCAATCTGCAACTACTTAAGAACACAAGTCCCTTAAGTTAAAAATTTCTATTAGTGTTTAGCAAATTCTGGTCCAAAAATTCGGAATGACCAAAAGACAAAATATGTGTACATATTCTTAAGACCAGATGGTTTATTCTGATACAGCAAACAAAAAAGAAAACGCCGTCATAGGTGATTCTATATAACATAACGGCTTATGTAGTATTGTTTATGGGGACCACATATACAATACAAGAACTTATCCACCTATAATGTGCACAAAAATTAAAACACGAACCATCGATACTCTGTGCAGTTGAGCTTTATATACCTCCAATCAAGACCAGGCAAAAGAGCACAAAATGATGTTTATATTTCAAAATCTACCGAAATTTCGATACTCATCCCAAATTAAATTGAGGATATAATATATAATAAACTACATATTTGGAAAAAAAATAACTTTAACATAGTGAGTTACTGAATTTCTCTTAATTCCCATAATTATGACTACACCGATTATAACTGGTGGGTGGTATGTCATATTGAATAGAAAATTGTAGGGAACATATGTGATTCATAAGTCTCTTCCAAAGGGTTACCCCACCAGTGGGTCTGCATACACCAAATTATATCAAAATTTGACAGAATAAATTTAAAATTATCAATTGATACTATATTTCTTACAAGCACTGGCAACTTCACCAAGGCATTGATGACAGCAAACTGGATAGACACAGAAGCGAAATAAATTTACACTAACCTACAGGCAAAAGAAACAAATTGAAAAATGACAAAAAAACTAGAGAAATTCAGTGCACACTATCAAGCCCTGAAGAATCTAAAGTAAGGCCGAGATTCAAATATTCAATTGCGTCAATGGCTAAAAATTCAAATAAATGTAATACCTACAATTAAAGTACTCAATTTATATTTTTAATATAACTTATCCGGAACTCCAATCATCGATCATTAGTTTAATGCTTGCACAAGGATCACAAGCACTACTGTGTTTATACATCTGACCATTTATCACTGTTAGCATTTCAAAACAAACACAGTCCAACCTTTAACTCGAACAGTTTACAGTTTCTTACTATTCAAAGATATAAGATGAAAGCGAGATAACAAACCAACAATGCAGTCAGGCATTATCTTTCTTACAATCACTTCATATTCAAGTAGTTGGTCACACACTTGTGCTTACGCCTTATATATTCAACGAAATAGACAGCAAAAAGGCCATCGAAATAATTAATATAAATTATTTAATTCGATTGTACCCCGAAGGAACTCACAAAGTTACGTTACTAAATGCCCTACATAAATGTTCTTTAATAAAATAAAAATTTGCCATCTAATTGAATTAACCAGCCCACACACCGGTCTGCAAATTGTGCGTTTCGCAAAACCCAGAGATGACTAATAATGGAAAACTAACATATGCATATTGTTAAACCAAGTACAGCAGTAATAAATGTTTACGACAAACATTAAACTGCAACGTCACAATTGAAAATTTGTTTTGGTACCTATTTCTGTGCTAATTTAAAATGCAGTTAACTCCCACAGCCTGATCGCCTCTTCAATTAAATAACTTTATCGCAAGAATTTTAGTCGATCCCGTAACGAATCGCATTAGCATGCTTTAGCATTTGTGATCTTGTAATCTTGAATGGACCGAAACAAGCAACGTGTCCTAACCTGTCCTGCTGCTTGAGTAACTACAACGAAACAAACTACAGTAGCAATAACTTACTCAGCTAGCTTTTGCTCTCCGGCACGCAGGTTAGAGTGGCCAAGCGGGTCTGCACACCAAAGTCTGTCAGCTGAACGAACTGCTGGGGATCGAATGAGACAGTTTCGCATGAAATATCACATTTTGTTGGTATCACAGAAGTTCTTGCAGGGCTGTTCGTGCGATTTACCTCATCTGGCGACCGCGCGAGCACGCGGTGCAGGCGACGCTACTGGAACTTGCAGGGACACTTCACCACAGGGACCGATTTACGACAGTTTACAAACACGCCAAATGTCATATCTAAATGGATGTTATCCCAGTTGCGGAGTTGAACGCCATTACAAAGCTGCACCGGGTCAACGTCATTTCTGATAGCAGCCGGGCTCGGGCCTCGACGCGCGCCTCGGAGACCGGCGGCGCCCTGCGAGCTGCGGGGAGGGCTTACCACCGTGTAACCACCACTGGACCGCCACACGTCCGCAGATTCAGCGCTATCCAACCACTTTCCATAAAAACCGATCCCAGTGTAATACCATTGACTTAGGGGTCAATTCTCGTCTGGGCATGCGTCAGCGTAGTTTCCGATATGTGTCATTTGCATACAAAAATAACCTTATTACCGCAAAACACTTTCCTCAGCCGGCACGCGCTCGCGGGGTGAGCCAATTCGCGCTCGATTGCACCCTCTTTCGGCTGCAGGGACCGCTCTAACTTAACTAGCGGGCGATAATGGCTGCGCTATCGACAGAATTCAAAACAAGGAAGGCGTGGTATATCATATGGTGGTTGCCATGACAACCCGAGCGCTGTTTAGAATTTAATTTTTGGCGCCAAAATATAATAGCTAAAATTTTGCAGAAATTTAATTATAATTAAATAAAAGCAATTTAAGACGTAATTTAAGGTTTTAAATTAAATTCAGTGCAAAACAAAACACCAGACACTTAATTATTTTTAATTAAAATTATAAAATTATAGATTGTTGCTTATGCAACACTTCACCTTCTTTGATAGGCAGGTTGCATATATTATATAAAATTAATTATACACTGAAAAAAAATTAATTTTATTCTTTAGATTTTTATTTAGCAACATTTTAATTTATTTCTAAATAATCGTCTATTACCAGTTAATATTAAGTTACTATTTTATAAATAAAGTATTTATTTAAAGCTTAGAAATATGCCTAGTTATATTTTATATTTTACAAAATTATTCATTTACAGTAATTTTTATTGTATACAAATCTGGAAAACCAATGCAATTTTGAATTATAATTATATATACAACTACTACACGCATGTTATGTACGCCCTTAGTTTAGTGATCTTTCTCCATCTCTCCCAGTCTTTAGTCTTTGTCTTCCAGTTTTAAATCTCTTTTTGCTACATCTTCTTAAACTGCATCTAACCATTTCCTTCTCGACCTCCCTTTTCTTTGAGATTTTTCTAGGTTTATATCCTTAAACTTTGGGATTTTATTTGTCTTTCTAGTTGACCCAACCACTTCAGTCTTGCTGCTTTAACTTGGGTATTGAGTTTTGGTTCCCTGTATAGATTTCTTATTTCTTCGTTTGTTCTTCTTAGCCACAAGTTTCCTTTTTTTCCTCCAAAGATTCTTTTCAATATTTATCGCCTTTATCTTTTCCTTTCTTATTGAAGACCCATACTTCGCTTCTGTGTATTATGGTTAACCTGCTAACTGTTTTGTACAGCTGTGTATTTGTTTTGCTAGACACACTTTTTGATCTTAGCATTTTGTTTATCGCGCCTGCACATTTGCCTTCTTTAATTAGCTTTTATGCTTTTTATTGATTCTATCTCTACAGCAAGTTTTTTTTTGTTTTTGTATTTTCCCTTTTGACCCTAGTTCATGTATTTGATTTGCTTTTATGTATTCTCAGTTTGACTATTTCCGTTATTGTTATAAATTTCTCGCAAATTTGTATTATCTTTTGTTTTGTCCTGGCCAGTATTACCACATCGTTAGCTAGTATTTGATGTGATGTTGTTCTTAATATGCCAGTCTTCTTAATGTCACTATTTCTTTTTATTTATTTATTTTTTTGTTGAGAGCCATTTGATCTATATCTCTGATAGTATTGCAGCCTCATAGACTTATTGTGTTTCTCTCATTTTCTTTACAGCACTTTTTCCAGTATACTTGTTCTTTGTACCAGTCTATACAAGTCCCTTATTGGGTAGTTGCTGTATTCTTCTAGATCCATTATTGGTTTTCCATATATAGCTTGCTTCCTGAGAACTAAAGTTTTACATTTACACAAAATGTGGATGTCTGTCTCCATTTCTCTGCTACATTGTCTGAAACTCAGGTCGCAATTGTACAACCCTATTTTGTTAAGGTGTTCTCTAAGGAAACAATGCTTTGTGAGGAGAGCTATGATATCTGCTTTGTACTAAGAGTTCATTTATGAGATGGTTCTTTTATAAAAGTTATTCTATGCATTTTTTAATTTTTCTAGTATTTTTTATATTATTTCCTAATTCATTCTCTAATCAGCTTCTTATATTCTCTTTAGGTATTCCCAGGTGCCATTTGAGGTCTATATATGCAGCTGATGATCCTTTTTGTCCCAGCTCATCAGCTTTCTCGTTGTAGGCGATTACTTAATGCCCTGGTACTCGCAATAGAGTTAACTTGTGGTCTGTTAGAGCACTGAGTTCTTTTCGGCATTCCCATACCAGCCTGTATGTTATCTTCGGATTTTTTAAAGCCTTCAGGGATGCGTTACTGTTTATGAATATATATATATACATATATATATATATATATATATATATATATATATATATATATATATATATATATATATATTTATGTTCAATAAGCCCTTAAATAATTTTGCCTGGCGCATTGCAGTATAGCAAATATCTCCACTTTAAAAAAGGATGCATATTTTCCTAGTAAAAAGCTTAACTGCAAGTTTTCCTTTCCATGGTATATGCGTAATCCTGTCCCAGGCTCGATCTTTGGTACATTTATATACCAGAAAATTTTTTAAATCTGTTACTTATTTTTATCCAGAATATTAACCCTGAAATTTATGTTGAATGCATATTTTGTCGACATATGGTCTGTTTTCATATCTAGTATGGGTCTACCTATATGTTCAATTTTTAGATGACCCTCTTCCATAGAATTTTTGAGAATGGATGCGTTGCACATTTTATTAAGTCACATCTATGATTTCAAAATAAATAGTAGAAAGGTCTAACAGTGCCTTTATTGCCGCTGTTTGTGTTGTTATTATAGCACCTGTTACTTCCAGATAAATAAGTCTTTCCATCTTACTTAGCATATATCATGGGTTTCACCACCATGGTGTATATTCAATACATCACTTTTGATTTTAGACTCCATTGACTAACACTCGTGTTGCCTTTGCCTTCCTTTTAATTTTTTGAATATGTTGAGTTCGGATGATTTTCGAGTTTAAATTAATTACAAGATACTTTACTTCACCTGATAATTTTATTTCTACATTTTGGAGTCTGAGAAGTCCCAGTCTTTTTACGTTTCTCTTTCTTGTGAATGTTACTATGGCAGATTTTGTCTAATTTGTAACCAGATTTATGGCACTTTGTACAATGCTCGCTAACGGTATTGTTAAATATTCCTTGGGATAGTATGACTAAGCCATCTATATATCCTAGTGCTCTATATCCGTTCTCTTTAAATGTCTTTAACAGCTCGTCCATTACATGGTTCCACAATAGAGAAGGTAGAACTCCTCCTTGCAGAAATCCTCTTGCACCACGATTCATAATTATTTCACCCATCAGGGTTACACATTTTCCTTTAAGCATACAGTCTATCTACCGGTAGCTTGTTTTATGGGGTCCGTTATTCTTCAACACTGTAATGATTGGATCTAGAGATATATTATCATACACTTCCTCAATATCCAAAAAAGCAGCTAAAAGTATTTTTTGTTTTCTACAGCATTTTCTATTCTGGTAACAAGTTTGCACAATGCTGTTTCTGTATATATTACTGCTTTATTTGCATACTGGTCTTGATGTGACTAATACGTCATTTCTGATATGCTGGTCAAGCAATTTTTTTAGTCTTTAGTGAAAAAGACATCAAATTAATTGGTCTTAGAGCCTTAGCCACATCTTGTTCTATGTTTCTTGGTATAAAAGTAACTCTAATTAGTCTCCAGAATTTTGGTACATATACCAGAGCAAAACTTGCCTTGATTATATCGTACATTCAGATCACTTTCTTCTGCAACAAACTAGGATAAATGCCATTAGATCCCAGTGATTTATAAGGTTGGAACGAGTGAATTGCCCAATTTACTTTATTTATATCTATCGCTTTTCTGCATCTTGCCAATTCTCCCTAGATGCCTACTTTATGTGTTCCAGTTCTGATTTTTGCCAGTCACTCAGTGAACCTCTAACTCTAGAAACTATATCTTGAGGAGTTTTCTTATTGTTTTCTTTCTAATATAAGTGTACTTTCCTGTGTCCGTTTTCAGAGTAGTTATAGTGTTTTGAGGGCCTTTTGAGAGTATTTTGTAAAGCCTAGCATTTTCTCGATTGGTTTTCACCACTTCACAGTGCCCCCTTCACGTATCTCTATTGCACTTTCTTAGAATCTTGTTATATTCAATTAGGGCTTTTTTGCTTCTTTGCTGTGTTAAAAAGCTTTCTTACCTGTTTTTTGATTCGAGCCAGGTCTTTATTCCACCAAGACATTTCTGTTGGAAACCCTTTTTGCCTGAAGACAGTTATCTTTAGATGTTCATAAATGATTATAGCATCCCAATATTGTCCTGTTGCAAATTCCAGCTTTGTACTATTCTTAATCGTTCTATCCACCCCTTTAAGATTGTGTTTTAGGTCTGCTTGGTAGGCTTCCCAGTTGGTCTTTCAAGAGTTACAATAGGTTTCTTGTATAGAGGTGTTACCCCCTATTTCAAAGTAGATGTAGCTGCGGTCAGAAAAACTTACCTTTTCAGACACATGTTAATTTCTAACAAAGCTACTAGCAAATATAGTGCCTATTGTTATATCTATAACTTTCTTTCTTTGTGTGTTAATAAAGGTAAGTTTATTGCCTACATTCAGGGCGTCTAAATTATTTGCGGTAATAATTGTAGCAAAGACTCAATTCGTTCATTGGTGTTGGCATTTCCTCAGGTACTTGATGTAAATTTGTATCACAGCCGATGATAAATTACAAGCCATTTTTTCTATATCCATTACTAGCTCCTCCACTTCCTAGTTGAAGATAGAGAGGGGTAATCGTGATAAAGATATGCCAATCCAAACATTAGCTCTCTTAGCCCATCCCCATTCCCCGTTCTTAATCTACCTACTGTTGTCTCTGGAACACAAAGAATTTAAAGGCAATATTTTAAAACCTTTTTTGGTTACAATTAAGATCCTAGGGATTTCTGAGTAAATCAGTTCTTCTATTCTTTCTAGACTTCTAACTTTGCTTCTGTTTACCTAGAGTTTTTGAATGAAAGCCACGTTAAACGTTTTCTGAAAAGTGGTAAGGACCCCAAAAGTTGTCTTACTATTGTCGGTTTACCCAAAGCACCTAGATCACTATTTCCACTACCAAGATCCTTTAGGGCAATCCTGCCAAGCGTATAAAAACCCCTTAAAAAACGCCTCCAAGGCGCCAAAGGAGACCTTATAATTGAAGTCTGCAACAAGTTGCCCCTCCTTTTCTACTTTTCTACTAAGGAAAAGTCAGCCTTCTATTCTAGTCTAGTCTGCTCATTCTGTACCTCCAGTCCAGGCAAGACGACCAGCATCCTGGGTCTTTTTAGAAGGACCTTATATTAACCACAGTCAAATTCACGGGTTCTCAAAGTCGACCCAAGTTACCCATAGTCTTCATTATCTAGTCTTTGGTGTCTGCACTAGCGCAGGTTATTCATAAGACCCCTCCACTTACGTTGTTTTTCTGAATTGCAACGAACTACAACTCTCAGTAAGGGTATCGTTTATTGTACCAGTTAGTTTTTCTTGAACCTGGTTGGCTTATTCCTGGTTTAGAATTATCTCAGGATACCGCCTGTTTATTACTACCACCTTAAATCCACTAACCATCTCACTGTATGTACCAGTCAGTACTTGTATGCTCCTGAATATTTTTTTTTGTATCGAGATTTTGTACTCCAATTGGGTTCTTTTAGAACCTTTCTCTCCTCTACCTTGTTCGCCTTGGCATTCTTCTTTTGCGACTTCTTATCAGTCCATGTACCTGCGGCAATCTTTCTGGTTTAAACAAGCTTGTTTTGTTTGTCATCAGAGATCTTTCTTTCCTTCTTGGATTGTCTCTTGTACAATCCTCTGAGCTGCGTTAACTCAGTGGAAAAAAATGAGTATTTATTGACTCTATAGTCTAGATTCAAAGCACAGATCTATATAGATTACCTCCAGTCTTGGACTTAGAAGTGTTGTAGTGCAAGGTTTTTCTAAAATCCTAAATTGATAAGATATGTTAGGATTTGCCTATCCGCCATCTAACACAGGTACCCATTCCAGTAATATTGTAGTTCCTTTTTAGTAAATTATAGGGTTATTTTATTATGTTTATCAATTTTGTTAAGACTCCTACGTCCTATATTACCTTAAACAGTTTTTTTCGATTTGTAGAGTCATAAGCTAATTTAAAATCTATAAATACAGCATATGTTTCTTCGTTACATTGATGTAACATGCTTGTATGTTTTAGTATAAAAATGTAGTCGGTCTGTTCCAAACCTTCCTGATCTGAACCCGTACTAATATTCGCCTACCACCTGTAAAAATGTCCCTGGTCGTTTGTTATCATTATATAGTCATTTTCCAAGGTTTTCGGCATCATTTTTGCAAACATAATCCTTCACACATAGTCATTTTTTCCTTCAATTCTTGAACCACTATGATTTTGTAAGGATGAAAGTGAAAACCAAAGTGTAGAATTTGGTGAACTAACTTGTCTGACATGCGTAAAGTGCGAGCGTGTCGTATCGTTGAACAGCGAGAGTTGGCCGCCACAGCCTGTCGAACTCTTTCGATGTCTTCTAGTGTTCTAACGGTACGATCGCCTCCCAAAGCTGTTCAAAGTCTCACAGTTTCCCGAGTTCTGAAGTTATTAAACCATTTCAGTATTGTTGGGTGAGATGGGACGGCACCGCGTTGACCAACATTGAAGTAAGTTCGAAATCTTTACTGCGCCTGTACCACCAAATAACCGATTGCAACAAAGATGCATTGTTCAATCGTTCACAGCTTCTTGGCTAATGAAATGGCAACTAACGATTATATATCAACTATTTCGCATACACTAGATTCCCTACCACCGATGTTATAGCCGCCTCAAAATCGTAATACCTCCCTGTTGGATCCTATACTTTTGAGCTACTCTGTGTTAGCTGATAAAAAGAAAAAAGTTTGTAAGTAAAGAAAAGTTTGTTTTCTGTGGAAAAAATTCTAGTGAAAATAATATAAAAATCAATAACGCCTAAGAAACAGAAATAAAGAATTGTATTTTTCTTTTAAAACATTGTCTTCGAATAGATACTAATTCCTCACATAAAAGGTAAGTTAGTACTACTGACATGGTCAAGTTGGAATTTATTAGGTATTCTCTATACAAAGACATGTTGCAAAAGAATAGCGAGAATTTGGAGAAAGAGTAAAAGAAAAAGAAGCGGAAAACTGATATTCGAAAAGTGGCAATAAACTTTAAAAATATTTATAAGGACACGTAAAGTTACAGATTCAAAGTAGTAAGGAGGAAAGCACATAAATGTTTAAATAAATGATAAGCAGTAGCAATTAAAATTAGAAAAAAGTAGAAAGTAATATTCATCAAGAATGTATATGAATTAGCAAACAAAGAGGAAGTGAGACAAGTAAACGAAGAAACCGGCGCCACAAAGAAGAAAATACAAGTAAGCATGTTTAAGAAACCAAACTCTAGAAGATTTCAATAATCACTCACACTTATGGAGATGGTCAATATACTACTAGCCAAAAGCAAAATACGAGTAAGATATACGAAATGCAGAGTTACTGAAATAATGGAATTATCTAGATGCAGGAAGTACTTGGAAAAGAAAGAAATAATAAAGAGGTACTATTTTAACAGCTGTCGGGTACACTGCACGTGACCGCAGAAACAACTTGCGCTGAAACTCATTGAATGAAAGGTTTTTAGAGATGAGGAAAGTTTTAGCCTCCGTAATATAATATGTATAAAGATAAAAATGGAAGCGCAGAAAAAGGTAAATTAAAAGAAAATATTACCATAGATGAGAATAGGCAACCAAGAATGCCTCAATCTAGAAATTATGATATATCTTGAAATGAGGGAAGACCTGAACATACTGGACACATTCATAAAAGTACTCCAATCAATATTAGAGAAAAGGGAGAGAAAGGGACGTAAGAAAAACATTACAGTATAGTAACGAAACAAACCACTTCGCTGAAAAAAGAAAAGAATAAATTGTGACAAGGCATCATATGCTAAAAGTGAATAGAAATCAAACGACGAGTAAAGAAGAAGCACAAAGAATATACAAAATACAACAAAAAGACTACAAGGTAGGCATTTACGAACTTCTTAACAAACTGGAAATCGTCATCTGGGGAAAAGCACACATAATTGGCACCAAGAGGCTGAGATACACAATACCCGAAACTAACCCTAGTGACAAGAAGGTAAGAGAAGATAATAAAGTATAGGTACAGAAGAAATAGATCACATTACCAATGAAGAACTCGGAAAGATATCAAATACACTGGGGAATAAAAAGGCCCCGGGCCTAGATGGTATTACTACGGAAGTGACCAAGGCAATAATCAAAATAGTCACCTTAACTAATCCATAACATTATAAACACATGCTTTACAAAAGGAATGTTCCTAAGAACCTGGAAAATAGCTACAATAACACTTTTATCAAAAAAAGCAGGTGGATTAGGATATCTGATTCAATACAGATCTCTGTGGCTACTTGATATGCTTGAAAAGTTATTAGAAAAGCTCACAGTTAGCAAACTCTAGAAAAAGACGCAAAGAACGGATAGTCCATCACAAAGCTAATTTGAGTTTATCAAAGATATATCTACCGTAAATTCCATAAATATGATTATGGTTGTAACTAAGAGAGAACGAGCTTACGCCATCAGACATAAGAGATTACTTTATATTTTTTTCAGCAGGGTGGTACGACATAATGAATACACTGGAAGAATTCGGGATAATTACTAAACTGAGGAAGATTATCGGAAGCTAGATCTCTGAAAGCTAATAGTGAGAAGATCAGGTGCATATCTCAACATAAGCAGAGCTTAGTACTCAAACTCTTTCCATAGATTATTATATATAATATAGTCTTAGATCTAAAAATGGAGACTGCACTCCAAATAATAAGGCATGCCGACGACCTAACTGTTATAGTGACAACAAAGTCAACTCAAGACACAACCAACGTAGCCGTAGAAAACATCAATTAATGGCTCCACGCTACAGGACTACAGTTAGCACCAACGAAAACAGAAGCAATACTTCTCAAAGGAAGATAAGAGATCAAACATTTGAAAGCAGATATCAACAATAATCTTTCATTCGCTAATCACATTGAAAGAGTCACAACTAACGTAATTATAAGACTTATGCTAAGAATGGACGACCCAACGATTGGCAAGAGAAAAATAATCGCTTCAGTTGCTGAGTCCATTATTTTATATGCCGCCCCGATGCAGGCGGCAACACTAAAATACACTAAACATGTAAACAAGTTTAAAACCTGCAATATGACCTCTCCGTGAACCCACTTCCTGCCTCAGCTGTTGTATTATAAGGTCTTGCGTTGAGGAACTTTTGTTGCAGAAAAATGATGTAGCTGTCATATCTTGCTTTTCTTCTGTTAGTTGGTTATAACTCCTAGGAAAAAGGTTTTGGTTTAATCATGTGGATCAAGACGACAACTTTAATAAAAACCTAAATTCTGTTATAAAAACCAAGCCTGTGAATACGTGACTGCCCAAAAGATCCATTTTTATTAGATCCCCTCTTGGAAGACCAGGTACATTCCATTGTATACACCATATTACAACCGCAAATATTTTTAAGTCAAAACTATTATCAAGTATGGTGGAAATTAAGACAAACCTCCGAATTCTTGGTAGTGGTGACTAGAAAAACTAATGTTTTGGATAATAATTATCCCAAAAGTACAGGAAAATACCAAACTCTACTAAAAGCCAATCCAACTTAAGGGAAACATGCAATTAAACTCTTTGTTACACAACGCCGAAAACTTTCGCTAGAAACAACAAGGGCGAAAAGGAAACACGTTAAACCTAGAAAGCCTAAGAAAAATTGCAAACCAAAGTTGTTGGGGACAACTAAAAATCTAATCAGAAAAAAACTAAAACAGAGGAAAGATAACTCAAATGCTAAACCTACTACAACATTGCGGCAATCGATATTGAGTATAAAATTTGCCTATACTCAGAGCAAACTAACTCAAAAAGAGGCAAAGGGATACAACAGATTATTACAAAGTAAATATTAAAATGTGAGCAAAAACGTAGTTGGTGTATTGCGTGAATGTGGTTTCTGAAGATACTCAACTTCAGGGACTAAACTCCAAGTTGAAACAGCAATGGATGTGATAAATATTTTCAAAATGGTGGTATCAATCAATTAATTTATATTTATAAAATCAATCAGTAATTAAAATTAGAACACAATTGAAAGGAAATTTGAAGAAAACAAATATTTGTCTCAGTATAACTTTCTTTTGATACACTCGATCTACCTTTATGAATGAATTACAATGATTAGTAAAGTACTACAGGCTTACAAAGGAGGATGGGCAGATTGGACCCCAAATCAAAACTTATCTCAATTAAAGCCGTAAGTGTTCTGAGCAATATTGTGTGTACGCAATACCGCTGATTGTGAGATTGAAAATGTTATAGTGCTGTTCCTTCTACATGCTCCAGATGATTAAATTAAAACCCTCCCACCATCATACCTGCAAGATATGTCTACTGCCTACAGAAGAGGCTACAGGGTTTAACAGCTACACTCACCAAGCTGGTGCTGGTATATCCCGGTGCAGGCCATTAGTCATGATACGACAGATGGGCCGAGAGGTTGTTTATGGAGAGGCTTTCGTAAGGGTTATATTACAGGTTTTAAGTTGTTTGGGTGCTTTATTCTCTCACTGCTTTGTTTTATATTTTTATCGTCGCTTTGCTAATTGCAATTAAATAGAACCGGCTATTAAAATATACTGAGCATCCTCTTATGCGCAATCTGAAGACACGCCTTATAGGTACCATCCACGGGTTCTTATATAATATACCATATATGATGTGATATTACTATTAGGCACCAGACACAACTTTGTAATGCAGAAATGAATATGAAATAAATAAAATATTGGTTATTAACTAGACCACTCAGTGGGGTTGCTAAATTCTAAACCGGGTGCTTTCTTATATGGTGGTTAGAAGAATGCTTGGCAGATATAGCGTGTACTGGGAAGTAATATTTAGGATGAACCAAAACTGACAATAGAGAGTCTTTCGAGCACTAAGCATCGAAATGGGAATCAAGGAGATTGGAATAGTTCTACCTTTGAACATTGTGGCAGTAATGATGGACGACACTACCAAATAAAAAGGTAACAGAAAACCACTGCTTTACTACTTTCTAAGAAAATTACATAGTAATAACAATAAAACAATGACTCACCGTCATCAGCAGGTTTTTAATAACCAGTAGGTGCTAAGAATCCCAAAGTAAAAATATTAACTGTAAATTTAAAATAGGATCATGGAATATTCAGAGCTTATATGCACCAGGAAAATTATCAAATGCCATACAAGTGATGAACAGAATTAATATGCAATGAGCCAGTGAAGTAAGATGGCCTTATTTTAGATATATATTACTCAGGCAAGAGAAAGGTCATCTAAATAGTGTAGAAATGATTATATATAATCTACTGAGTTTATTTCTTCAGAATTTTATATTATATTCTCATAGAGTTATGCTTTTGTAATTTAAAGGAAAGCACATAAATATAAATCTAATCAGCTTAGAGACAAATTACGTTTAATAAAAAACAAGATATAAATATTATAAAAGATTTTAACATAAAAGTTGAAAATATTATAGGGAAATATAGGATGAGGAAAAAACTTAGGGAAAGATTAATTCAGTTCTGTCAAGAGAAAGATTTTGTAATGAGCAACACATGATTCAAATTGCCAGTTTGTAAAATATATACTCGGATCTACTCCCAAGGCATTAAAGATAACGTAATAAGAAATCAGATAGTCTACCTACTCCCAAATAAAAGATATTACATAAATATGCTTAGTCCAAAGACATAGTCATAATCTACTTAGAATAAAAATACAAATTAAGCTTAAAATATTAAAGAAATATATTATAGAAAAGTTTGATGTGGATAAAATTAAATATACAGAAATAAAGCAAGTAGAATATGACTTAAACGCCCAGTTAGTTGAATTAAAAAATCAATCCTTACATGTAAAAAACAAAAGATATAAACAAAAATAAAATATTGGATTTAATGCATACACGTAGAACTTTTTAAAACAAAGATAAAGCTGATTATAGACACATAAAGAGAAAAATAAAATCAAAGATGCGGTAAATGGATGAAAGAGAAATGTAGAGAGACTGGAATTCTAAGTGAATATTACGATATGTATGGTTTACCTAAGAAAATAAAAAAGTCGTAAAAATAAATTTAAAAAAATTACGATCTGGAAAGACTATACTAAAAAATTATTTTACGATACGAGACGAAAACCTCAAACTGATGAGAAAGATCTAAAAGCAATGGGATCATGTGTTTTAAAATGTGAAGTAGAGTTTGCTATAAAACAATGAAAATGAAAACTAAACACTAAAAGGTTTAAATTAATAAACAAACAAAATATAAATTTGTATTTGTATTTAAATGTATTACAAAATTGTGAAGAAGTAATAAATGGGGCCCGATTCAACTGTAAAACTGGAATAGTAACACGTGAAGCTATATAAATGTTGATCGAGAAATGTAGAAAGTGCAATAGACATTTTATCGACTTTTTTCCACGCAAATAATGCTCTAATGGTCGGAAAAGGTGATAGTCGCATGGTGCCAGGTCCGGACTGTGTGGCGGATGCTCCAGGAGTTCCCATCCAAAACCTTCCAACCGTCGCTTTCACAATGTGTGGATTTGCGTTGTTGTGCAGGAGGGTGATAAAATTCGACGAATACGTAATTGTTGGCTAACTCGACGCAGAATTTGACCTCAATTGTTGAGTGGTGACAGTTGAAATAATCGGCAAGCATTTGAGTAGTTATCAATGGATTGTCTTCAATTTCGTTGACGACTTTGCAAAACATTCTTTGACTGTCGATTCTTTAACTTTAACTGTCTTGTAGCCGTACGCGTTACAACTCTTCCTAGCCGCCTCCGACGCTTTCAGGCCCAATTTTCACTAAATGTGCAAGAGCAAACGTTTTTCTTCTCGGGTCAGCTCCATTCTATAACGAGTGTAGACAAATTATATATCAAAATACTCGCAAAAACACGCTTCCAAACGATATCAAAACAATAAATAACAACGACTGACGTCAAAAGTTATAACGCAATCGCTGGAAATTTTTCCACAAACCTATTAATACCAATAAATGAATATGCGAACATATAGCCTAGATAACTCTAATGCCAATCTCACCTTTCTGTGGTATTTTCTATTTTCACAAACGAGGCTCTGGCGGCCAAATATTGGCGGTATAACCATAACCTACACATTTCTAGTCTAAAAAAGGAAATGTTTTCAGACGCTCTACTAGATTGGTAGTAGTAGTATAAGGAATCAGCACTATGATATCTTCAAAAGCTAAATATTTCGGAGGTAAAACAGTCTCCTATTAGAATCTTCGGGTGAGGAAAACTAACGAAGATGGAAATAGAACCAAACTAATGAATATAAGAACTCTATGAAAATTGGAGAACAAAATTAGAAATGAAAAAAACAGATTTGTCATAATAGGATTGAGCGAAGTTAGATAACCCAAAAAGGTGATACATGGAGCGGAGACTTTCGAATAATTAATACAGCAGCTGGGGGGAGTAGCAAAAGTAATGAAAAAGCAGATAGGACAAAAAGTAAAAGGATATATATTATACAATAAGAGAATAATAATGGCAAAGACACCTATTTTCCTAAAAGACATAATTATAGTACAAGTGTGCACGCTCACATCAGAATACAGTGATGAAGGCATAAAATAAGTCTATGCAGATTTAGAGGTGGTAATAAAATATGCGAAAGGAGAAGAAAATTTCATTATACAGGAGACCGTAGCGGAATTGTAGGAGATCGATTAGTCTAGTTTTGAGAACATGACTTAGTCATCGCAAATACATTATTTCAACACCATGTACGCGTGGGCGATTTCAGGTAACATAAGATGACACCAGATAGATTCCATACTAGTGAAACAGAGGTCCAGAAACCAAATTAAAAATTGTAGAAGTTATCCAGGTGTCGACTGTGATAGCGACCACAATATGGTTATGATGACATATGATCTAAAATTTAAAAACTAAAAAAGAAAAATACCAGTAATATAGTGTAACAACCAATATAAATCACTCGTGCAATAATTTTACTTCAGAAAAAGCTCAGGAACGAGAGAAGCAACTCTAGCCTTAAGAATCATAATTGAGAAAAGAATACGAAAGGGTAAACCCACATTTATACCTTTTTTTAACAATGTAAAATGGTTTACACTGTTTGACATACTACAAAAAGTAGAAAGAAAATACAGAGATAGAAGAATTATGAACCCTTTATACCACAGGTAGAAAGCAGTGTTAAGACAAAGAGATGCCCAAAGAGAAGGGTTAGTACAGATAACAGTCAGGCAGAGATGTGCATTGTCGCTACTCTTATTTAACCTTTATATATAAGATGTAATAAATAAAATCAGAGAATCAATAAACAAAGAAATAAATATACACGAAAATAAAATAAATATGATATGATACGCCTATTTAATATATAAATATTATAAAATAAAAACAATGTTATGTGGAGATATGAGACACGGAAACATGCAAGCAACACTGAATGGGAAAAGAATAGAAGTGTTTGAAGAGTGTTGTCATCTAGACAGCATCATAACTGATTAGATTACAACAAACAAAAGTAATGTTTCTCAAGAAAAAGCAATTACTAACATTCAGTAAAATATCTTTGGACAGAAGAAGACAACTTCCACACAACTCTTATGGAGTGTCGCACTATAAAACTTGGATAATTGCAAAGAGTGAAGAAAGAAGAATACACGCATTTAAGTTATGGTGGTACAGAAAAATGTTAAAGACAGGATGGGTTGACAGAATATTAAATAATAAGATATTAATAAGAATAGATGATAAAAGGCTAAAGAAAGAGAATGAGAAGAAGAGATACATGGATAGGACATATACGACGGCATTTGGGTCTACCACAAATAATAATAGAAGATACGACGGATAGAAAGAACGCGCAAGGTAGATAACCTATATTACAATATATATTCCAAATAATAAAAGACTGGGGGTCGATTCTATAACTCGAAAGCAATATCGAATTCAATTCGAGATCGAATACACAGCGCTACGACCGCGCCATCTATGCCGTATAATATAAATTTATTAAATTAAACAGTTTGTAACCAAAAGATTCAGCAAATAATTAAAAATATATAATCATCAAAAAAGTGGAAATAAGGATGTTTAACTATCACCTTACATTTTTTTGATGAATATGTGTTTTTTAATTATTTGCTAAATATTGAATTAAATTTGATATCGCTTTCGAGTTACAGAATCGACCCACTGGATTGCTTCTGTTATTGAAAAATAAAAAGATTCGTTGAAGACAGGAAACAATGGAGAAAAATAGTACTGAAACAAACAAAAAAAAAAGCATTCGAATGTGCAACCTTTTTTTGTAACGAATTCCATAGTTTTGTTCTTTCCTTTGTTAGCTAGTATTTAATTATATGAATACAGTTTTCTCTTATATAATAAACCAATAACTAACTAATTTTCTCATGTTAAAAATTTATTACATTTTTTGAAGTATGTAAGTGGTTAAAAGGGGTTGCGAGAAGAGAAACAGCGTGAGTACAAGAAATGGTTGAAGAAGTAACAGCAGGATAATTTACATTATAGATTTCTGTAATTTATTATAGCACTACTGTTATTAAAAAAATAATTTTAAATTATAAAAATATGTTTCTTACTACATGTAATAGTTATAGCATTTGGTAATTTTAAAAATGTGGTTTAATATGATTACCAAAATTAAGACTCATTCTAGTTTTTCAATTGTCGAAAAAATTTAACAATGTTAAAATTTGTTTGCATTTCCATGATTAAACTATTAGTCGCTAGATGTCGCTATTAAATCTGTTAAACGATATCTATTCGGAAACTTATGCAGCTGTACTTAAAATTTAGTTTCTACACTCAGCACTAACCCATAATAAACCAACATGATATCTAAATTACAAATTAAAACAAACATAAAAGGGCATAAATATTATAATTTAATTAAGTTTAGTTTGTAGTAAAATCATAGTCCTGCATAAATTGGTCAAGATATGTTTATTAATAAAATATAAATCATTACACTTTTTATTTAAAAATTATTGTTACCTCATACTATTATTCTTTAGGTACTACATTTAAATTGTAAATAAAATGTTTGTTTTTTTAATGTAGTATTTATATTCAAAACAATGTATCATCCAAAAATTAATTTATTAAATATTAAAATTTAAAAAAATATAATTGCATAAGTTTTCTTGAAAAATTACAGGCATCTATAATTTTAAAAATGTATTATTTACTTACAATCTCTTTAAATTTCTAATATCCTGATATAATTACATCAGCCGCTTGAGTCGGACCAAATTAAAAATTTTGTTTTATTATATACAACCTGCAGTCATATACGAGGTCTAATAATTAAACTTATGAACTTGCCACGTGAACTTACATTGGCAGGAATGTGTAAACAGTTTTTATAACACAGGTATATCAACGTTTTGTAGTAGTATTTGTGTCAACATATGGTTAAGTGTTGTTTGTTATTGTTCCATATTTTTGAATTGGAAAAAATACTAGCATTAAATTTCTCGTTAAATTTAATAAGGGTAGGAGGATATATTAGTGAAAATTTATGGAGAAAACGTTATCAAGAAAATGGAGTAGATTATGCGATTTTCTGAAAGACAAAAAAAGCGTCACTGATGAGAGATCAACGCGATAAGAAACGAACAGAACTGATAGAGACATTGTAAAAATTCGTTGAATTGTGCGCGAGAAGTATAGCAAAGCAAGCAAACATCTATAGGGAAACGCTTGAGAAAATCTTAAAGTACATAAGAGTTTGTTAAAATATTTTTGAAGACTGTCTTATTATTGGCAACATGATGAGAAATACGACGATAGCTTTAGTGGTCACTTGGGAAAACCTTTCTAACATTGTTTTGAAAGATGATCTTACTGTTGGTGCATAGTTTCTCAAGGAAAGTACTTCAACAGTGATCGTAGTACTATTCAACATTGGGTTAAATAGCAAAATCCTTGAATGTGTTCTAACTTAATTGTCAGACCTAGTATAATATTAAAAAATATTAAATACGAATAATTATATGTAACAGCAAAAGAAGCATAGAGGAAACAACTAAAAGAAACCAATTGTTGGTACCTCTTTATTGGTATTATATCGTTTGTATGTATGTATATCGATATCAAGTACTGTATTATTTAATATAATGACAAAAGTAGCTTAGCCATTTGGCGTTATAAACATATGTAAGATTTAAATATTTGCCCCAAAAATCTAAAGCACTTGTTTAAATTTTTCCTATACTTTGTATAGATTGGAGCCATGCCTTTTTTATTTATGTTAATTATATATTTCCCTGCAGTAGTTATAGTATAGGGTCGTTCCATAATTATATATTCATATTGATGTGCTCATCGTATTTGGCATTCTTTCTATATTTTTAATTATTTTCTATTTTGTGAAAGTTACGATGTTTGCATATAGGGTGCCTCAAAAAACGTACTCACTTTAAATGACAATAAATTCAGTGTTAATTAAGAAGCAATAGTTTAAATTGAAAATTATTAAATGAAATTAAATGCATTTAAAAGCACTCAAATACAGATGATAACGCGGACAGCATTACGAAGCACTTCATTTGGAAGTGCGAGACATTATTTCTTAAATTTATTTTCCAGCTCAGCTACTGTTGTTGGCTTTGTTTAGTAAACCTTATCATTGAGATATAACGGTAAGGCTCAAATGCATGAGAGCATACTTGCAAACTGGAAAGTTAAGGTTCACTCATATATTCTCCATTGTGCCGGGTCTGGCGCATTATCTCTGATGCGCCATTAGTATCCCTTGCTAGAAATGAACGTAGGCCACCCGGTAGGCATTAGAGAGCACCGGAAATTGAACCCGGGTCCATCCGTGTTGCAGTCAAATGCTCCAACTGCTTGACCATAAAAGAAGTCCAGACTGCAGTTCAAGGGCAAAGGCGACTGGAATTTGTCTACATGACAACGAGAGAAGACGTCGAGTCTATAGGGGGCTCTTGCATGTCTTGGGGGAGGGGGAATTTTCATGCACGGAGAAACTCAGCCTAGTGGACAACACGGAGAAGATTTAACAGCAGGCCGCTACATCAGGGACATTCTGGAGGAACGTGTTGTTCTGTTTGCGGGATTTGTTAGTGAGGACTTTATGCTAATGCACGACAATGTGCGATACCACACCGCGCGAGCGATCACTACCTACCTGGCTGACGTCGATATACCAAAAATGGACTGGCCTCCGTATAGCCCAGACTTGAATCTAATTGAGCATGTTTGGGATGAACTTAACCGAAGAGTCCAGGCTAGAAATCTTGCACCAGGGAGCGTGATGGAATCGAGTGTGGCGTTGATTGAAGAGTAGAAAGCGACCCCTCAAAACAGCATAGGAAAAGTTATCAGATCCATGCGTAATCCCAATTAGGAGTAGAGGTGGCAACACCATGAATTGAAAAAATCAATAAATTCATTTCATCTGAGGATTTTATTTTTTTCTTTTATAATCGCTTTTTCCTTTCAACTCTTTTGTGTTACACATATTCTTTGGTCAGATCAGGCCCGATTCCAATCAAAGTGGTATCACAGTTTTTAAGCTTTCAAACAGTACACTGAACTTTACTTGGAACACTATGGAAGTGGATACACATTCTCTCAAAATTCGAGCATGTTGCTGGGTTGATTGTTTTGCTCTCAAGTATATAATTAAAGCCTTTCACACTTACTAAAGTAGTCAGTAGAAATTTACACTCGACTACTAGTACAGAACAATTAAATAAAGGGTTAAAACATAAGGACATAAATAGTATTGACAGACTAGCTAACGTTAAAAGTCGAATGCCCCAATACTCTAAATATCTGCGCTTCTGTCACACAAAAATATTTGTAGTAGAGCTCCTAGATGTCTTAAGTACAGTATAAATCACATTTCTCAGAATTAACGTAAAGATGGAAATAATAAATAGATGTTTCAAATGCAACGGGTATTACCTGGTAAATTATAAAGGCTGTACTGTATACACAAAGATTCAACAAAAGATATACGCGATACTAATAAAGAAGCGACTTTAAGTTTCTACTCAGGATCTCACTCACGTCCAGATCGTGAGAGGTATCCTAACCGAAATCCCCAATCGTACATTCGAATCTCATTAAACTCCATAAAATTAGAGGACATAAATGAGCTTAAGAAGATGATGGAAGAACTAATGGAGAAAACAGGAACTGTATTAAATTTACTAACAGCTCTCGTCGTCAGTACCAATAATGGCGCATCATATTGAATTGGCTAAATGGAATGCCAATGGGCTAATACAAAATAGATATGACATAATATCCAATGAACAGACGCATGCTAATTACTAAATCGCATTCCACAGAACTATTTAAGAACTTTAGGATATACAGATTACGCAAATACAATAACAGTTTCTGGGTTCTACTGTCTCTTGGGATATAAACAACAACAACACGAGCACCATTTAAATACTTTGGAAGTCAGATTCAGAGCAGGAGGCGATTTTAATAATAAGAATGCACAGCTATTGGCTAAAGATAGATAATTAATGAAATCGATAAATAAACTAGTTAGCAATAGCTTTCCACTGGAAAGTCTACATATTGCCCCACCTATCTAATGAAATTACTCGATTTACTTGATTGTTATACAGTAAAAGATATTAATTCGAACTACCTAAAGATCTAGTCTTGTCTCAATTTGTTAGCTGATCATTCGTCCATAATAGTAACTTTTGGAACGCATTGTTGCTTAGTAAAAGAGCACCTACTTAGTGTAATAAGCATACAAATTGAAAGCTATTCACAGAATTCTACATAAAGCACTGTTACTATACGTTTCCTTAATAGCTAAAGAAGAACTGACTTTAGTAGTAGAAAATTTCAAGAAAGTTGTGCAACAGGCTTGTTGGTAGGCATAATAAAGAAGCAGAAAATTGAAAAAAAGCGTAACCTCAAGAGAAGATGGCAAACACGAGATATCTAGTACAGAAGCGACTATTAAATCAAACTTCTGATCTTAAAAGATTTCTTTCTGATATTAAAAATCAGCATATAAAAAAATTACTTGAAATATTTATCGCTAACAGATGGTACAGAACACTCGCTTTGGAAAGCAACCAAGAAGTTGAAACGACAGCAACAACATAAGTCACCTTTTCATATTGGAAATGGGAGTTGGGTCCGAAATAATCAAGAAAAAGCCTTAGTTTTGCAAATCATCTAATTAAAGTATTTCAACCATTCCCAACTGGTTGCTTCTTCAAACGCCCTTCCAGATGAGTCTATCAATGAACCAGTTCACGCTATCTTAGACAAAAACGCAAACCTCTAGTTTGGGATAGTGTTGAAGAAACTTCTAGATAAAAAGGTTTATTACCTATATATTCAATGAGATACTAAGACTGCGCTTATTACTCCTAAATGAAAAGTTGCTGTGATTATATAATCCTAAAACTTGAAGATTCTAAAGAAAATTATAAGTCATATAAACCTACTAGTTTGCTTCTAGTACTATCAAAAATACTTGAGAAACATACCTAAACCTATACTACTGGACATTTCTGATCAGCAATTTGGGCTTCGCCAACAACTTGCTACCACTGGACAAATTCATCTAGTCGGAAATAAGATTGCCAAATATTTCGAGGCAAACAGGTACTGATCAGCTATATTTATAGATGCAATCCAAGTTTTTGACAAGGTACAGCAAGATATATTGTTTTTTTTTAAATCGAAAGTAAACTTTCTATAGACTATTACCAATTTATCAAATCTTATCTTACCAACAGACGCTTTCTCGTTAGGCTAGGAGATTATCCAACAATGTTGTTTCATATCAACTCTAGCGTTACACAATATCAACTCTAGCGTTACACAGGAGAGTGTATTGGAGCCAATACTATATCTCTGTATACTACTGACCTGACAACTACCAGAAGAATAATAATGGTCGCTGACGACACTACAGTATTACATTGCACGTTGGCCCAGTTATAGGATTCAACAATCTCTTTGCCCATATTTTGTAACTATGGTTTAAAAAGTGACGCGACAGAACCCACAACCCAAAATTAGCACAAGACACCTTTAGTACCAAAAGGGATACCTGTCCACCTGTTTTACTAAACAATCATTAGGTCTCACGAGCAAAAGCGCCAAATGTTTGGGATTTATTTGGAAATGCGACAAACAATTAGTCGAAGTATATCGGAAAATATTTTGGCTTCTAAGTCGCCAATCGCAACTGTATATGGGGAATAAAATACTGCTGTATAAGACCATCATCGAAAATATCTGGACCTACGGAATGCAGCTATTCTAATTTCAAAATTTTGATATGCTTATATCCATAGAACGTTTTTAAGAATAATACATGCACGCATTAGAAACAAATGTGAACAAGATATAGAATCCTCCCAATTCGGTTTCCGCAGTGGCTTAGGTACTAGGGAAGCTATTTTTGCGCTTAACGTATTATTACAAAAATGTAGAGACCAAAGGAAAGATGTTTTCGTCTGCTTTCTAGACTACGAGAAAGCATTCGATAGAGTTCGCCACGAGAAACTGATTAATCTTCTACAGACAGCGGGGATCGACTATAAAGATATTCGAATAATAAAGAATTTATACTGGAACCAGAAAGCCAACAGTTGAATAGGAGAAACAATAACAAAGAACGTCAGCATTCTAAGAGGAGTACGACAGGGGTGCATACTATTGCCACTTTTATTTAACGTGTATTCAGACTTTATAATTAAAAAAGCCCTAGATGACATAGCACACGGAGTTAAAGTCAATGGGACTCTGATCAATACCATCCGATATGCAGATGATACGGTCATTATTGCTGAAACAATAGAAGAGTTACAAGAAATCATAAATAAAATAAGAAGTGACAAAACCAAATTTATGGTATTTAGTAGAAATCAACATCGAAACGTACAACTACAACTAAGAGGCAAGCAATTAGGAAGAGCTGATAAATACAAATACCTAGGAAGTATAATAACAGACAACCTGAATCCAGAATTAGAAATAAAATGCAGAATTGAAACAGCACGTAGTTCCTTCCATAAATTAAAAGCACTGCTCTGGAATGACAACTTAAACCTGAAACTACGGCAGAGAATGTTGAAAAGCTATGTGTGGTCTATACTACTATATGGAACCGAAACATGAACTCTCAAGGTTGCTAGTATAAACCGTCTAGAAGCATTCGAAATGTGGTGCCACAGGCGAATGCTCAGAATATCTTGGGTGGAAAAAACAACTAACGAGAAAGTCCTACGAAGAGCAAGAACCGAAAGACAATTATTTAAATAACAAAAACCAAGAAAACTTCGTACTTGGGACACGTCTTGAGAGGGCCAAAATATAGCTTGCTGCAATTAATAATGAAAGGAAAATTGGAAGGCCGCCGTGGAATAGGACGCCCGCAGATCTCGTGGCTGAGAAACATCAGGCAATGGACAGGAATCCACAGTGTCGAACAACTTTTTAGAACTGCAGAGGACAGAAATGCGTTCTCCATTGTGATCGCCAACGTCGGGGAGACCCGATACGACACATTGAAGAAGAAGATATCCATAGTAAATGCTCCATGGTATGTGTCCGACAAAATCATACGTCGTGATATTTATTGTCATACCAGTAGTTGATAAAGAAATACAGCGGTATAATGTGAGTTATCACAGTTGCAATAGTGCTCAAATCAAATGTTTAGTGGAAAACAAAGAAAAGCCTTGGCTCAGGAGAATCGATACATCAGACCTTCCCAATAGATTTAAGTGATTGTGAGACTGTTAACTACATATCTCTGAATAAATTCAATCAAATTAAAATAAGGAATTTATTAATGAACCATTTTCTTCATAATATGCATGTATACTGCTTTATAATTTACTAAATGTTATTAATAAAACTTAAAAAAACTTCCTGACGCGTGGATTACTAGCATGTTTAGGTAAATATCTCCAGTTACAGATTTCTCAAAATGTAATAGCCCGATGCTGATTACCTTATAGCACAATGTAACCTCTAATAAGTTCAAATAATGTTCCTCTACAACATACAAATTTTGGAGACCCTAGTAGGTGCACTTTTAACGTTTAATTAACCTCACCGCTCCAAACAATTTGTCCAAATACTATTCTCAAAGTTGTTTTTAGGCCAACAAACACCACAATTATTATTTATTTACGAATATTACACATATCGTGTTTTTGATTAGGACCATCTCTACACATTTTGCTCAAGCACCTTTCTTTGTTTTTTTTTTTACTATTGTGTGTATTTGTTAATAAACTACAAAATTGATTTCCTTTGATTTGTAATTTATCCATCATATTCAAAATTTTAATTGTAACTCATTTTGTACTTTTTGGTTGATATTTTTTGAGTTAAAAATTTTGGTCTTACTATAGAGCATGAACAAGGAACGTAGAAAATATAAAAATAAGGATTTATAGAGAAGATGAAGATAGAATACAAGAATAAGTTATACAGAGTGGCGCAGAGCCAACTGACATTTTTCAACTAGTCATGTGTTACATAGGGAAGCAAGGAAAAAATAAGTAAAAGTGTCTATAAATACGACCAAGTATGCCATTTATTTACCACCGATTACAAGGTTATTTTTTGAAAACTAAAGCTTGGGAAGGTATTGTTATTATCATCTGAGATGGCAGGCATTATAAAATTTCCAAATGCAATCAATAATTTTTAATCTACATTTGCATTAATAGAAACTGATATGGTAAACTGGTCATTTCAACAGTATACTGTCTTCCTAACCTGTCTTTTAAACTAGAACAATTTGAAGCTCGCTTAAAACTCTTGAGCATAGATACAAGAAGTTAAATTGAGCTACTAGGCAGTTAAAGATGTTACTTTGTCTCCTTCTATAGAAACCCACACACAATTCAAACACTAATTGAACATAAATGGTAACAAAAGTATTGAAAATTATTTTAGCGAGGTTTTTCCATAAAGGTTGTCTCTGCAGAAGACGTTTTAAGTTCCTCGAATCAAAAGAATCAGTCCACCAAATCCTTCAAGTTAACTGAAGTCAAATTAAAAATATCCAACGACCTGAACATTAAGAAATCACCAGGCTATAATACAATTACACAAGCGTCATCACTAAAGCGTATAAAGATAATCACACTAATATTTCACTTTAGCCTATGAATAGGTTATTTTCTCTTGCAATGGAAAGTAGTGCAACTAATTGCTATTTCCAAATTTGGTGCGAAAACATCCCCATATAAAGCGATTAATCTACTGCCTGCGTTATCAAAGGTGTTCAAAAAGCTTTTCCAAACCGCTGTCAGCGGCCCTCGATTATCGAGCAAGTGTACAGAGTTGCAAGCAAAATAAAAGAAGATCCAGAAATAGTTTAGAAAATACTACTTGGTTGCCTTTTTTGACATCACTCAGGTTTTTAAGAAGTTTTGGATCTAGTTTATAAAATTAAGAACGACTTACCTCATCCGTTTTCCCAAGTCCTAACATCTTGGTTGTCAAACAGACGTTTTCTTAAGTACGGTGAAGGTTGCATCATTGAAGTACACTAATCAGGTTACCTTATGATAGTATCCTCAGCCCTTTGTCGTGTGTGCTTTATACTAATGATTTACCGAGCTCCAGTAACACTTATAAAACTACATTTGCTGATAATAGCTTTAAACATAAATACAAAGCGTGCTTTAGAGTATCTATAGCAACATTTCAACCAAATTGAAGCATGGTTCAAAACGCGACGCATAAAAGTCAATAGCTTGTAATAACCTACTTCATCTTTAGTCTTAGTAGACAAACCCAGAAAAAATATGTTAAGTATCTAAGAATTCATTTAGATAGACTGTTGACTGCTAGATCATATATATATATCGGAAAATATATTGGCTGATAAGCAGTAATTCCCACTAAAGTATAGATAACAAGCTGCTCCTGTACGAAGTCGCCATAAAGCATGTCCACCGACTCCAATATCTAGTCCAACGTATTTGGAATTGTTCGCTATATACCGTAGTATATATCAAACCAAGTCATTTACCGTGATCTGGCTGTACCCAGTAATTAAGGATAAAATTAGAACCTTGACGTTACAAACTTACTGCATTTGTAATGTCATCAAATCTCATTAGTGATGGATCTTTCTACTATTCCCTGTGTTAAAGACCGGACCCTTCCCAGCGCACGAAAGTATAGCTAGAAATAAAAAAAATGCTGAGCATAGATTTTAATTTGCGCCATACACTTATGCTAATTTTAGAATTTGCTACCACTCGGAAACATGCGAAAAAATGTTTATAATGCGCTCCTCGTAGAGGCCTTTTTTGATTTTCCGAAGTGACCAATAATTTGCGCCGTAACAAAAACGCGGATTATACGTTGCGATTATTAAACAATCAATGAAACTCCATTTTTGCAACGAATTTGCGTGTAACGAGTACCGCGCATGCAACAAAAGTGTCACTTAAACAAAGCGACTAGCTCTTGGATCAGACTCACTTATATATTTTTAATATATATATATATATATATATATATATATATATATATATATATACTTATATATTTTATATATATATATATATATATATATATATATATATATATATATAGAGAGAGAGAGAGAGAGAGATACTTTCTTTAGAAGCGCTCATAATTACATTGAAAGCCACTGCAGTTGCATTTCTTAAAACGTCTTTTTAATATTAAATATTAAATTTAAATTACAACAAGGTTGCACAACAATCGAAAGTTCAAGAAAATCTAGGATTAGGAGCTTAGGAGGACTAAGAGCTATAGAAGTTATAACAGTATTGATTTTATTAACCGACTTAGTTACAATGCCCTCTATAGACCAGCTTACTAATCTATTTTAGTACAGAGTCCTGTAACTGTAAATGTGAACATAATCAATACCTTTATCATGTTATATATATCTCTTAGAAGCTCTAAACTCCTAATAATCTATTTCTTGAATCCTCGATTATTGCGCAACCGAAAGTACCCGGTGCCATTATTATATTATTAAAAAATAATACGAAAACTATAGAAGAATTAATTAATAAGAGTCAAATTGAGTTCATAATTCAAAGGCTCTATAGGCCATATAGGCCTAGGACGTGCATTAGTTAGTATATGTACATTTTTCTCTTACTCTCTATTTAACATTAAAATTTTAATTTTAAACTGATTTTCACCACCTATTGTTTTGGGCAATCTGTCCTTTTTTCTCGAATTTTTTCCTGGTTGCCGCTATTTCCAGTTCCTAGCCCTCGTCGTTTTCAGGTCTGCCTCCATATTATTTATTCATCTTTTTCTCGGTCTGTCTTTTTTCTCTTTCCTATTGGTCGTCTACTTATAACTTCTAGGGTAAGGTGGGGCAAAACCGACTACTTTCGCTTTTAATTTATCGTAAAAATTCACTTGTTAATTGTTCCTAATAACTGATGCATACAAGGCTTTATTGAATCTTTAAGTAGCTAAATACAAAGCTAGAAAGCGTTATCTGACATATTTTTACTATTATGATTTTTTATGTTGACATGCAAAAAATCGGTTTTGTCCCATGGGTGGGGTAAAACCGACCCATATGTAAATTAAATGCAAAGGAGTTTTTTTTTTGTTAAAGTTGTATTTTAAAACATAGGAAAAGTAATTTTGAGGTATAATATGTTACTTAAAGCTAGATAGTATAATTTTAAAAATTCGGACGAAAATTTAATTATTTATTTAGTTAATTACTATTTATTTGTTTAGCAGCTACTTATTGTAGCTATAACACTCGTCAAAATTAAATAAGCAGTTATTTTCATCTGTCAATTAAGACACTCCAGAGAACAAAAGTAAACAAAATTTATTGGCAACTTCAAGGTAATAACACAAGGTACACTAACACTATTCAAGAGAACAAAAACCGCAAATAAATGAATCATCGTCTTCTTCACAATCGTGCAAGCTTCATGTGCCCAT
This sequence comes from Sinelater perroti, assembly GCA_036346155.1. Lineage (NCBI taxonomy): Eukaryota > Metazoa > Arthropoda > Insecta > Coleoptera > Elateridae > Sinelater > Sinelater perroti. The sequence goes on along the minus strand of JARFIY010000032.1, from coordinate 61,534 downwards.
CCACGGCATTTCGCACACTGAATTCAACCTTTTCTATTCTTAGAATTAGCATAAAGTTCACTACAGAAAATACATGATTCATCATCGATTTCTTCATCGCTGGTGTCATCAATAGCGTAATTCTGAGAGATTTTTTTCTTACGATCTTCTGTTAGTTTTAACTTCTTTTTTCCTTTGTCTTTATTTTTATTTTTTAATTGTTTTATCAAATAAATTTTTTTTATTAACGTTTTTCTTCTCTCGCTTTCTGTTTTAACTTTTTTTCTTGTTTTGTTTCTTGATCTTTTCCTTATTTTCTAACTTTCGTTTGTATGGTGATGAAGTTAGAACAGCTGTTTTTCCTTGCTTGTTCCCGCATTTTTTCTTTTTATAGTGTTCAGTAATTTGTGGTGGAGGCATTAACATTTTAGGGAAGATTTTAAAATGGAAACAGTTTCCTGGAGAGATTTTATGGCCGTTTGCTCCTGGTGAGCGCTGCTAGCTGCTTGGTCCCGGTCGAGGCTGCTCGTCGCTTGGACCTGGTCGGGGCTGCTCGGTTTCTGTGAGTAATTGCCTTGCTGTTGTTTCTGGCGGGGCGTACATGTGCTCTGGAATAGCATTCCTATCAAAAGGATAAATTCCAGTCTTTTGAAATCCTTTGATGGCAGTTTGCATTATTACTGCTCTAGTAAAAGCTCCATTTAAGAGTTTACCAATTTGATAAATGGTAACTCCTCGTCCTGGGTGTTTTATTAGCCACTGTCTCACTTCTTGCTCATAAAACGTGCTCAGAGGGCACATGAACGAAACGTCTAATGGCTGAAGGCGGTGCATGGTGTGTGGCAGAAAGCACAAAAGTATGACATTGTTGTCGCGAGCTAACTGAATAAGCTCTAGGCTCTTAGTGTGGGACTCGTGTCCATCTAATATCAATGAAACCTTTTTGGCTGCAAAGGGATTCGAAAATTGTATGAACCGTCTAAACCATCTTTATTGATCCATCCTGTCTCGTGGTAGCAAGCAAATGCTCCGGGAGGTGCCTCATCTAACAACATTTCGTTTTCTCTTTTTCGTGAAAAAACGAACATAGACAGCATGAAGTTTCCAGCCTCACTCATACAGATTTCAGTAGTGACCAGAACACCACGCTCTGAGGAAGACAAGCACTCTATTTGTTTTTCCCAAGAAGTGCGAGGATCTTTAATGGTTTATTAGGAACCGTCAAAATACCAGTTTCATCGACGTTATAAATATCATTTGGTGAAATCTTGTGTTCTTTGTATATCCCTTCAAGTAAATCATAAAACTTTCCGACAGAAACCTTGTTAAACCTCTCAGCTCGGGCCAGTGATGTTTTTTCAGGGATTCGAAGCGTTATTTGGGGATGCCTATCCAGGAAACCGTAGAGCCAATCTTTGCCGGCTGTTTTTTTAAACCTTGTTAAAATTGTTGATCAGGCCGTTTTTTTCGGCAAGTTCGAACGCGAGCCGCCGCAAATCTCACAGGGTGTGACCAAACAGTCTGCTCCATTAAAAATATATGCTCGGCGAGTTCTTCTTCTTGAGGTAGAGTGAACACAGACGTAAATCGCCCCAGCCCTTTTTTCGATGCACTTCTAGATCGATATCATTTTTTCTGGCTTCTTGTACCCTGTCAATCAATGTAGTCTTAGGTACATTGTACGTTTCACTGACCAACTTGTAGTCCTTTTTTCCTTCCAATACGCTGGTAATTCCGCACCATCTCTGAAAACATAAAAGTGTAAACCTTTACCTTTAAAACTACTTACTATTGATAATCAGTAATAAGTAACCTTAAAATTAAATTTTAACTTCTAAAATCTGACATTATATGAGTCATTCATTGGAAATAAATTTAAAACAGGCCCGTTATGTTTAGTCCCCCTTTTGTAACAAATATAATCAATCATTTAAGAGTAAATCAACAAAAAAATCTTGCTAGGAATCTTTACCAAAGCTTATTTTTATCGTAAAAAATGAATGTGTTTAAAATGCATGTTAAAAAACGGTGTTAAAATCGACCCACGCATGGGTCGAATAATTTTCGAGATATTCGATTTCGAATTTTCCCGAAATTTGAAATCGAAGTCGAAAGGTCTTTTTAAGTTCGTTCTGGGATTGCTTACAGAGCAATCTCTTCGCCGACCCCATGTTTTCTATTGCCCTTTGCAATTTTTGTTTGAATTTCTAATTCTTTATTTTCTTCTTCTGGAGTTCCTTATTTGTTTTATCAGCTTATATTTTGTCTTGTCTTAATTTATCTCCAAGCCGCATTTTTTGCTTCTTGTTCTATTTTTCTTATGATTCTCATTAATTCTTTTTTTGTTCTTGCGATGAATGTTAAATCGTCCGCGAAGGCCATACATTGGTGTTCGTTATTAAATATAGTACCATGAGTTTTTACTTTACTGTTCCTCATTATTACCTCATCATATCAGGTTGAAGAATGTTGTTGACAAAGAGACTCCTTGTGTCAACCCCCTTCCTACTTAAAAGTTTTGCGATTCCTTCCCATTCCAGGTTATTTTAATTTTTGTATTTTGTAGTGTCACCATCGATAATCTGATAAGTTTTTCTGGAATTTGTAGTTGGCGCATTCCTTCAAGCAGCTTACATCTTCTTATGCTATCATATGCCTGTTTGAAGTCTATGAAAAGGGTATATAGTTCTATTTTATATTCGTAACTAGTAATTTGTATTTCTTTGAGTGCAAATATTAAATTTGTCGTGCTTCTATAACTTCTAAAACCTGCTTGGTACTTCCCCAATATTTTGTCAGTGTATATAATAACCTTTTCCATATTAATTGTCCTAGAATCTTGTAGTAGGCGTATAATAGCGCTATACCTCTATATTTTTCGCATATCGATGGGTCCCGGTTTTTATATATTGGGCATATTTGCCCGTTCCGTCGGCATTTCCTCTTTTATCCATATGTTTTATTATTTTACTAACTTTATTTACTAACCGTTCACCCACTGCTTTGATCATTTCTACTATTATGCTGCTTTCTCCTGGCAATTTATTATTTTTCATTGCTCATATTATATTCTCTATTTCTTCATTAGTTGGTTCTTCAATATTTACTTCTCCTCCTTCTTGTTGTTCTTGTTGGTGCCGTTCTAATTGTTCTTCTGTTTCTCCTTCATTTAGCAAATTTTCAAAGGTCCCATTCTCCTAAACTAATATCAGTTATATGTCTTTTGTATGCATTGATTCTTAAATTCTCTTTTGACTTGATGCGTTATATTGTTTAACCTGTTTTTAATTTTGAGATTCCCATTTCTTCTCGTCAAAGTTGGCTTTTCTTTTTTAATTGAGTCAATAATTGGTAGGATAATTGTAGTCAGTCGGGCGGACTCGCCTTGGAGTTAATTTAACTAAGCTAATTTAAACTTTCTTCCATTGTTGTGGTGAAGTGAATTATGGTTGCGTTAATGTCCTCGGCTGTTTTAAGTCTTGTTGGGCAGCAAAGTTTATTGTTCAGCTGACTTTAAAGTTGTTTCAGTCCATCTTGCCATTAATTAATTTTAGAATAAGCTGTTTGATGGTTAATGTGTTGGCAAATGACATTAGTACCAGGAAGTTAGTTCGCATATAACACTTTGGAAGACAGGTTTATTGAAGTTTTTTGGGGGGATAACATTAAGATACGGGTAGTAGGTGTAATCATCGGGTGCCAGAATTTGGAAAGAATTGGTTATGATAAGATTTTTCCGTTTAATACCTTCAGGATCTCCATAGGGTATTTTTAGAATTTACATTACTTAAGACTAGTACTGGTTTAGTCATGTGAAAAATTCTTTTGATGTCTTCTCAACTATCTTTATATTTGGCTGTCTATAGGCATTAGCTATAATCACACTGCTTTGATAATCGAGTTTAACCTTAATTAATATGAATTCAATGTTTAAATTAAGGATTTCAGGAAGTTGGGTGTGTTCGTATTTGATTTTAATAATTATCATAATTCTACCAGCAGCTACTCTAGAGTTTCGATCTTTGCGATAAATGAGATAACCCGGGATTTGAAATTTTATAGATTCATTTAGATGCGTTTCTAATATGCAAGCTATGTTCATATTGTATTTTGCTAGAAAGTCAATAAATAGTGAGCGTTGGTTGTTGATGCCATTTGTATTCCACTCAAGAATGGTTAAGTTTTGTATTGTTTTACTTTGATTATAGTCAACTGATAAACATTGGTAGGAGAGTGTTAATAATGAAGGTTTTAATTTGGCTAAAGTGGGGCTTAATAAGATCAAAGAGAGTCTTATTAGATAGTGTCGGTGCACTGGATGAGATTGTAGCGTTCCTGCTCTGGGTTAATCCGCTTTTCAGTTTCTCTACAAAGGTTTGTTTGTTATTTACTTATGAGTTTCTGGGTTGGGTTCGTGTCCGCTGTTTCAGCACCGCTATGTAATGAGTATGGCCATGATAGTTTGCGCTATGGGTGCTTCCACAGTTGCCATACTTTGGTCAGTCATTGGGTCTCTTTTGGCAATCAGTATCTAGATAGTCACCTGTACATTTTTCGCAAACTGGTTTTAAGCTGCAATAGTTTTTTCAGTGGACGTACTGTTGACGTCTTCAGCACTTTCTTCTAGATTCTATAATAACTATGGCATAAAAAAGTTGTTTTAGTAAAAATATCCGTTTTGCTTCCTCATTAATGCTTAGTAGAATGCTGGCAGATGTTTTCTATCTCTGGTGTATAAACGTGTTATTTTTGTGACTGGTGCTTTGTTGGTACTTCTTTGGTTAAATTAATGCGTAATGTAGTTGTATTGTACGTTGTAGTGAAGGTTTTGGTTGCTAATTTTTGATATTTGGTGTATTTTTTTCTGATTGCTTTTTTGTATTGCGCCTGGATCATTAGCGGGCGGTGATAAACTATCCAATTTACGCTTGTTGGGCGCTTAATTTTTTTACCGTAACAGGCCTTGAAGGCCCTTTGGGGTCGTAACAGGATAGGTCTGCTACAGTCTAGAGCCTGCGGTACACAAGGGTAGTAACGTGACTAGTGCTACGTACCGACCGCCTATTATTACCCCAGAGTTTGACCTCCAGGTGCTCATTTATTACAGCCTGAGTTGAGCTGGGCCGTAAAAAAGCCAGCGATTGAATTGGTGAGAGCGGGATTCGAATCCGCAACTCTTGGTATCGTAGTCTAGCGACCTGTCCACTAAACCACCAAGGCTGTTGGGCGCTTAATAATGCTTTTTTATTTAAGAAATTTGTGTTGATTTTATTGAAAGTAAATAAAATTTACTTACAATGCTTGTTACGAATAGTGTTAAGGTCAAACGTATCGCACTGATATCAGACACGCTAAGAACGTCTGCACTGTTACACAGTTCGCAATGATTAAATTATGCACATAATTCGACTAGCCATTCTCTTCTTCCATTTCTTTCTTATCATATTTTCCGACTACTTTTATGGCAGGTTTTTCTTCTACCATGGCATTCCAATCTTCTATTATTATTAGCCCCCCCCTTTACAAATTCTGTTAAATTATTTTATTACTTTTTCTCATATTCAGTAGTGTGCATATAAATCTCCCTAAGCTATATTTATTGTTGCTGCTGTGTTAATTATACCATGTGCTCCGTTCCAGATATCTCCTTCTCGTAACCAACCCAACCAACACTTTAGTTTAATTGTTATTTTGTGTCTTATGTTTTATAATTTCCTGCATTTCTGCAAGCTTCATGCGTTCCATCTCGCCACTGTTCTTATTTTTAGTGATATTCTGTATACGTTAATTGTCCCTGTCCGGGAATCAAATTAGAAATACATACACACTCACCGGCATAGAAATCCACCCACCCTGGTTTTTTTCAATAATATCTAGTTATTAACTAATATCATTAAGTACGCTATTGAAAATGGTATCTATTTCACTATTAGGCATAGTTGATAATAACGATCACATCTGTTAGGAAAAGACGGACTGATCCCCCGCAAAGGATCTCGAAAGCTTCCTTAGAAGCGGTGAAACCCCTCCAAGGGGTGTTAAGCCATTCATTCATTCATTTTGTTAGGAAAAAATTACCAAAACAAGCATTTAAGACAATTCTGTTGAAGTCATTTACGCACTAAATTTGAGCTGCGTCAAGTTTTGTGTTTATTCTTGTATTATTTTTAAATAGCTGTTAATTATTTTGTTACTTTCTGTTTAATTCCTTTATTGCTTGTTTTTTTGATTTATAGTGAATTGAAATTATGCATTTGCCAGTAGAAACTGTTGCTAAAGCAGTTGCATTACTTGAAGACGGACACAGTTAACGTTATGACTCTAATCGGCTAGGTATTCCTCGTTCAACGCTAAAAGATGTTCATAGAAGATTTAGAGAAACCGGTAGCTATGGTCACAGGCCGGGAATAGGAGCTAAACGCTCGTGACGACCGTTTTATCATTTTGTCTACGTTAAGAAATCGACATAGTACTACAGTAGAGACCGAAATGCCCTTCAGCGTGTAAGAGATATCAATATTTCTGAAAGAACAGTTAGACGGAGGCTCAACGAAGCAAATTTGTGTGCAAGAAGATCAGCACGAGGTCCAAGATTGCTACGGCAATATCGAGTAGCACGTTTGGCATTTGGGCGTAATCATTCAAACTGGAGAATCAAACAGTGGACGACCGTTATCTTTTTTGATGAGTCCAGATTTAATCTTCGTGGCTCAGATAGTCGTGAACAAGTATGGAGAAGAAGGGGAGAAAGATTTGCTCCTTGTAATTTTTCGGAAAGGGTGCGATTTCGAGGAGGTTCAATTATGGTGTGGGCAGGGATTTCTGCTGATGCACGAACGGAGCTTTTATGTATTGAAGCAGGTTCATTAACAGCAGATAGGTATGTAGAAGAGATTCTATTACCTCATATGATTCCTTTTGCCCCTTTCGTTGACGAAGATGTTTTGTTTATGCATGATAACGCCCGACTACATTCTGTAAGAATCGTAACTGCTTTCTTAAATGAAGTTCAGATTCTCATTATGGATTGGCGGCAAATAGTCCCGATTTAAATCCTATAGAACATGTTTGGGACATGTTAAGAACGACGCCTCAGAGCTAGACCTGCTGCTTCAAATAACCTCAACGAACTCCGAATTGCTTTACTCGAAGAATGGGATCAGACTCCTCAAGAAGATATTCGGGAGTTGATCTACAAAATAAATCGCCGGATGTCTGCAGTGATTTGTGCACTATGAGGCAATACGCAATATTAGAACTTTACATTGTGGTTGTCTTTGTCGTTTTGCTAGGTTTTTTAAAGTTAAAATAAAGTATGTGTTTGGTTGTTATCTTTATTTTGTCATCTCTAGGTAACACCAAAGAATAATTTAAGTAGAAGTGTGACTAATAATGCAGTAAAAATAACGTACTCGGTAATAAATTCAGTTTAGTTAGCCTTTCTTTAAATTTCAATTAGAAAATAGGGTGGATAACTGGATATTATTGAGATAAACCGGGGTGGGCGAATTTCTATTCCGGTGAGTGTATATATAAAATGAGTACAATTTGAGTATCGCCTTTTGCACTCCGTTGACACATCTGAAACATGTTCTAATCGAATATCGTAATAATTTACTTCTTCGGCATTATTTAAAGGGAGTGCTTATAATAAATTCCTAAAAAATCTCAACTCTTCATCTTTGAAAGTTATTCATTTGTTTAGACCGTTTATAAATAATTCCTGTTTTGACACATCAGTTTCTACCAATAAAATAAATGACAGTAGTATGGACATTCAGTAAAAACGATTGAAATGTAAAATTGTCTTATTTTGCTTGAAGTTTTATTGCAATATATGTGCATCTCTGGAATAACTATAGATTTCATATAAGTATTTATTTTTATTGATGCATAATTTCTCAGTAGCTTAAACATGCAAAGTTCATAGGTGAGGTATAACATCCTAAGCGAAATCCAAATATAAACAAAAATTCACATACACTGCTTACATTAATTTTGGAAGAAATGGCTGTAATTATGGCTGGCATACGTGTATAGGTCTGTACAGTCGGTTTGAATAGTAATATAAATGAAAAGAAGATAGTGTATTTTCCATGGAATTCATGTAAGACACTACCGTTATACTTTACCCATGCTCATCAGCTACAACTTATAAACATCTTTTTTGCAAACTAAAACTTATTTAATTTAATTAAGGTTTAATAGACACAAAATATTAGTTTTCCTCGTTTACAGAGACTTAAGAGTGGATCCATAAAATGTTTCCCTAAGCTGTTTACCATATTCTATTATTTTCTTTTCTCGAAAGAAACTAAAAACAGATTTGAAACGCCCCAAAAACTTTCAATTGATATTTCCTTCCCAAGTGTTTTCTCAAAAAGGCTTCAGCAAATCCTGAAGTGTTAGTAATAGCTTAAACGAGTGACGTACGTTCAAGAAGACCTAAGTAAAAAGTATATGGTCACTTTTTTAATGTTCTCAATTATATTCATTGCCTCTTAACGAAACCAATCATTTTAGCATTAATATAAAATATATTTCTATTTCATTTAAGATGTTAAAATACATTTTGTTTCATATAACTCTCAACCAACAAAGGCCATAATCGTCAATCAATTTCACAACATCAAATCATAGTACAGGTTTCAAAGCTATAGACTTTAAGTAAGTCACAAAGTCTACAAGAGTGTGGCTACATCATGGAATGCATGAAATATTTAGTTTTTAGGACATTCAAACAGTAAGGCAAAAATTTCATGCAGTAAATGAAATGAGCTGACCATTATAAATTTGCTGGTTTGTTTAATATCCATGATTCTGACGGACACCCACTGTAACATCAAACCAAGCAATATAATTATAAGTGAAATTTAGGGAAAATTATAAAATATGAAGGTAAGTCTAAAGCTATATCAAGTAACAAAAAATATATTTACTCCATTTCTCATATGGAATTCAGTAAACGTTCGCCATGCTTCATCTGCGCCAATCTGGCAATACAATTCTCTATCTAGAAGTACCCAACTTAAATGGGATGCACTCGTTTGCCTCACATGTACTATTATCTTGATATACACCATTTCTAACAAACTTTTTTGAGTAAAAATAATTTAAGTAGAAGATTATTATAAGACTGTAATTTCAGAAATCAATAAAAGTGTTTTGGCTCAATGTAGTACTGGAGTATAATTTTGTCATGGGGACGCGGTGGCTCAGATGGTTCAATCAGTTGGCTCTGTCCCAGTGGCGTAACTAGCGTATGTGCCTCCCAGGGCGATCTCTGAAAGTGCCGTTCTACACCCGTGTTAAAAAAAAACTAAATAGGGAACAGGTGAAAATGAAAAGCAGGTACTAAGTTGAATAGGTAAGTTGAGGCCTACAATATATTTTATTTACTTACTCTAAAACAATGGAATTTACCGAGCTGCTCGAGTTGCAAATTCATTAATTACACTGTTAAAATCTATTTTATTGGTTAAGTCTTGTACGATTGAAAAGAGAGTAAAATGTGATACGGAGCTGGCTTATTGTGGATCTGAGGTAGCTTTTTATTAATTTTAGCTTTGAAAAGCTCCTCCCACAAGAAGCAACACTCACGCCTCCAGTTAAAAATAATCTTAACATAATTGGCGTGGCGGCCTTTTCGCCGTTGAACCGCTTTATATCGCGGCGACATGCCGGGGCGGCTTTTACATCTGCCGCTACGTTTTGCCGTCGCACACAGAACGGCATATGGGCTTTGCTCAGCCGACAAGTATACACGCATCGCAGCGCGCCCACTTCGGTCGTGTCTTAATACCCCGCATATATACGTTCCGCAGCGCGGCCAATTTGGTCGTGCTTAACAACCCGCTTATATTCACACCGCATCACGTCCAGTACGGCCGCATTTAACATCCCGCAACATACAAGAAGACAGCGCATCAAGGTGGCCACCGTGAAACCATCGCCGACGAAGCCGAAGCCGATTCAGGTGAGCGATTTGGCTTTACTGTCGGTGGATATCGGTAGCCGCCCCCATCCGCTTTCGCGGTGGCCGTTTAAGGGACGATTTGGGCCTTATCGGTTTACGTTCCAAAACGGGCCGTACTACGTATCCCACACCGCACCACGAGAGCGGCTATTTACACGCCTGCCTCTCCAATAATAATTATGTTAGGGGCAGATATCCCCAGATTGTATTTCATAATAAATTTTAGTAGTTCCAGTGGGCCTCCTTCAACAAGTGTTGTCTCCTCATTAGAAGCCTTAACGAAGCGCCGAAGTCGCTTTCGTTCTACCTCGAACTCGCTTTTGTTGATGTCGTCTAGAAACGTAATGCCCACCTCCCACCTAAACTCTGGATCCAAAATGGTTTCAAAAAACCATACTTGTCATCCAGGTCCTGGAGTTACTGGAACCGTGTACTAATTTACTGTAATAAAGTTTTTATGTTAGAGAATAATATGAGTGTAACAAATTTTTGGCATCCACTTGTAATATTCTATCCAGCGACTCGAAAATTTCCCTCCTCAATTCTTCTTCAGGAGACAATTCGGAATTAGAATTATTGCTGTCACCAAAGTGATGCTTGGGCTTCTTTCTGCGGCAGGCCGTGATGTCGAAGTCATTTTCCACGCAAAGATTTTTTGCAAATGTGATTGCGATGGAGACAGTTTCATACCGGCTCTCGCGCAAGGATGTTTTCAGACTTCAAATTTTCGTAACCCAGATGTGGAGATCGATTCCTTTCGTTTTAAGGTAGTTTTGGGCATCATTGATTTCCGGAAATACAGTGCTCCAAAAACCAAGGTAGCAGAGGAACGAGAAGGACTGGATCGCATTTATCAATAGACTCGCATCTGTTCGTGTAGCCATGTTTTTAGAATCAGCTTTTCATCAACTTAACCGCTTCATGCCTGGCGCTCCAACGCGTCTCGACTAATCGCTTCACGCCTTGCCCAGTTGCAGCTTTGAGGACATTCTATCGGTGGGTTGAGGATGAAAGCGGCATGTACGCCAACTAGATTTAATGTATGGTTGGTACAGGAAATAAACTGCGCGTTTGGGTTGATTTCTTTAATACGTGCTTGGACCACATACAGGGGTCCAGGCACGTAATAAAAAGTCTTGAAATTTAGATCTTTTGATTACCAACGTTGAAAGCGCGCATAGATGTTTACACATCAAAAAGAAATTAATCGGTAAATATCGCATAGGGAACAATGGGCAATAATGGGCAACAAAGGAAAAATAACACGTTCAACCTTTGACATAAGGTTAATTGTAGTTTTCGATTAAATAAAGCCACAGTTAAAAAGCTACCATAAGATGGCAGTTAGAAAAATAAGGAGGAATAAAACGTAGTGATAATAAAATTATTAAAGAACAATGCGATGTACAAGGTCCATCCCAAAAGAAATGAGCCTTATTTTTTTTCGGACGCGAGTGTACATTCCGGCGTGCTCTGACGCTTGGGGCAGGTGGTGGGGGGTCTTAGCTTCCATACGCGGTCGGTGCAAGTCGGCTCTGAGCTCTCGGAGCGGCAGGACGGGTGTTTCCGTGAATGTCTATTTTCAATTTTCGACACGGCGCGATGGATTCAAAAATCGATCAACGCTACGCAATTAAATTCTGCTTCAAACTCGGCAAGAATGCTACCGAAACGTTTGGAATGCTTCAGGAGGCCTTCAAGGATGATTGTTTATCGTACTGCAAGTTAAAAAGTGGCACAAAGCATTTAAGGAGGGCCGGGAAGAGGTGGCCGACGAACCTCGGTCTGGACGACCGTCAACCTCCCGAACCGACGAGAACGTGCAGCGAGTGCGCGATTTTTGAACGCCGATCGTCGGTTCAGTGTTTATCAAGTAGCAGATGCCTAAACATTCCGAAATCGACAGTACATCGAGTCATTTCCGAGGATTTATCGATGCGGAAGGTGTGCGTGGTTCCCCAGCCTCCCTACAGCCCGGACTTGTCTCCCCCGGACTTCTTTTTGTTTCCGCGGTTGAAAAGAGTGCTAAAGGGCAAGCACTGGGACTCGGTTGAGGACATCCAAGAGAATGTCACAGCAGCCCTCAAGGACATCCCTAAGGAGGCCTACCAGGAAGCCTTCCGGACTTGGAAGACCCGTCTCCAAAAGTGCATTGATGCAGGAGGATCCTATTTTGAAGAATTTTGAGGTGTTGTAGCGATCTGCTCAATAAAACTATTTTTTTTTGAAAAAGGCTCATTTCTTTTGGGATGGACCCTGTATGTGTGAATTTTCCAACTTACTTAAGACAGAACTGGTCTCAAACTGTCAGGGAAATATTCTATAAAACGCATAAAGCTACGATTCTTATGGACTACGTAAGTCGTACACTGCATCAGTTATTGGCTGAAACTGAAGACTGTTGAAGGTAATAACGACGACTGTTTGAAATGACCGGAAAAGTAAGCGAGAGTGGGCGCAATGACTGGTTTTTTATTGATTTTCCCCAGAGACTCGGGTACAAAGGGAAATTCGTGGAAAACTCTTGGAAAGTTTCTAAACTTGGAATACTTTTTGTGATCACCCTGTACAAAGTACCAAAATAAACTTTAAGGAAGAAAGTCTGGTCGGAGTCGTCTGTACTTTGGCAGTTTAAACAAACGTATGGGGGGCCTGTTTGGCACACAAAATGTGAAAGGTAGGTAAGTAGTTGCATATGTGCTTACATACACAAATTACGTTTACAAATCGGGAAAATCCTGTGCAGTAGTAAGTCCAGTTACCCCAATTTTAAGAGTTAGATGGACCACCTCATAACTTTCCTTCCGCGGCATGCTACCAACTAATTTTAAGAAAGTGTTACTGTGTATGTAGTATCGTTAAAATGCGGTAAGAAGTACGTATCTTCCGTCTCCAACAACTCTAGGATATACCTTAGAAAATTTTCGTGGTTGTCGAAACTTTCAACAACAAACTTCCAAAGTCGACAGGTGCGAAATAGAAAAGCAGCATCGTTTCTTAGTCCATATGAATGGTTTACTGTTGGCGTCATATGTGTTTTTACTTTGAAATTGGAGCAACACCCCCGGAATTTTTTATACAGAGGAAGAGGAATCAGACAAAATCGAAAGTTTCAGAACTTATCTTGGGTAAGTAGGTATTTAAACAGTAGATTTCCAACCATGAGATTCGATAAAATGCACTTCGCAGCCGTTAGAAAGTTGAATTAATGCTCCAAAAGCAACCGTCGTGACTAAATTTCGACTCAGAATGGCCTGTTTCAATGGGGGAACCCCTTTTGTATAATCAGCATCAATTCGCTTCTCTAAATTCGTTTAAATATCAAGGTAGCGCCCCCACCCCGCGCTGGCCACATGATGCGGTAGTAAGATCGACTGCAATGACGACGTCTAGATAATCCCGATCAATACCTACGTTCGGACTTTATGGTTTTATGGAAGGTCGGCATTAATATTACCATAAACGGTTGTTAACACCAAATGCGTGAGTTTCCATCAGGACCTGCAGCTCATTGTACTTAAATGAATTTTTACTTGAAAAAATTGTTACCGGGGCGCTATTTACCGCCCGGGGCGAAGCGCGCCCCCCTACCCCCTAATTGCGCCGCTGTTCTGCCATCTAGTCGGTGCGCACGAGTTCGAGTCTCGCTCAATCCATGGGTTGAGAGACACCATGCGTGTGTATGAATGTCCTAGGATTTAAGTGCATGTTAGTGGACACAATAAGCCCTTGGGACTGCAGTGCGCAAAAAAATATAATTATTTCATGAGAGGTGCGCACATAAATACTTAATCTTCTCTTCTTCTAAGCCCAATTAATTATGTAATTAATTAAATCCATTTTTGGATGTAGGCTTTCCCTAACTCCTTCCACCTATCACGATTTTGTGCGATTTGGATCCAATTTAGTCCAGCTGTACGTTTAAAATCATCATACCAACGCATAGGTGGTCGTCCTCTTCCTCTCTTATGCTCGTACGGTCTCCATTCAGTTATTTTACGGTTCCATCTATTTTTGTCACTTCGCCACGTGTCCTGCGTAACTCCATTTTAATTGGGGAATCTTAATACCAATGTCTGTCACTTTTGTAATTGATTTTATTCTGTCATTCCTAACTTTATCTCTCCTTGTTATATTTAACATTGCTTTCTCCATTCCCCTTTGTGCTATTCTCATTGATTCTATGTTGTTTTTTGTTGTTGCCCAATTCTCTACTCCATATGTCATGGCCGGTAAAATACATTGTTCGAATACTTTTGTTTTCAGGCGTTGATCTATTTTGTGTTTTTCAAAATGAAGGATAGTCTTCCAAATGCGATCCATCCACTTTTTATTCATCTTTTTATTTCCTTATTTTCACTGCTTCGTCCTAGTTCTATTCTTTGGCCTAGGTATATATATATTCTTCTACTCGTTCAATTTGAGAATCGTCAATTCTAATTTCTACATCTGGACCAGGGTGCATTACTTTTGTTTTTCTTAAATTCATTTTTAATCCTATTTTGTTTGACTCTCTATTTAGATCAATGATCATTTCTTTCAAGTCTTCTAAATTTTCCGCGAGTAGTATGATATCATCAGCATAGCGTAGGTTAGTAAGCCGCTCTCCGTTTACATTTATTCCTTTATCTGGCCATTCTATCTTCTTGAACACGTCCTCCAGTGTCGCACCCTCTTGCAAGTGGTACTGGGTTAGTTTTCGCGTGTAATGTATATGTTGCTGTGACTCCCTCGTTTAGTTGTTGTATGAGTTGTATGTATCTTTGATCTATTCCACTGTTTGCTAATGCTCTAGATATTGCCCAGTGTTCAATGGTATCAAACGCCTTTTCATAATCTACAAAGGCCATGCATACGGGGAATCCATATTCGTTTGATTTTCGATGATTATTTTTATTGTTAATAGGTGGTCTCTAGTGCTGTACTCCTTCCTGAATCCCGCCTGTTCCCGGGTTGATACTCATCCAGCTTTCTTCCTAGTCTGTTGGTAATAATCTTTGTTAGCAGTTTGTACAAATGTGACAATAAACTGATGGGTCTATAATTTTCAAGTTTTGTGTTTTCTCCTTTTTTGTATAATAATATGACGTTTGAGTTATTCCAGGTTTTGGGCATTTGAGTTATTTTTAAACATGTGTTTAATAGTTTTGCTATTTTTGATATTAAATTATCCCCAGCCTCTCTGATCATATCTATTGATATTTCGTCATCTCCTGTAGCTTTATTAAATTTGAATTCTCTCATAGTGCTCTTCACTTCTTCTATGGTTATATCGGGTTGTTCTTTGGATCCCACGTTTTGAATATTTTTAGTTCTAATGGCATTGTCTTCTATTTCTTGATGTACTTTGGATTCATATAATTCGGTGTAAAACTCTTCTATAATTCTTTGAATTTCATCTCTGTCGTGGATTATTATACCATCTTTGTTACGTAATGCGTACGTTTCTTTCTTTCTCATTTTTTGTTGAAGTATTTTCATTCCTTGGTTTTTCTTTATTACTTCATTAATTTGTTGTTCTTGTATTTGTCTTCTATGTACTCTTATCTGTTTTCTTATTTGTTTATTCACTTGCTTAAATTCTTCTGTTATTCTTAATAGATTAAATAATTGTATAATACAGAATTTATAGTTGAGGCAATTTAGTAAAAAATCTGTAAATTTGTTCTAGGTACACGTATCAAGACGATCCAAGATGTATTCAATCCGGAAAAGCATCAGAAAAAAATGTAACCCCGTATTTTTTATACTGCGAAAGTGGATTTGTGTACGCAAAAAATGTATTTTTGATGCATTTTTTGCAGACATTAAAGAATATTTTATTACTCGTTCAATATTGGCCAAAATAAGCTCAATCCCGTTACTCGAGAGTTTTTGGGGTCGCTGATTACGAATATAGTGCCCAGGTGCAATTGAGGAGGGGGGGGGGGGGTCATAATCCTGGGGATGGGGGCGATTTTGGGAAACCAGCTAAAAATTGTTTGTTTTTCGATATTAAATTGTCTATATAAGGGTTTTTAGAAAAATTGAAAAGCAAAATGCAGTAGCTGCTTCCCATTATCCACAGAAGAATAAAGTAATAGGGATTGGTGCCCAATATTATTCTAAAAAATGTAGGTAGATAATAATTCTAGTAGAATTTTTGCAAATGTATTTGGTCAGACATTTTTTGTGCAAAACAATTACAACTCTAATAACACAAATGATTAAAAAATGTACTTTCTTAACATATTTTTAAAATATAATATTACTTGCAATATCAGTCAAATGACTATAATACATTGGTTTCAATTTTAATATCACAAATAGTTACATTTAAATTTAATTTGTACTTTTTAGGCTTTCCTTTAATTTATTAACAAAGAAACTTACTTATAAATAAATGTAATATAAATTTCCTAAAAAGCTATATAATAGGAAATAATAATTTTGATAAACAAACCAAACAGAAGTGTCTCAAATGAGTACTTGTAATTGATACTAATTTGAATCTCGACTTGTTGGTTTACAAAAATACTAAATGTTACTTACAATAAGAATACTGTTTTTAAGTGGTTTTAGGAAAGATATCTGAATAATGAAAATACTGACATATGGGTTTAAAATGTGTCAGATATTAAAGAACGTTTATATCACAAATATAAAATTTCATCGTCTTTAACTACATTATTACTTAAAGAAAGTTCTTTAATATCTAATACATTTTATATCTATTCAGATGTCTCTTAAAACCAATTTATAGACACACATATATATGTATGTATGTTGTACAATGCAGGTAACTAAATATAAATCTCTATTATCACATTTATATTTATGTTGTATTCTAATGGCGATATTGATTTAAAATTAAAGCATATAATAAAATCACAGCTATGGTAATCACTCTATTGCAAATCCATGTGAGAAACTTTTTTCTGCAATTTCTTCAGAAAACTTTACAGATACATGTTCATCAGAAGCTGAGAAATTTTACATCAAGAAAGAAATAGTGACTCATCAAAGGTGTAATCCTGCAGAGTGCTACAAGAAGCATAAAAATTTTAATAAATCTGCACAAAACATATTTGATGATACTTACTCTATGGATACATTGGCATTTAACTCTCCTCTTAGAAAACTTTCCATAGTGTTTCCATCAAATACCAAATGTTTATTCTTATTTGTAACTGGAAGAGAATCGCATGGATTCATTCCTGTCATTTGGTCTTTATTATCATATACATTCTGAATTCTAAAAGTTTATAAACCTATACAAATAGATTTATTCCTTCATACACTTACTCATTCGGTTCTCCAGATGTATCACAGGGCGGAAGAGTGCCTTGATTTTCATGATATCTACAAGAAGCTTAATGATTTTAATAAATCTGCACAAAACATATTTGAAAATACTCACTGCACGGGTAGAAGAGTGCCTTGATTAAGGCTAAAGTTTTCATGATCTCTACAAAAAGCGTAATGATTTTAATAAATCTACACAAAACATATTTGAAAATACTCACTGCACGGGTGGATTGGTATTTAAAAGTTCTTTTATTATATTTTTGATAGCGTTTTCATCAACTACCGAATGTTTATTTTTATTTGTAACCGGAAGAGAATCGCATGGATTCATTCCTGCCATTCTGTCTTTGTTATCATATACCGATTGCAATCTAAAAGTTTATAAACCTATACAGATGGATTTTTTTCTTTCATACACTTACTCGTCCAGTTCTTCAAATGCATCGTAGGGTGGAAGAGTGCCTTGATTTTCATGATCTCTACAAGAAGCATAACAATTTTAATAAATCTGCACAAAACATATTTGATGATACTCACTGCACGGGTAGAAGAGTGCCTTGATTAAGGCTAAAGTTTTCATGATCTCTACAAAAAGCGTAATGATTTTAATAAATCTACACAAAACATATTTGAAAATACTCACTGCACGTGGATTGGTATTTAAAGTTCTTTATGATATTTTTGATAGTGTTTTCATCAAACATCAAATGTTGACTTCCATATGTAACTGGAAGAGAATCGCATGGATTCATTCCTGTCATTTGGTCTTTATTATCGTATACATTCTGAATTCTAAAAGTTTATAAACCTATACAAATAGATTTATTCCTTCATACACTTACTCATTCGGTTCTCCAGATGTATCACAGGGCGGAAGAGTACCTTGATTAGAGCTAAAATTTTCATGATCTCTACAAGAAGCATAACAATTTTAATAAATCTGCACAAAACATATTTGATGATACTCACTGCATTGACCGTTTACTAGGACAATTGGACTTGGTGTTTTCATCAAAGATCAAGTATTTACTTTCATTTGTGAAAGAATTTAATAAATCCATCTTCGATATTTCACCCTTATCCCTACTTATAACTTCCGTTACGCTAAAAGTTTATAAACCTGTACAGATGAATTTTTCTTTCATGCACTTACTCATCCCAAAGTACAGAACGATAGCAGGGTGAAATAGTGCCTTGATTAGGGTTGGAATGATGTAGATTTCTACAGGAAACATAACAACTTTCATAAATCTGCACAACTGTTTTTCTTCATATCCTTACTCATTTATTCTTGCAGGAGACACAGTATTGAGGGAATGTTGTCAAACTCGTTTGTAAGGTTCAAACAATGTTGTTTCACATGTTCAGCGTATTTCATCACACTTGTTTGATAGTAATCATGTAAGTTTTTTATCTCACCTGTGCCTACAGTAGTTAGAATTCTTTCTGCAATATTCTGCAAACATACAAAAGATAAAATATATTTCAACTTTAAAACAATGCTGACCGGAAAATTATGTGAGTTTTTCTTTTGCTCATCTTCATAGATTGTTTGAGCATGATGAGAAATCTCAGTCATGCATTTAGTAGCCACCTCTAACAACATATTCAGTGCATTTGTGTGTGCAGCTAAAAAATTATAGAATGTTACAATAGCCATAAAGTGATCCATCACTGTTTACTTTCAAAACGAATCTGTGCAAGTAACTTAGCAATACTTCTGCTCAGCAGTTGATGAACACCTGACCTGCTTAATTGTACCCAATTTTCGTTTTCGCCCTCAGAGGAGAATGACCTAACAAATCATAAATAATAATCCTTCTCAAAATTGTAATGTTTACGTAAAATCCTTTGGAACAAAGTTGAACCTGTTCTCAACCATCATTGGGTTTGAAAGATGTGGGTGACTTTCCGTTAAACCAGGCCAACCAAACTTAATCGCCGACTCAGCATCACTTTTCATATCTTGTAAGTCATTAATATATTTATGCAACTTAATTGGAAATATCTTCAGTGGGTCCTGGGGAATCGCCCTAATAAATTTTAAAATAATTTTAATAACTATTTCATTGAAATAAAGTCAAACACCGAACTTACATTGTTGAAGCCTGTGGCTTATTATTGCCGTCATTTTCTCCACTGTCATTATTATTCGCATTTGAGTCTTCCATCTCTTCCTCTTCCTCTTCCTCCTCTCCAAATTCAGGAAAGCGCTTTACATATTTCCCAGCCATGACTTGGCTTACTGATAGCTGCACTTAATTGCTACATAAACGAATGGTTATGTCAATTACAAACTAAAGTTCATCTTCATTATATCCCATCCCATTTTAATATTCCTATTTAATTCTGTTTTAAGATTTTCTTTCCTTTTCGTATTCTTATCCAAAGTATTCAAGATGTATTTTTCCATTTTTGTGTTATTAACTTTTATTTGAATCCCAGAGTGAACTTTATTGCAAGTCTTCAGGATTGTTGAATATTAACACGACATAATCCGCAAAAAGTTTGGGAGAAACTGGGGTTTCCTGCTTCTATATAAACTGACTGACTTTTTCAGTGCCCTTGTATAACGATCTTGAAATATTAATTATTATAGATATTTTTAATAGAAACCCTGTATCTATAGTCATTTCTTACATTTAGTAACGGATTCAATATAATTCAGCTCTCAGTGCAGCCGAAAGCTTCCTGGTAATTTATGAAAGCTAACCAAAGTGGTAACTGATATTCTATAACCTTTTCACTCAAGATTCTAATAGTTTGTAAATGATCATTACGGCTAAAATTCTTTTTAAACCAGCTTGTTAGATCAGCTTATAAAAATCAAGTTTACTGGTTAAGTAATTAATTATTATTTTTGCAAAGATCTTATAGGTATGTGAAAACAAGCTTATTGGTCTATAGCTATTTAAATTTAACATATTCCCCTTTTGTATGAGAGAATATCACTGGTTTGATTCCACGAAGACTAAACAGCTGCTGTAACTCCTTTAGTATATATTTTCCTCTACATTTTATAGTCTATAAATGTAATCCATTAATTCTGAATACTTCATTTTTTCATATTTTTAAGTCAGTTCGATTTCATCATTTATAATTTCAAAAATCTTTTCAGAATTGACATCTATTATCGTACATATTGTTATTTGTATGTTCAGATTTAATGTTTTTTTTTATAAAGTTCTTCATAATATAGCTTTATCTGAAGAATGTTATATATAAATTTGGATAGGTTTCCACGGTTAATTATCTTTGAACCCTTTAACTAAAGCCAAATTGATCTATATTATCGTTACAGATAAAAGGCCAACATTAATTTATTCAAATTAAGGAAGATAGGCATGCACTTGGCTTGACTGCTGTGCGACGTTGGAATCCACGTACATCGGTGGTGTGCTGCAGATGGCGATGGCTTGCAGCTAACCCGCCTGGACTCACAGGATCTAGTTCCAACATAAAGTACTCTATACTGAGACCCAGTATGCGTTTGATTTCGAAGCATAAGATCATCAACTAAAGTGTTGAGAGTGAATCGAGGGCTAATCATATTTCTATCCTCCAACCAGATTACTGATCTATCATAAGTATTTATGTTAGTTATTACTATTAATATTTTCTTTCTCAAAATACCAAATAAGAAAAAATTTCTTTCATTCAACGTAATAATTATTTCAATGGTTAAACATAACAAGAATTAACACACCAACCAATATATAACATGTCTCAACAAATAGTAGCGCAGTTTCCAATTTCATATATACAACCTATGACAAATTGTCAATGAGTAAAGACTAAGCGACCATAAGACGATCCAGAAATTCTTTTGTAATTTTTAAAAAATTTTGATACAACAAATTTTTATGTCGAATCATATGTTTTCAAGGGTGCTGGACACGAATATCATGGTTAAAATTTTCTAATTGAACTGGTATGGCCGTTAGGGATTGCAAGAGTTCTGATATTTTTCATTTAAAAAATTCGAAAAATTTTTTGGAGCGCCCTCTGGTGCACGGATTTGTTTGATAGTGATTTATATAGCAATACTCATCATTTACTATCGAATAGAATCTGTTTCTAACGTAAAATCGACAAAAAATATCAAAAATACACAAATTCCGTTAGCCCAAACTGACATTTTTATATCTTGCTACACTGAAAGTTTGGTAGCAAAATTCTGTGCAGTCCAAGGTCATCCAGGGCCTCAAATTTTCGAATTTGCCCTTAGGTTTTGTTAAAAAATTCGACATCTTGGGCCCTCACAAAAAATTTTATGCACCGATTTTCAAAATATTCTGGTACTAATAGCGGGCCACCTAGGACTATACATTAGTCCATATTGAAACACAAATCCATTCACAATGTCTTATGGTCTCTTATTCTTAAATGAATACAGAACAATCACATTCCAAACTTGCAAAATTAATTGTAAAATTGTATCTAACAAAAAGCGTAATTTAAGCTCAAAAAACTAAACGATAAGCAAAAAAGAAATATTATTAGCTCACAAAAATAACTAAAACCCCAAACCCATTTGATCTGTTATCAGATGAAATGGATGTCGAGATAGTACTGAACAAAGAGAACCCATTAAGGTGTCACCATCTTCTATTTTGTAAAAAAAGTCAAAAACAAACTCATTGACATCACTCCAAAATGAGATTGTCAAAGGCAATTGTACTTTGAAAACCTTAGGTAACAAACAAGATAATATCCAAAGCAAAATTACTGAAACATATTCTATTACCTTCAGACTTGCTCTAAAAAAACACACAATTCCATACTTATAAAGTCAATAAGACAAGAAATTCGAAGTAGCTATTAAAAATATACAGAAACCAAATAAAGTATAAAAGAAACGTCCCATCTTTTCTAACCTAGTCAATATCTGGAATACTAAATATGGAATATTTAAAAAGTCCCTACTAACATTCATAGTGAAACTGAAACATATATAACGATAAAGAAATCTACAGAACGAAAATACTAATGAACACACATGTTGTGAAGCCCCACGTACCAAAACAGCAATGCTGCAATGTGTAAAGTATCAACGTTTTAGACACACAAAGAACTATTGCAAATAAAATCCCAAATCTATTGGAGATACTCAATTTCATAATATAATAGAGTGTCTAAGCAAAATCAAGGATGACAACGTTAAATGCATGAATTGCAATGAAAACCATCTGACTAAAAAGAAAAGTTAAATAATCCACAAACAGCAGAAAAAATGGTATCCGCGACTAACAAAAGATGATATGAAACTCTATAAAAGACCATAAACATCAAAAATAATACCAGGAACATCATATGCAAAAATAACAGGACACCAGACAATACCAGTTACAGATAAAATTTCAGAGAATACAATACAACTCCAAATGGTACACTAAAATCAATAAACTAATGACATTGATCAAATGGGGATAATCGCGAATCTCTTCACAACGTTAATTAGTAAAATATCATAATGGCATAATTACTTAAATGGTAGCTTGGAATGCCAATGGATATGCAAATACGCCCATGAAATAAAAATATTTCTTCAAATGATTTATTGTTTACTTAAATATAACTAGGCTTAAGTAACAAAAACGATTGAAAGTCGTTAAACCCTTTCCCAATGCAAGAAAAAGAAATCCTAAACTACGTAGAATCTACTTTACAAAGAAATTTATCATTCAAACCACTAACTCTGAAAAGGGTAGATAAAATAATAAAGAAGATAAACACAAAAAAAGCTCCAAATTTCAATCTAATTATGGGGACAATTATAAAGCAAATTCCAAGTAAAGCAATACCAGCTCTTACACGAATATACAATCTTAACGACCTTAACGACCTAACTCTTTCCAGTTTAATAGAAAACTTGCACGATTATCATGATACTGTAATCAGATGAACCATCGAGTGAAATAACATCGTACAACCTACTTCCTATACTAATAAAGGTTCTTAAAAAACCATATAAAATATTATCAACTTTGGATGACCAAAAATTAATTCCTAAGCACCAATTTGGTTTCTGAAACCAACAAAACAATTGAATAAGTACACAGGCACTAAGCCTTCGGATATAGACTATATTTACAGTGTACAACAAACCTGCCTACATTTCAATTGACCACAACGGCTACCTATGCTGTTGAAAATTTTCCAACAGTTTCAGAACAAAATGCTTTGAACAATTGTCAATGCATTGTAATATGTCTCCGATAAAGTGATACTAAATGGTACTTATGTGCCCACAGAGAAATGTAAAATTCAAAACTACATTAATAACTATAAAGAAAAATTTAGTGCTCATCCTAACGATCTTGTGCTTAATATAATAGATGACTACAATAAAGTAGAAAAGGCAAGAGTTCAAAGCTTCTGAGTTAATTACACCGTTCCAGTAATAGTAATCTTCTAAAATATAATTAAAATAGGCTAATATTCATTGTACTAAGTTACTGCAAGGGGAGATAAACTTATGTAATATTTCTATAGTTTCACTAGAACCAAATTTATTATGATTTTTAAATTATCATTCTTTTTCTTTTTGGCTTTAGATTTTTCAGCTTGCCACTTTACCGTGAAATGCAAAAGATTTATATGATTTTGCATCTATACAGATTATTAGTTGTATTTTTCTTTTTAGAGGCGGATGTTAGAGCAATCGCCATTAGAATAATCAATAGAGAGACTATTTTAACATTAAAGCATATTACTGGTAGTGCCGTTTACAGTCCCAAGTGAAATAATTATTTTAAATTTTAAATTTAGAGGCTTATTGCATGCCATATTATTAAAAGATTAGTAAAAATAATAGTTTTATCAGCCATATGATAAGCATGATGAGATTAATTCGGCTATATTAGATTTCACATAATCCAAGATTATGCCACATACATTTCCTGTGATATTTTATGTTTTGACCTATAATAGGTCAACATAAATTGAAAATCTAAAACCTTTATGTGAGGTTTGGCAACAAACCGGTTCCAACGAGATGTTGGCTTTTGAAATCGATTCATAACTAAAGGAGGAGTTGCAATATCAGTTTCTTGAAGAAACATCGCTTAAATACATTAAAAGGTTGTTTTCTGCAACACAGGGTTATGCACCCGCAGATTCCTTAAAATAAAAGCTTTCACTTACTTCAAATTAACTTAAGATAACCCTCAGCTATATTTAATTAATTAAAATATCATGTTAACACTTAAAATTACTTAGATATAAAAGAAAACAAGAAATTCTTTAAATACGGCGAGTGTTAATTGGTGTCGGAGGCCAAGAGATATATTATAGGTGAAACGTGTTGCATATATTGCTGAAATAAAATTTTATAGCATCCCTTGGAATGCTTCACCCCAAGATAAGTAGTCGAATTTAGAACGGGATTGTTGCAATAAACAAATATTTATTTTACTCAATAGCTCAATAATTAATAAATTACTACACCTGGAACTTGACGCATTCGTAAAAGTAAAATTATAAAAATAATAATTACAGTTACCCAAATGGCAGGAATAAGGTCCACAGCAAGTAATCCTCTTGGTATATGAAATGTATGCCGAAAAGTTGGACCCTCTAAACAGTCGTTTGAGATGTTAAAAAGCCGCCAATATCACTGAAAACAAAGGTTATGTATTACTTAAACAGAGATACTGCTTTGAAAATTTACAATATGTGTGAGCGGATTCTTGACTGCGTCGCAAACGCGATCACGAACGTACTCTTGAGTGAATTAATTTTCATTAAATGTAATAATATGGGAAACAAACATTGAAGACAACGCCGATCGCGAAGCTACATTACACCCATAATGACGTACATAGATGGGACACACAGTGTGGCTAGACAGTCCTATAGAGTCGAATATGCGCGGTACGTCAGAGCGCTCATTGGCTGAACGGTTCGCGCACCGTTCAAACGCGCTAAATCCAAGAACATAAAATCCAAGCACATAAATCAACATAAAACTCCAAACGAGTCAAACTCAAGTAGCCCTGCTGGTTTTCTTTTTTTTAATTGTATTTATAAATCAATAAACGATGGGCGAGCAGGCGAGCAGGCGTTTTAAAAATCCAAACAAGCCAAACCCAAATAACGCTGCTGCCCTACTCTATTATCTTATTTTATTTTTTAATAAAGAAACGATGATAAGAACGGTTGAGCAGGCGAGCCGAGGTTTTTTCGATTTCAATAAAAAACGATGGTCGCTTAAGCAATAGGCTCGTCTCGAACTGACGTCACCGTATGACGGAAGTTTACAGTTGCAATTTGCAGATGATTAACATCAAAAAAATGCGAGCCCGAGAAAAAGCGGGTAACTGATATTCCTCGACTAACAAATAAAAAGTTTTAGCGCGCCTGCTCGAGACAGGTTTAACCGGAAGTGCCACAAAATATTCTTTATGTATAGAAGCCCCGGACATTGGTGGAAAAGGAATTCCACATCCGTATTTGTTTATTGATAAATACAATTTAAAAAAAATAAACCCAGCAGGGTTACTTGGTTTTGGCTCGCTTGGATTTTTAAAGCGCGTGCTCGCCTACTCGCCCATCGTTTATTTATTTACAAATACAATTTAAAAAAAAAAAGAAAACCAGCAGGGCTACTTGAGTTTGACTCATTTGGAGTTTTATGTTGATTTATGTGCTTGGATTTTATGTTCTTGGGTTTAGCGCGTTTGAACGGTGCGCGAACCGTTCAGCCAATGAGCGCTCTGACGCACTGCGCATATTCGACTTCACAGGACTCAGAACGCCGTCAGAGCGCTCATTGGCTGAACGGTTCGCGCACCGTTTAAGCGCGCTAAACCCAAGATGACAAATCAACATAAAACTCCAAGCGAGTCAAACTCGAGTAACTCTGCTGGCTTTAATTTTTTTAATTGTATTTATCAATAAACAAGTACGGACATGAAACGGCTTTTCAAGGAATGAGGACAAGATTTTTGGAACATAACATTTTTTAAAACTTTTAGATTTCGTGGAGCATAGATTGTACGCATTCTTTAGGATTTTATTAAATTAATAATCGGTCCTTATAAGAGGACCTGTAAAAAATTATATCAACTTCAAAGTGCCTGTTATTGAAGTATAAATAATATAAATTTCCGTTAAGAAGATGTAGCGCTGTTGAAATACGAACGACAATTTTACTTTACGAACATTCACAACGCGTGCGCCGCCGATGTGGTGACCATCGTTACGAATTTGTGCCTTGGCACTTAAATTGCCCTTTTTCAGAGCGTGGTCCTAATAGAGGTTTACTGAAGGATCAGGGGAGTAAAAGCTGGCCGCCTTCACGTAGTGTTCCCTGGAAACGCTAAGTAGTTGCTAAACGGTCAGCATTATTATTGCCATCAATAAACATTGCTTTTCTACTTGTTTGTATTATATTCCGGCATTATCATGAAAAGGACATTAAATCCTCGCGCATTCAAGGATAGATTAAGTTCCCTTTAGACAAGGTTATCTTAGTTCAATGTAAGGTTAAGTTATATTATATATATATAAAACTCGTCCTAGTTCGCAATCGGTTCTTTACAAGCCCCATTGGTACCGTCTTCAAAATCGACAGTTCTGGTCCTGCCACTGCCTCTGGTCAATTGGTCTGCATGCTCGTTGCCTGAGGTACCGGCGTGCGCCTCGGGCGACAGCGTTTTTGTAAAGTTCCAAATTTCAACTTGCAATCTGTCGGCGCCCTCATACTCCTGAGATCAAATAGCGCTGTCTTACTATCCGTTATAACAGAGCACCTGGGAGTTATTCCCAATCAGATACCACACGCAACACGCAGTCTTCAAACGTTTGAATGTATACAAGCTATAAACAATGACGATCAGTGACTGACGTTCTAGAAGATAAGGATTTAAAAACTAAAACGTGTAAAATTTGGATGGAAGATTTTGGCATGAAACATATCGCGACAAAATTTGTTTCGCGGCTACAATTATACAAAAATAAAAGGAACATCGTGCCACAGTTGTTAATGATTTATTTCTGATTGATATCAATAGACTAATTTTTCAAGTAAATTATAAAAAAGGTTCAGTGGTCATAAAAGAAGTTTCTTATTTCGTTACAATTGAAGGTCTCTAAAAGCCGCAGCAAGATCAAGACCGTTTAAAAGAAGTGTATGAAATCGCAATCTGCTTATTTTGGAAGGAACTAAGATTGCGTATAAGGTTTTTTATATTTTGTACTATTTTTATTAGATACATCTTCAGAGGAAAATATTCTAAAAATTAAAACGATGTTGTCTGGAGAAATCAAACCTCATCGAGTTCAGCTCTTAACATATGTTCTCTTAATATAACGTAGTGTGAGACTGGTAGAGGCCACGAATGGTGGAGTTGCCGTAGCTTTGCATGCTCTTGTAGAGGTTTTGAACGCTGTGGAAGATGTTTACAAATATAACAATAATTTTAACAGGGACATTTACTTAACTATTTTTTACGTGACAAAAAACAGAACGCAAAGTGGAAATATTACTTCCAATCACACGGGTTACGTCAGCAGCTAGTCCGATTACGTCAGCAACTAACCCGGTGACGTCAACAAAGGCCCTCTATCACTATTTCTACCACGCACGAGTATAAAAGCAAAAGCGCAGAGGACAGTGTAATAATTTTTAGATTTTCTTGTGAAGATGCACCCGCGATTGTGGACAAAATGTCAAAGATTTCAAAATTTTAATTGCGGCCTAAAAACTCTATAACAAACAACATTACGCATTAATATTTAAGTAAAATAATTCATTGTTCCCTTAAATACAATGAGCTACTACCTTTACACTAACTTTTAAGGACAATAAATCCTTCTTTGGCGAATTCCACATTATAAAAACATTTCATTACTATTTATATATGAATACCCTATTACAAAAATTTAAAAAAATTTTCTTGCTTAAGTGTTGATTTGGTTCCAAGTAACATGTTCCTATACCCGTGCAGTTGTAAGGTACCATAATAGCTGTATCAATAGCAAATGTAGATGTTACTGTCAGATCTGTAGATGGAAGATCGTAGGTGTATAAATGATACAATGGTACCCGAAACACAGAAGTGTTTTTTTGTACGTGGTCAAGAAGTCGAGATATTGAAGATTTTATAAGCGCGCATGCTTTTGAACGCGCAAATCTAGTTTACAGGTCGGCCGCGCGAGGTTACCCCCACTCCGCCGCCCGCTCGCACCGAGCTTTGATAACAGTCATTCTCGAGAATGAAAATTGAAAAAATATTCAGGAAAAACGTGACAGAAAAAAATTTAATTTTTTCAAAGTTATTTTCTGACTCTTAAAATTAATAAAATCGTTACCATTCTTCTTTATCGTCATAGTACAACTCTTTAAGAAAAATTGATCCCAAATTTGTTTCTCTATGACTATTGTCGAGATGTTACAAGCGAGTTTCGAGAACGTCTTTTTTTCGAAAAATCGATATATCAAAAAATTTTAATATTTTTTAATTTCGAAAAAACGTTCGATTTTAGTTTGCCGCGGGCTATATTTACAGCAAGTAGCAAGTTACAAAACGTTAATTTGCAAGAAATACGGCAAAAACAAAAATAAGCAATTTTCGATCGTTTCTTCGATATATCTCGAAAGGTAATACACCGATCGATATAAGAAAAAATAAATCGACAGATCTTTTTAATACCTACAACTTTCTAATTTAACATTTTTCTCTACGAACTTTAGTTTTTTTTATTTGCGAAAACCCGTTTTTTTTTTAAATTTTACGAATTTTTTAGGCTATGAAGGACATTAGAGATCCACTGGAAAAACGCTATCTTTCTTAGAATTTTTTATTGTATACGACCATATTTTTGGTTTTCTGTTAAGAATTTTGGGGAGCCCTTGCACCTATTGATTGGACTAATATGGGACGTACGTGTATTCGTTGGGGGTCCTGATCTGAAAAGTGTATCTTGTAGAATACCGCTCTAGTTTGATGCCTTCCGGGTTGGTCACTTGCTAGCCCCAAGAAGTGTACTTTGAATTTAGATCCCCTATAATTAGAGTTTGTTCGGTTGTATCAAATAACATTTTTAAGTCATCTTCGATTAATTTTTTATTTGGTTGTCTGTAGCTGTGAGATGGCTTAGATTACCGAGTTGTATTTCGATACCTGTAACTTCAAGGTTGATGTGCAGGACAGTAAACTTGAAATGTTCAAATTTTCTTTTAAATATGATTGCGACACCTCCGAATGAAATTCTAGCGTTTCTATCGTCGTAGCGATAAACATGATACCCAGGTATTTTGAGAGTATCATTTTCGATAATAAAAGCCACGTCAACATTTATATCTCGCCAGGAATGCAGTGAATAGCGAGCGTTGACTGGTGATACTATTTAAGTTACAATTAAGGATTACTAAGTTTTTAGTTAATCTTGATGCATTAAGGACCATTAAACAATTTTTTTTTTAATAATAAATTCCTTGATTTGGGGAAGAAATGGGGTTATTAGATCTAGGAAAATTTTGATAATGTTTGTTGAATGGGATTGCTCTGATGAAAGGGTTGATAAGTTTGAGAAAGTGGCGTTAATGTTTAGGACGTTTTTAACTCTGTTGGTATATGTCTGTGCTGGATTAATAAGTGGATTGTTTAGAATAGGTCTATTTCTTATAAGTTTTTGTTATCATTCTATGTGGTGTCAACATCCGCTGTACCTGGCGGCATGATCACCTCTTCATGTTGGTTCGGCATTGGCTAATTTGGTATAAACGGTATTATTGTAATTGCCCGAACATTTCACATACCTCGGGGTAAGAATGCAATAATTTTTGGTATACCTATAACGCTAGCAAAGATGACACTGGGGCAAGCTTGCTGATTTTGTTCTAATTTGAACTGTTACGATTGAATGATGCACTAAATATTTTTTTTGGCTTCATTACTAGTCAGCATTAGCGTACACACAGGAAGAGGATTTTTATTTCTGGTTAGCAGTCGAGTTGCATTAATAATAGGCAATTCATTTTATGCAACTTCAATTGCCTTGGTGGTTAGTGATAGTGAAACATTCTTGATAGCAACAGACAGGGGCTTGTTAGTATTTTGAAGTGTGATACTAAATTTTGTTTTCAGTGCCAGTTATTATGTCTTGTGCATGTATATTGGCGGAATTTTTGGTTTGCTATTAGATTTCTGTAGATTTAAATTACTGGTCGGCTCCCCACTAAGTTCATTTTCATTATTTGATGGCAAGTAAAAATTATTTTTTGTTAATAAATCTTCGATTGACTATATGTAGCGTTTTTGCGCCTCTGTTAAAGGCGAACTTGGCTTAGATCGCGCTTGTGACTTGATGTTCGCTACATTAAACGAGGTGCTCATTTTTGCAAATTTAGATGAAAATTGAAAAGTACTCACAGTATGGTTATTAATAATCTTTGAAGTCAGCTGTATCACACTGTTATCGGAGCGCGCACGTCGCACCCACACCGTACTAGCGTTTACATTCTATTCGCAATAAGATTGAGTGAGCTATGATAACAAAATAAATGTAATAAATTTACATAAAGAAATAGCATATAACAAAATATAAGTAGTATATAATATATAATTACATCTAAATTGCGCTTGCTATAGAAGTAAAAGGTAGTCTGATTGTGACCTAATTCCATGTAAAACACTTTAAGATTCTGCTATAAACGAACAATAAATAATAGTACAATCGGCAGTAAAAATTTAAGGAAAAATGCAAGGCTAACACTATATTTAGGTTGTAAATATAGGTCATAAATGTTCGTAATTTTCTTTTTAAATGTTTAATACTTGGCGCAATTTAAGGGATATATTAATTTTTTATGGCTCTATCAAGATAAGACGAGATTATAAACAAGGCAAATGATTAAAACGTTGTTTAAAAAATAAAATGTATATGTATGAAAAAATCAATTAACATTTAAATAAAAAAACTTTATTTGGATTGACTCTGAAATTGCACATCTTAGTACCTGTTCGATGCTTAGCTCTAGACAAGTAATTTTTCTCAGTACTAACCTTACATGCTGGGCACACATGATAATACATAGAATTTATCTTCAACAAACGCCCTTCCAGTGATTTCACTAACCGGAATCACAATTTTGATTGCATCTTTGAATGCGATATAACCACAGGTCTCTATAGCACTCTAGCAGCAGTCTTCATGTAGACACATTGGACTTTTCCATCTTTTCTACTTAGTACTAATTGAATCACGTTATTAGTTAACTAATTCTTCTGCTGATTGGCGTCGGGCACAAACGTCAACATGCCAACCTGGTCATGCAGAGTGTCTCGGTTCCACTTTAATTTCAGTAACAGCTGCTCCTTCAATCAGCGGTTCCAAAGGTGGTTGGCGAGCATCTGGGCTTATCTTCACCTTTTTTTAGGGACATGTCGCTGTTATCAAATACTTCGAACAGCTGCTTGATGCTGATGATGTTTCCGGGTTGTGTTTGTCTTCGCTGATGCTTCAGGTTCCGCCAATACATTAAGCAACAGTTGAATATTAAGGGTTTGGTTTCTCAAAATGGCATTCTCTTGCAACTCTCTTCATAGCTGATTTCTCCAGTGATCCAGTAACGTTGCCTAAATTCGTTGAACATCAGATCCACCCTACGATGTCCAAATACGCTTTGTGCAAGGATGCTTCTTGTCCAGAATAATCAGAAATTTTTCGTATTTTGCGATTAATTGAGAGTCGACTAGCCGAATATCCACACAAATGAACCCATCTATCAGTATTGGCCACGGTGAAGGCATTTGGACAGCTTGATGACTTTTCGTCCCTTCTGTAAATCTTCAAATTCCTTTTAGTAGCATTTCTTCTAAGTATTTGATCCGAAATGTGGTGACATTACGTATTTCACAAACTGGTGCACTTTGAAACAACTTGAAGAAGTGTACTCCTCATAAAACCCACACTGTCACCCTAACGAGATGCATCTAACTGCTGAAATTTTTCACCTTAATAAATTTTCCAACTTCCGCAATCATCGTACACCAAAATTTTCTTAAATTCCACGTCTTTCGGATTGATTACATTCAGTAGGTAATCTGATTTTGTTTGTTATTAATTTTCAGTTTCCTATAAAAACTGAAGACCCTTGAGGCACCGCAAATTTAGATTCACATCAGCTACTATTGAGTTTCTGCTACATTCTCCTTTGTTGGCATCCATCGCCAGTCTGACTTCTCTGTGAGACCCAAAATTCCTCCAATACGGCGAGTGTTATACATTTTGAATCTTGTGAGTCTTCCGCACGGATCCAATACAAC
Source organism: Sinelater perroti (assembly GCA_036346155.1). NCBI lineage: Eukaryota > Metazoa > Arthropoda > Insecta > Coleoptera > Elateridae > Sinelater > Sinelater perroti. Next base: position 29,017 of record JARFIY010000032.1, on the reverse strand, counting down.
ACATTCCTAAAATCACTCCATAAAACAGTCTTCTAAATTGAAATGTCATTCTGGCTCTAATGAATACTGCTTCCATCTCTAGTCGTGGAATTAATAAGCTTTCATAATTATTTTAGTCGCTATCATAATGTTGATATTAATGTCAACTCCCCTCCCAGTAGCACAAAGAAACGCTATCTCACAAAATGCTTGCTGCTCTCGTCACACATGATATGCAGTTGTAGTTCGTAACAATTTAACACTGCAGGTCCTACATATCTCCAGATGAACGCGTTCGGAATCAGCACCATCTGTTTCAAGAACTGATGCTATTTTATTGGCAGCTCTGCATTTATTTCTTCTTCCAAATTAGTCGCAGCTCTCGATACATCCTGAAACAGGATCCCTTCCATGTACGATCAAGCTTGTTATAAATCTTGGGGGTCAAACAATATGATAAGTTTCAAAGTTCTCGTTTCCTTGGAACCTTCTCCCCTGCCAACAATCTTCGTACTTAGACGTTCCAGCTTCAGTTTAAACTTAAATATAATGAAGTCCAAGAACTCGTTTCAACTTATCTTCGTTGAGGTTCTTGGTAAGATCAGCTCTCCTGGTGTGACTACCTTCAACACATCTGATCTCGAATCCTCTCTACGGATTTCGCGCACTTCCATGCTCCCTTTAATAGCTTTTTCTAGCGTCGAACACTTATCCAAATATAGTCGTCAACATAATGATGATTAACGATTGTATCCACAGCTTCCGGAAATTTTTCTTTATATACCGTAGCATTCCTATTTTAATCCATTGTGACTGAAACGGCGAAGTGACCAAACACCATTTCATCCATCTGATACACATCCGGAGGTCGACTCCGGTTTTCCCCCTCCCACAGAAAACGTAGCGCAAATATGTCTTCCTAACTGATCGTCATCATATGTTTTTGATTTATCCATAAAAAGAATTTCAGCAGAACATTGATTAGAGGGCACATCAAATCCGGTTACTGAATTAAGGCGTCGAAGACCATCTGCAATTTCCCCGGTTTATTTGGATTTCTTCTTCCAAAATAAGAAAAAATCACTCCCTATAACTTTTTCCGTCGATTTCTGCTTCAATCAGCTTGTGACAGAACTTCTTCTCCACATACTCCTCAATCTGTACATTGTAGCTATTTTGTGTCTGTCCATTTTCTTTTCCAGATGTCGCAACCGCTATAATCCTGCCTTTTTGCTTTCATGCAGTACAAGGTCTTCCGACTTCCACAGCATCTGTTATCCAGCAGTCTCCAACTTTTTTGGCGTACTGTTCCATGAACTGTTCGGCTCGCTGGTTGCTCCTCGACAATAATAACTTCTTGCAATTAATTATTCCAAGTGCCTCCAGATGAAACTACCTTTTGACTAGCTCCTGAAATGCAGTTCAAAGTTCACTCCTTACATAGTACGCAATACGACTTTTTATGTCACGGTCTCGGTTTTCTATAGGTCCCTGATGCAACCCAGCCAAGTTAAGTCCAATTAAGGCCATTTGTGCATTTTGTGGTCCCTCCACAATTTTCCTTTCAATCCCAGAACACTTTGGTAGCAATTCAGGGTGTGAAACATTCTCCAAATGAGTCCGCTTTTGTAACCACTGAAAGCTAGACAAAGGCTGTATCGGGAGTCTGAGGTCCTTCTTCGTTCGCACTGAAATTCCTCAGTCCCGTTCACGCCGCAAATCTCAGATTCTGGAAGTACTCTCAACGTCGAATTTTGTTCCTTGCCATTTTCGATGTAATGAACAACACTCCATCCAACTCAAGAAAGTCCGGGATCTTATCGTCAATAATGATAAGACCACAACCGCAATCCAAGAAATCATTTGTCAGAATACTGACTTTGGTGCCAATCAGGATAATGGAAACAATTTGCAGAAAGGCTTTCCCAACTATCACTCGGACCTGATATATCATATCAAACACCTGCTTATTTGTTGTCGAACTTTCTTCTTTTTATTCTTTGCTTCCGGGTGCCGTTTCTTCTTTTCTGGTTTCTTGATTCCCAGTCAGCATCATGTAACACGACATTGTGATATTCTCTGCATTCACTGATACTGCAGAGAACAGAATTGAGACAGCTTGACTTTCCGTGGCCTTTCTCTAAGCAAACGAAATAGACCCAGCACTTCTTCAGCACCTCCCAACGATCAATAAATTTCATCTTCTTAAATTTTCTGCAGTGTTCCAAGGGATGGTCCTCCTAGCAACCAGGAAGGTATTGGCGCTCCACAACCTTGACTGCTAGCTGAAATGAGCGTTGACTGAATTGATTCCTTTGCTCTCCCCTTGGCGCTTTACTGTAACCTAATCACATTTTCCTAGTTGAAAATTCCACAGTGTTCAGTCGACTTTCTGAATCGCAATTCGAAAGTTGAAAAGTTTTCAAGATTCCTATGAAACTCCAGGACGTTATTCACTTCAATCTGTTGCGCCACAAAGTTCTTTATGTTGTTGTGGAGCTGAGCAGACTAGATTACATTTTCCATCGCAGTGATTATGGAGTCTGCCATTATTTGGAAGAGGTTGGAATTTCGTTTACTTTCTGCAACAGAATGGACATAAGCTGTTGGTGTGGTAATGTTACATACTTTTTTTGGGCCTTGGGTAAATATTAATCTGTTTGTTTCATTTACAAAACTGTTTGGCTTGGTTTGTTGCCTATTTGTCTACGTCTGGACCATCTGATCAGTTGCTGAGCACGTTTGATCGCTTATCCTCTTCTTCTTATTCCTCATTGTCCTTTAGTCGTTCCATTTCCATGCTTAGCAGTAATAGTAGCTCTTCATCTCAAACTTCTGCTAATTATTGTTCCTTTTCTAGTTCTAGCTGATTTAGCCTTCGTGATAATTCATTAGATTTTGCTCTCTTGGAATGATGATTTACACTTCCCTTTGTTGAAGGATGATTTGACCTCAGGTTCACGATTCCAGGCTGGTTAACTTCAGTTGGTTGAGATGCTTGGGCTATCCTTTCGGTCAAAACCCCCTCTTGACCTCCTTTCCTTCATCTCTCGCTTCTTGCGCTTTTCTCTTCATCTTTTCCTGGCTTCTTCTCTCCATGACCATCAAATCATCATTTATGTAGAGCCTCTCCTTAAATGTCTTGAGTTTACTTTTGTTTTTCACAAGTTTCATTTTTTCGCTCTCGTTATCCAGTTGTAACAGACAGGTAGTCTCTCCTAGTTTCGGGCTGTTTTAATTTTAACATCAATGCTTGGAGTCCTTTTTATCATTTTCTTCATATCCTCGATTACAATTTCTGGTTTTTGAGCAGTAATTTTCATATCGGTGACCACCACATTATCTTTCTTCTTCTCCTTCTTTAGATAATCATTTATTTTACTAAGTTCTCATACTTCCTTTTTTGTTATTTCGCTTTCTTTTTTATGTCTTCGTTTTCTTTTCTCAATCTTTCATTTTCTGCATATACTTTTTGATCTCTTTTAATATCCTTCACATCGATGGCTAGTTATTCTAGAATTCCCACCGTTTTTTTCCGATTCATCCTTCTTTGCTGACTTGCCAAGAGTTCTTGAGGTTTCCGACTTCTGTTGAACATGTCCTCGTCCTCCAAGCCACATTCCTATCTTCTCCTCTTCCCCTCAACCGTTACATCGCTTAAGGACATTTCACTATTTTTCGCTTGTCCCTCGTATACAATAAACGTTTAAGCAGTGAATAAGCCCCCCCTTCCTGGTTAATAAGTTATTCCCTTATTTCTTGAGTACTGCTTTTTATGGTTTGTTTTAGTCACTTTATTAATGATTAGTATACTTCCCAACAATTTGTTTATCTTCCTTTCACCGCATTGTACACTGATAAACTCACAACAGCCTGAATGTCAAGTGATACTGCGAAGCTCCACACACGTCTTGAATTGTTTAACATTCTGAAAAAAAGTACATTTTCTCTTCATCTTTAGTGTTGTGTCCATTTTGAAATACTCTTTACCAATTACCCTTAGATGTGGAGTATAAATAAACCTGCAAAGCTTGCAACGCATAGCGAAGTGGCGAAGCAGTCTCCCAAATTTGAGAAATCGCGTTTCCGGGTTAAAGGACACATAGTATTTCAAAGTTTTATGTTTAAATTAGTCAGTGTTCAAAGACGAGTTGAATGATATGCTACATGTCCTATGTTGCTATTTTGAAAATTTGAAATCGTAAAGGTCACTAACGCTGACCTTTGACCAATCAGTTTCAAAATCACTAGCAAACGATCCTTTTTGGTCACCTGCCGATTGGTGAAAACAGAATTTGGAAATTCCCAGCCGTTCTCGTTATTGCTCGGACGGACGGACAACATGAAGTTAGTAAATGACTTCGCTTCGCCACTTAATAATTATAGTTTTGATTGAGTTCTGGATATAATTAACATCCAAATGAACTGCCACATTTATTGTATGATGATGGAGAAAGACGATTGCAGCTGTATATTAATACAAATTTATTGACAACAATTATTATAAGTTGTGATATCAAATAAATAAAAATATTCGATATTACCACAAAATTCTAATAAGTAACTAAATAAGCATTTAAACAGGTCTCTTTTGACTTGAATAGACTTGATTTCCAGGAAAAAATATAGCCTACAAAATGTTGTATATACATAGGTAAATCAAGCATTTTAAAGTTCTTAATTCCAGTGTATCTAAAGACATATTTTGTTACTCATTCTAATTACAAAATTATTACGCAATAACCATAGGTTCAAGAGAACCTACTATCGGGGCCCTAAAAGAACTATGAGATACATACAGGTATTGAACAAAATAATGGAAGCTCTTATGGAAATCAGACCATCTTATATTAATATGGTGTTGGCCCACCTTTAGCACACAATAATGCTTAAATTCTGAATGGAGTAAGCTGATACAAGTCCTAAATAGTGACGAGTGGAATTTGAAGGCATTCTTCATGCAACACAGCCTCCAGCTCAGGTAAAGATGAAGGAGGTGAAAATCAAGGTCAAACCCTATTTTCCAAAACATGATGAACCTCATCAGCATGCTCTTGAAACCACTCTTGTACAGGACCAGCGGTGTGAATAGGGGCATTATCATCCTGGAATATGGTGTGTTCCCTTCTGGAAATAAAGTTTACACTATTAGGTGGATCTGGTTACCCAAGAGTTATCTATACACTGCTGCCAAGTACCATACTAGGATGTTTAAGTGCCGATTAAGATCTGTAGTTACTTTTTTGGCTGTTATTTTTTTTGCAACGTCACAACAAGCTTCAAGGACCTGCGGTCCCTATCCTGCGGCTTCATCTTTAGACCACAATTATGCTTCGCTGATTTTTTTTTACCATGTATGCAATGATTTTAGAAACCGTGCCTTGTGTTCACCACACAATGTTACTGTTCTGCTCATAATTAGACCTCTTTAAAATCCTGTCATGTTGAACATACTGGTCACTCATCACACCTGCACAATGTCCACAACCACACTGCCTCACTCTAGTATTAGTGCACAGTCAACACTATTTGCAACAAACAAGAGATGGTTAATTTAGGCAGTGTCCAGTGTTACCATGCACAGTGAAAATATATTCTACTTTTGATAATCATTTCCATTATTTTATTCAATACTTGTATCATTAGAACTGGATAATATAAAAAAAAATGTAGCAATCATACACCTGTCAGCAATATTTCAGGTCACATTTTCCACAAGAATCACGTTGTCCAACCCACGTGGCACACTAAATGAAAGGGATATAAAAGAGAACGTCTTTCTGAAATAGGTTCAAGTACTGTAAGAGAGCCAAGCAATCAATTGTTACCAAGTTGAATAACGTGTTATCTGACTAAAAACCAAAGAAAAACGGAAATGGCAAAGTCAGCAATTTCTCCTTTGGCAGAGCAGGAATGTTATCCAGGACTATAGATTCTTAGGAAGGGACAAGAACCTGCCAGAAACAAAAGCGGGGTTACAAATTGCCATCGTTATTTGGAAATAAAAGCTTAAACAGACTAAAATGTGGGTTGCCTAATGTAGAGTTTTAAGCAGGGACATGCAGTATTCAGTTATTTTGAACTCAAAAGCAGCTCCCATCTGCCCAATCATTTGCGATTTTTAAACAAAGTACAGTAAATGTAGCTCACCCTTCAATTAGATCAGAAAAAAAATTGGATCGCTCATATTGGAGTAGCCATAAACAAGGCAAACATTAATTGCTATCATTGTACAAGTAAAAAAAAAACAGTTCCTCAGGTACCATAAATAGGCAACTTACCGGAAGTGAGAATAACTCCTCATATTCACTCATCTACTCTTACTGGAATGGACGTTTTGGGGCTGTTTAATGTCCTCGTGTTGATGAAATAAAGCACCATAAAACGTTACGGACTACTATTCGCATGACTCACAATTTCAGCAGTTTACTAAATCTTTCTACGATGATGGAAGGAATTTTCACCATGCAAGTAGTAGTTACTAAAGTACCTGTAAAAGAAAATAAGCAAAACGTTAAGAAAGAACTGAGACTAGCTGCATATAAGACATACATGATATTTGCTGACAAAAAAATTTACAGCAGAGAAATCCTTCACCAAACAGAATGTCAGATTGCGCGTTAGCTCCTTCAAAGGAATGTTTCGGTTAGTGCCAAGAGTTCAGAAAAGACCACCAGTCGACAATGGTTCTACAGGGAATCTTTTCTTATAGAGAGACTGATATTCATTTTTGTGAAAAGAGACCAATAGATAGTTTTAGATCAGATGAGATATCGTACCTATCAAAATTCACAATGACAGTACATCCATTTGAAGCCGGTACATATTTGAAAAAGAAACCGGCCTGATTAGAAGTTAATATGTTTGAGGGCAAGGAGAACAATAGTGAGAGATTCTGTAATGTGTCAGATTTGGAATTTGCAGTGCCTGAGAAAATTAAAGGATATTATTAAATCCTGGACTTGGAAAATCTGAGAAAGGAACATTCAGGAGATTTGGGATTTCACAAAGTTACCAACTGGACGACCATTTGGTGTCTGATGGAACGCTAGAGTTCTAGACGTGGATAAGATAAGAACATGAATCACGACATTATGTTTCAATCTTTTTAGAAAGGGAGAGAAAGTTAATCATCTTTTTTCATGAATATAGCCGACATAATCGCAAAACATACCAAGATTGGGAGAGTAATAATAACAATAATCCCATTATCAAATGAGAATCGGGACTAGCTACATATAAAAGACATACATGACATTTGATTCATAAGAAGGGACAAGAAGCACCCAGAAATACAAGCGGAATTTATAAATTGTCATCATTACTCAGAAATGAAAACTTAAATAGACTGAAATGTGGGTTGCCTAATGCAAAGTTTTTACCAGAGACATGCAGTCAGTATTCAGTTATTTTGAACTCAAAAGGAACCCCATCTACTCACATCATTTGCTATTTTCAAGCAAAGTACTGTTAACAGAAATATAGCTCAGCCGTCAATTAAACCAAAGAAAAAAATTGGATCACTTATATTGAAGCAACCGTTAAAAAGGCAATCATTAATTGTTAGCATTGTAAGAGCAAAAAAATAGTTCCTCAGATACCACAAATGAACATCTTACCGTCAGTGAGAATAACTCCTTATATTTGCTCATTTATTTTCACTGGAATGGACGTTTTGGGGCTGTTTGATGCCCTCGTGATGATGAAATGAAGCACCATAAAACGCTAAGACTTTTATTCTAATGCCTCACAACTTTAGCTGTTCACAAAATCTTCTGCAATGATGGAAGGAATTTTCACAATGCAAAGTAGTAGTTGATCGATTATCTGTAAAAGGAGTAAGGAAATCATGAAATAACAGTCAGTGGATTTTATTTTAATTTTAACCCACCTACAGCGTCCTGTTTCAAGGTGGCCCAAGAGCTCACGATTCGTGAAACAAAAAGAAATTAACGGTGCGGTTTTCCTCAGCAGCCCTTGATGTAAACTGAGGTGAACCCTAATACTCCTGGTATAAATCAGTTCCCTTCTTCTGGCCCCCTGCTCTTGCCTGTAGATAGCACAATGACGTTTGATAACAAGCATCTCAAACTTCGTGAACATTGGAGATATGCACAACAGATGGCTTATCATTTCTCGTCCCAATGAGTACGTGGATAACTGCCAACAATTAGGAAAAAAATAAAGTGGTATCAGCAAAACAAAAACATTAAAATAAGCGATATTTGTCTGTTAGCGCAGTGCAACTTACCGTCCAAAAATCCCAAAAGTTGCCACAGATGACAGCTTTTATTCAGGAACTGACGGAGAGGTGTGACATGTAAATGTTGCTGTAAACAGATGTGTCTTTGTCGGCGTCCAGTCGCAAAACCGGCTTTATTGGATGTCCACTAAGTCAGTATCTTCTACGTTTCACTAATGTTGAGAATAAGGAACACTGACGTCGCTGAAATAAAGTAGCTTTTCTTATCGACTTCAACTAAGCTTTAGGCGATGAAACATGAACTGGCCAGTCTGGTAAAATATGTGAAATAGGCACAAGGATGAAGCGAAAAAAGGTTGCGCCCATTTGGCCTACAGTTTATTTTGACCAAAAAATTTTACAATTTTTCTTATTCACTGGTGTAATACTCACAATATAATAGTCAAAAACAAAAGATATTCCAAATAATAAGAATAATCATTTTGTTGGAGGAGTAATTGCCATATAATTGGAGGAGTAATTTGTGTCTTTATTCCTTCAGTTACTCCTCCAACAAGCAGCCGACATGAGAGATAAATATAAAAGTATGGTTTTAAATTTATTTCCTTCCCCTTCTAAAATTTATCTTGGTATTCTATGAGTGACAATACTAGGAACCTGTTATCTGTTTACAAAGCGTTATTTTATATATTGTTAATTTGCTGGACACCTCATTTACGCTTTTGAACAAACTCATGTATGACACGTACCGTAATCATTATTATTTATTATTATTATCATTATTGCGGTACATTTGGAGGAATAATCACATCGAGAGGTAAATATAGAAATGAGTTTGATTGTCGTTTTTGAAGATGTAATCGGAGGAGTAAATATACAAATGCAGTACCATGGTTCAATGGTTTGGGTAAATATAGGATAGGGACGTCCTCTATTCCCACTTCTTCATGGTCAAAATGGCGGTCAAAGTTGGAAAAAAAATTTAAGATCTCAGAAATGGTTTTTGTTATTCTTTAGTTCGATTCAATTTTACTAACATGACTTTGTCAGTTCGAATGAAAAAAATTCATAAAACGCTCCCGGAGTTTTCGTGATTTTGTAAATTCCTTGGTGGAATTTTATCCTGCAAAGTTTCATGAGAAAGTACATTCGATTAACGGCTCAATTGGGGTTCTAAGGCGAAGCCTATTTTGGCAAATAGCAACCTCTAATAAAGATTTAACTGTAAAACTATAAAAATAGTTTAAAAAACGTTTAATAACACGTACCTTCCTGTCGAAAAACGGCGCCAAATATTAAAAAATTTAGTTTTTCCCATATATTTTCGAAAACTGCAAATTAGCAAAACGGTTCCTTTACCACCTTGAATTTTATTTATATTATTTATTCCCATATTTCTTAAAAAATGAAAGTATGGGTATTCCCAGGTACCATGAGCAGTAGCTAGACGATTAAACAAGATTAAGCTTATATAAATAACCAATTCTTAATATAAATCTTTTCTAAATAACTGAAACAACGGGGATCTGAATGAATAATAGAATCTAGATAAACTTCTGCATCAACAACCAAATACTGATAGAAAACTGATGGTTTAAACATAAAACGATACACAAGATCACATATGAAGCGCATCATAAATTATGTAACATACACTAGAAGTATGAGATACGCAGTAGACGATCTGAAAGTAATTAGAGGTGCAGTACTAAATACCTACCATAGACCAGTAGTAACTAACAAGATACCAAGATACAACCTCCTCCTAAAGAGACACCAAGAACATATGAGAAAATAAAGTTAGAAACTTTAGAAAACCCAGAAAAAAGAGAATAATATGAAAGACTTAGTAGATTAGAAGAAATAGAACCAGCCGAAAATCAACGAGATATCAATGAGAGATGGAACAATCCAAACAGCAGAAAGAGTATGTGGGTAGTTAAAAAACTGAAGAGACATCCTAGTACACAAATAAGAAATATTAAGAACTAATACGGGCAACTGTAAACAGAAAGTGATAAAATAATAAAAACACGAAAGTAGTACTTTGCAGCTAAATTTGACAATGAAGTAGATGTAGATGCACAGATAGAAAAACCGAACAATCAAGAAAATAGAGAAGATAGAGTAAAAGAACAAATCAACGAAGAAGAAATCAAAAGCGCTCTAAGAGAAACAAGAAACGGAAAAGCACTCGAGGAGGATGAAATAACACCAGAGCTCCTATACAGGGGACAAACAATCGCTAGGTGGCTGAAAAAATATTTCAACGGGCATGGAATATGGAAATAATATCAACAGGATTGGGAAAGAAATATTATAGAACCAATACATAAGAAGAAAAATTTGACCAATATACCCAATATACTCTAAAATATTAGAATTAGAGCCTAAGAATACCGATCCAAAACAAACTAGAAGAAGAACAACCGGATTTTAGGCCAAACAGAAAAACACAGGACCACATATATGCATTGAGAATTATGATAGAACAAACAATTGAAAGAAACAAAAATATATTCCTAGATCTTAGAGTAGCTTTCGACAAAGAACCCAGAAAACACATATACATATGGGACGCTCTGAAAACACTCCAAACAGACTCAAAGCTACAAAGAGCTATCAAAAGCATATACCACACAGTGCTAGGGACAGTTAGAGTTAATGGAAAGACATCAGAAAGTTTCGAAATAAAGAACGCATAAAGCAATGCGATAGCCTAAGCCCACTACTGTTTATCACTTATATAGATCAATTAATACAGAAGGCAAGGAGACAAACACAAGACTGGGATACTACAACCTAAACCCAGTATACACGTAGAGTCTTATATATGCTGATGACATTGTCCTAGTAGTAGGCAACATAAAGGATGCCCAAAAGAACCTAGAGATCTAAAACAACTATCTACCAAAAAAAAGGAATAGAGATAAATAGCAATAAGAGCAAAATTCTACGTGCCACTAAAGAAGGGATGGTAGAAATCCCTACCATAGGGAATACATGATGAATTTAGAATATGTGGACATATATGAATATTTGGGAACAACAATTGGCAAGAAGACAAGAAGTGAGAAACAAGACAAACAAGGCGAGTACACTACCAGATCAACAACACCTTAGTAGGAAAAAAGGAATTAAACATAAAAACCAAAATATACTTGTACAAAATGATATATATGCACCGATACTCCCGTACGGAGCAGAATCATGGACAATCCTTGACAAACATAACCCATGGTAATTGCAGCAGGGATAAAGTATCTCAAAGGCTCACAAAATTATATTATCGGAAAAGCTTGTGAAGTTCTATTGTGCCAACTAATCAAAACAGGCGAAGAACTAAAAAACGTACCCCAAAAGATGCCATTCTACATTTACTCAGTGCTCGGCAAAAATTATCACCAAGAACCAACAACATTCCACTGATTAACTTAAAGAACTCTGGCTAGACAAGGAAATCGAAGCAGTTGTATAACTATAATACTATAACTTTAATTAAAACAATTTAATTCTGTGTTTGGCACTTTTATACTTATATATGTATAAAGTGAAACTCAAATCAAATGTATTGTAATGGAACATGGACAGTCAGCAAAACAAAGAAGATGAAATGAATGGAACATTAGAAGATGACAATGATGGTGATAATGAAGATTGTCAAATGGTAGACAAACTCGAACTACAAAAAGTGACACATGAAACTATTCAAACATTGAAAGTATCATTGGAGTGGGCTGAACAGAATGATGTTGACATATCAGACATTTTGAGCATTAAAAGAGGTTTATGAAAAAGCTGTAATTTCAAATTCAGTTCAAAAACAAAAATAAAGTAAAATGTATTTTTCAAATACATATGTATAATCTTATGTAATATTACAAAAAGAGAAAATAAACGTTTTGCATTATAAAACATCTTTTTATTTTTAAACCCCCTTTAGCGTAAATACTTGCCCCAATTTGAACGACCTTGGAATTTTTGTGTTCATGTTATCAAGCTTCTACTGTATTGCACTTGCTGTTACAGACAAATGTATGAAACATCTCAAGGTTTAGATTATTTTTTTTTTATTTAGATTATTTTGAACAACTCCTTTGCGTTTATATAATTCCTTGTATTCATCATTGCGGGCGATATCAGACACTATCATACACGAATAAAAAGATGACTTTCTTCTGAAAAAAAGTAACATACCTGTTACAACTGTAATTTTATCGGTCACAAAACTGAAGAATATTAAAATTTAAAAGAAGCTTCCCTGTGACATCAAACACAAGTTGGCGGTGAAGTAAAAAGTGTGTTTTGGTTCTTTAGAATTGGATTATTAATTCAAGCACAGAAAAAATGCAAGAAATACATGGTCAATAAGATGTGACAAACGTTGTCACTCGTGTCTGCATAAAAACAGTTGTGTTACTGTAAAATTTCAAGTAGCTATGTTACATTTAAGTTGGCCCGATTAAATGATTAAATTTACTGTAACCTTCGACTACACAATATGTAATATCTATCCACTACGGCTATAGCAAATTAATTTTGGCAATTAAAATAAAATATCCACTAGTTAGAGCTGCTTGGACAAATATAAGCGGACTTAAAATAATTCAGAAATTGCCAAATACATCCAAGGTCCTGAGTAATGTTCCATCGCACAGTCTTTTTAGATTTCGGCACAGTTACTGTTGATAATACTTTTCATTCTAAATTACATGTGGAGATGATTCAATGAAATAAAAACAAGAAAATCTAGTAGTTACATTTTACAGATATTTAAGAATCACAACAGCAAAATACTTGAAATAATACAAAGAAAAGATATACATTTCGTTTGTATAATAATTATTGCAATAATTTACCTAATCTGGAGAGAGAAAACGTTAATTTTGTTCATCATCTTTAGCCCATCCAGATATTAGATTCCGAAACGTCCTGTACTTCTGTTAACTCTAAAAATGAAAGTTGTTGACCTTAGCAAATTCCAAGAATATTATAAATATTTTATTAGGCATTTATCTTGACATTACTAATGAGAGCCACGTACTCTACGATTTTAAATATTTATATTAAATTTCGAACTTAATTCAGAAGGTTAATTAAGCAAAACAATAATTTAACCTAACAAAATAAGTAACTACTATTTGCTCACCTGCAATCTTTAAAATTATGCCGAACGAATTTATACTGCACTAACTCTAACACAGCATTAAGGTAAACAGATATCATATGAAAAATTCAAAACGATCCAATTCACTATTAGCATAATAACAGGCAAATGTTTACCACTTTACTTGATTAGTTTTATAATTGTATATAGGATGTCTCAAATATTGTCTAACTGTATGTATAGGGTATTTTTAAGTTAAAATTTCAGTTTCTTTTAAAGTATTATTGCTACTATTTCTTGCATATTTTACATTTATGTTTCATTTACACATCACGTTCTCCACTATGTTATTCACGCCATTTTTTTTTATTTCCATTTTAATTTACAATCTGTTGTATTAATAATATTCAATAAATAAATAACAATAAAATTGACATGAAAGAGAGCTTTCCAATAAAAACACTTTTTCCTAAGATAACTAAATTTAACTAATATTTCATAACAACTAAATATAATTATTAATTACAAATAATATCTATCTATATATATGAACAGAAAGTAAATAAAGAAATGTGGCGTGCTCTACGCCCTTGATTTACAGGAGGAGATGCGTGCGAAAGTAAACAAAGACGGTTGTTATGAAATTTAGCATGCCGAACTATGAGCGCTTAATTTATACGAGGCCCGTACGTTTGTGCACGCACATCGGGGCCGCTCTCGTTCCCCCGAGCGGCCCCGACTGTTATTGGGCCGCTGCATTGCTGTACGCAAAAATTCTGTTATTGGTGCTAACATTAATCTAGGAAAAAATTAAAAATTACTGCAAATAAATGTAAGAAATACGTAAAGTAGAAACCGATTTCTTACGTATGAACGTAAAACGTAAAAATTACGGGAGTGCATTATGAACGAGCGGATAAGCTTTGGATTGACTCAACTTTACGTTTTACGTATTTTTTATGGGCGAGTTACACTTTCGTCCATTATGAATGGGCGTTAAGTTAAATTGTTCTACGTTTCCGATCCAGGAAAAAAGCCATTCCAATTAAAAATTTATACGTTCGTTCGTTGAAAAAATTTGAGGAAAGGCGGGTAAAAAATTGTCAGCCTAGGGTGCTAAAAATACCTAACTCATTGAAATGTAAATACAAAACACACAAACATATGACCAATTAAATCTAGCTAGTAAGTCTAATAAATCAGATATTTTTAATTTTTCAGTGTTTGTCCTTTGTAGTAAATTTGTTGCTAGCTTCTTGGAGTGATCTTGAAGTCTGTTTTCATATGTTATGCTGTATCTTTTGATTTCTTCTCTGATGGTCGGTACAGAGATATCTTGTTGAATTAGCCAGTTTTGAACATACCAGCAAGCGTTAGCGATTACTCTTAAGATCTTATTTTGGAATCTTTGTAGTATTTCCAGATTCGAATAAATAGCTGACCCACATGACTAGATGCCGTACATCCAAATAGGTTTATTTATGCATTTGAAGAGTAACAGTTTATCTTCTATCGTGGGAAAAAGTGACTTTTCGATGCCGAAAAATCAAATGTTATCCAATCATTACCAAACTTTGAGGGATTGTTTGGGATGTCATAAGGATCATTTTGAGCCCTTGGACGGGTCTCTAGCTTGTCTGGGAGCTGAGATCTATATTTGCAGCATTAATATAGCAGCAACCGTGCTGCAAAGGAGAAAAATCGTAGAGACTTAAAAAATTCACATACGTAGTCCATGGGTATGTCTCGCAACTCCTGTTATTGAATTGTACCGGAAAAAATCGTCCGAGGAAATAAAAATCCGCAAAAAACAGCGCCATGATTACGTCATAGCAATGCAATATTTTTTCAAAAATCGAATGACGGCAATAACTGCATCTTGTTGCCCGTCAAAAAACTGCACTTGTAACCCAATTTTTGTGCAGATTCATCGACTGAGTCACGAGATATTAAAAAAAGAAGTTATGCGCAAATACTTTTGTCCGCTACTGTAGCTGAGAGTACCTACCGATTAACCAATATAATTGTCGTAATTTTAATCCTAATTTTTGCCTCTTCTTCCAGATGTGGGTTTTCCAGGTAAATAGTCGGTCTAAATTGCATTCCGAGGTATTTAACGCTATCCTGTTGGGAAATTGCTTTGCCGTTTAATATGACTGGGGTACATGAACTGATTTACTTTTATGTAGCAGATCTTCAGTCAGCCTTTTATCTTCTGCAAGGTTCTTTGAAGTATTTGGGAATCTGTGTTTGGGTTGTCATGCGAAGCTAACATTGCGGTATCGTTAGCGTAAGTGGCTACCATTGTTTGTCTTATGGATAGCAGGTCTGCGGTATACAGTAGATATAAAAAGGGTCCCAGTATACTGCCCTGTTAAATTTCATAGTGTATAGAGCAGATCGGGGACAACCGTTTATGATATTTGACTTGAAAGGATCTTTCTTTAAGGTATGATTTTAAAATTTTATATGTTTTTAATTTTTAAAGGAACCCTGTATACCACACCTTACCGAACGTTTGGCTGACGTCTAGAAAGACCGCAAAGCAGTATTTTTTAAGCTGTAGGTCATGATTAATTTTTGTGATTATTCGGTGTACTTGTCCTTCTTTAAAATTAAACTGGTGATCTGGTGTAAGGTTTTTATCCTCGACGATATTTAAAATTATTTTCTCTAATACTTTGGCTATGACTGGAAAAAGACTGATAACTGTATATAATGTAGTTTCCTCCGGCTTCTTTCCTGGTTTTAAGATTAGAATTACCTGCGTTCATTTCTATTGTTGTGGGTATGTGCGAGCAGCTCTTAATTCTCTCGTTTCGATTTGACTCACTGATCTGATTCACTCCCGAAACTTGATCTCGACTTGTTATAATTCTTCAGTTTTTTGAGATTTTGGTTATTCTATTGTTATCGGGTCGGGCCTGGGCGGTGATAAATCGGGCGCCGGGATGCTACGACCAGCAACGCGTGAGGCACGGAAGGCTAAAAGAACGAAGCGAAACTTAACCTACCTTACGCTAACCTATCATCCCTAGCTAACTTAACCTACTTAGCTAATATACAAGAACTTAACCTACGACTTAATGTACGCACCGAAACGGGCAGCGAGCTGGCGCAGCAAAGCCGGGCCGCGGGCTAAGTGCAGCAGCGCAAGCAGCGGGGCCGGTAGCGGAACCAGGCAGCGAGCACCAGGGGCGCTAATACAGATGGGTAGCGTGCAGCAGGGCCAAGCAGCGGGGCTGATGGCGGAGCCGGACAGCGAGCAGCAAAAGAAACCAAAAGAAACTCACCTGATAACTCTTGATGATTTCTTCTTAAGGAGTTGGCGACCGAGATCGAATGCTTCGGTGGCTCAGGCTTTAAGGGCTCATCTTGTGCCTCACTCTGCTGGTGGGGTTCAGAGTTCAGGGTAAAAGCTCGTTGAGCCCGCTGGGGGAGGCGAAGCTTGTCCAGGATTGGTGGAGGCCAGGGGCGCATTTGCGCTGATTGGAAAATGCGCCGGCGTCCTTGCTGTGGTTGGTAAATGCCGGCTATGGTCGGTCGCGTTCGGGCCGACTCGGAATCACTTGGCACGACGCGGTCAACTAATCCGGTGTTGCACACGGCGCCACAAAGTCGGCCTCAGGTAACATTCCTTTGGCATTACAAATTCCAAAGGAGGGCTTTTGTGTTGCAAACGGTCTGAAAAATTCCGGGTCAGGTAACATCAGCCCTGGCGAAATCGGGGCCAGGTAACACTATCTATCAGTCTTCGCTGTTATACAGCTTGGTATGTAATATAATATTTAAGCTATTTACATTATTTATAATATTTTGTTGTTATTTTAGAACCAAATGTCGATGAGAGCTAGTAGGTTGTCGAGTGATATTTGGTACCATTTTACCAAAGAAGGAAAAGAGAAATGCCGCTATTGTTAGGAAGGAATAAAATTTAAATAAAACGTCATTGAATTAAACAGTTCATTACAATTGGTTTTATAATGGTAGCCGTAATAGCCTGATATAGACAGTAGGCATAAATGCAGCAGAAAGTGAGTTATGAGTTATAAAAAAGAGCTAACTCTTTTTCGTGAGTGAGCGATCTGGATCTGATCCCAGAAATGTGTTACTTTGCCCATCTCTAGTTGAAATACTCGTGCTAAGTGGTCTGCAAATACTGCTGCATTTGACTGGCACTTCTCGCCCAAGTTCCATTTGCTAGTCTGATAGGTGGAATTGTTGCTCGTGGCTGTTTTAACTTTTAGTGATTTTCCATAAAGAGTAATTTGTATTTTAGTAGCGATTGTCTTAGTCAGATATTCTTGTATTTACTGGTTTTTTAAATTGTTCAGGAAATATTTCAATTCCTGCGTTGCTTTGTTGAGTTTCTTCCTGTCTCTTGGGTATCCTGTATTTTATCAAATTCTTCTAAGTTTTTTTCGACTATTTTTTGTTTAACTAACTGGGTAGTCTTCTATGTCTTCTTTTTTTACGTGGTTAATGGTTGTGACACAAGCAGAAAATTTGTTAATTATATTAATTATATTAATCATATTGATTATATTAAGTATATTAATTATATTAATTATATTAATTATATTAATTATATTAATTAGCATCTGTACAAGTTAGTGGTTTTATTGTGAAGTGAAACAGGTTTTGGTGTTTTTGACGCTCTGTTACTCTATTTGATAATTACGGGCGAATGGTCCGAGGACAGATCCAAACATGATGTAACGTTAATTTTGCTTGTTGTGATTCTTTTTTTGATGCAGAAATCAAGCAGATCGGAAATTTTGTTAAGATCTGTTAAGTCAGTAAATAGGTTCTCCAGTTGATACGTAGTTTGTAATTTTCTAGCATAGCTTTAATAGCTCCCTACCCCGGAGTAAAGTTAATCTTTATCCCCATTGTTTATTTTTGGCGTTATAGTCTCCGCCCGAGATGAAACGTGATCCAAGAGTATTTTGAAGTGGTTAAAATCTTTTTTTTTTAATTTTATGCTTTGATGGATAGTATACTGCTCCAAATGTTAAGTCTTTATTGACTTCTGCAACTACAATACTTGTAGCTTGAAGTTGTTGATATTTGTGTCTTACACAATGCCTTATTGAGTTCTTCACTAACGCTGCTGTGCGCCCATGAGCTGGGCTATCTAGGTGGCTCACAGTATGGATGATTGTGGGGTAAAATGTGTTTCTGAGATCAGCATAATATCAATGTTATTATTTGTTATACATGTTTTAACTTCCTATTTACTCTGTACTAGACCATTGGCATTCCAGAGTGAAATGTTTAGGAATCGAGCCATTATGGTGATTTAGAGATCATGGTAGTGAGTAAGTTGAGTATAGTATCCATTTTTCCATGAATTTAACCATAATTGTTTCCATTTTGTTATTTGTCTATTGTTGATTCCTTGTTTGAACTTGTCGACTGTTTACCTGTTGCAGTTACGGACCTTTTTCGCTAACTCTTTGGAAATAGGGTATACCCGGTTGAACCAATTGTGATCTTAACTGTTTAGGTCTTAGCAGTGGAAATTTACGTTTCTGAATTTCTTTGGCCACTAGACAATCTATAGTTTTCGGGATGATTTTCCTGGCAATTCACGCATTTGACGTTTTTATTTATTTCTTTTCTTTCACAGTTTTTGTAGAATATTTTCTACTGCATTTGGTGCATCTTGGCGTTCTGTGGTAATAGTTTTTAGAGTAACCAAACCTTTGGCAGTTTTAACATTGTATGAATTCACGCTTAATGTGTGGAGGCTCGAAAGTAATTCTTGATTTTTGGTTTTGTTCTAATTCTACGAAGAACATTGGTAATGGTGACCCTATGTTTGATATTGTATATGTTGATTGTTTTGTGTCCATAGTTATGCTTTTAGGACAATTCGCCAACGGACATTTTGCCCCCGGACATTTCGCCCACTATGAACAATTCGCCCCCGTGTTATAATTATCTTGTATATCAGTCTCTATACTACAACAGTTCTTGTTTAAAATTTAAATAATTCAGAAAAATAAATTTTTATTGTACAATAAAAGATTAACACAATACAATGTACTTACACAAACAAGCGCATCTACTAAATAAATTATAATGCAATATTATGCGCAATTCTTCGTAAAAAATTTAAGGTATCCCTACTTTCGTAATCTACGGCTATATTTCGCAAACGTTGCGACAGAGTGCCATATTTTTTATTTTGTGCGTAAGCAGGTCCGCCTGCTAGAAATTGGTTTATTTGAAAGTTATTTAGGACCTGCTCCTTTTTTAATGCGTTTATAAATTTAAATATGTTTGTGGAAGCATCACAAACTCATTGAAAGTGTCGATGCCAGCCTTCTACATGATTGTTGGTGCGAAACGTCACAGTTCGATTGTGCATATTCCAAAGATCAATAGAAAATTTGGTCTGACATCTTTGTCTACGCCTACGGCGACCAATGCAGTTGTTTTAAAAGTAGTTAACAACAGCCTGGGCTTCTGTAGGAAAATTTTCGTCCTGTACAAAAATATCGAACTTTTGCCACACTTGCCGGTGGTACGAACCCAAGAGCAGTCATAATTTGCACCCATAATGCAAACTCATGATTTCTTTGATGGTTTACTTGTAATCCCTCAGACTGAACTTTTCTCAATACAATACATCCAAATATTTGAATTTCGGAAAAACTGTTTTAAAAGCTTCTATTGCAACCATTTCAAAATCGAGAATTAATTGAGCTGGGTGCATACCTGGACAAATATTTTGTAATTCTTCTAAGAACTTTATGTATGTGGCCTTTGTTTTGTTTAGCAGTAAAGCGTAAAAAATTGGTATTATGGTTTCAACGTACTGCACATGTAGCGTATACAACTGCATACCACTTATCACTATTTGCTAAAATATTTAAATTTGCCGTTATCGAAAAAATAAGCAACCTATCAGGTAGTTTTTTCCGAGTCATATCTTAGAAACTGATGTTCTTCACCATTAATGGTAATTGTGCGATATTCTTGTGGAATTAGCAAATGCTCAGCATCCACTGGAACTGCAGGAATGCCGGCGTCATTTTGAGCGCGACGAACCATTCGTTTCATAGTGTTTTTCCTGGGTAACTGGCATGTAATATTGTTATAGACATTTTCTAAGCATGTGGTCATCATTTGTTGTGGTGTTTCTTTGGTATTAGTTGCTCTTTCTTTTAAGTGCGGAGGATTTCTAATTTACCCAGCCTTGTGGCATCGGCAACGTGATTGCGTGTAACGATAGTACGACTAACATTCGCGGAATCCCTAAAAAAAATTCAAATTTACACAAATACCTAAAGTAGTGTAAGAACCAACGATCATCTTATCGTTATTACTCACCTGTTGTCTAAACACTACCTTTCCATTTCCCCCTTCTTGCACAAACCCAAATACAATGTTGACCATTCGCAGTCTTTTTGGAAAATACATACACAAAATTATCTTCACACACCAACTTTTTGTGACACTTTTCCGAATTTACATATTGATCAAAATTATTTAGAAGCGTCCACGCCACTTAACACTAATAATAATGGCATAGGAAACCACGAAAACTGTGCGGCAATTAAGACCTGCTAATCTCTTATTGCAAATAAAAGTGTTTGGAGTGTCTAAATACTTCTAACTGGCGTTATCGACATTTAGATGAGAATAATCAGTAATACTTTCTATTGTGTTCTATTCAGGAACTTTTAGAAAAATATCTGCTTTCTCTAGTGTTCAGTAAATAACTAAGACACGGGGGCGAAATGTCCGGGGGCGAATTGTCCAAAAACGCATAGTTATTAATTTCTTTAGAGAGTTCTTCTAAGTCGACTGTGTAGTGCATGTTGTGTAACACTATTTTGAATTTTCTGTCTTGTTTGTGCTGATGATATTCCATATATTTCTCCTTTACGATTTTGATAACGTTTCTGTAGTCCTTTACATAATTAAATTTTA
The DNA here is from genome assembly GCA_036346155.1 of Sinelater perroti. Taxonomy (NCBI): domain Eukaryota; kingdom Metazoa; phylum Arthropoda; class Insecta; order Coleoptera; family Elateridae; genus Sinelater; species Sinelater perroti. Next base: position 7,784 of record JARFIY010000032.1, on the reverse strand, counting down.
GCTCGAATGTTATCTATTAACTTGATAAAGTTATTGTCTTTCGCTTGGATATTTAGCATGTATGTTAGCAATTTTAAATTGTTGAGACCATAAATAAAAATGTGGTGGTCTAGCTTCTTGTTTTGCTTCACTGTTTTCTTTATTGTCTTCGTTGTCTGACAGTGCTTCGTACCTGTTAGATGTTGCGAGAGCACCTAACTAATAGTCAATTAGTTTTTTTTCTGTTTTGTGCGTAATAAATCCGTACTAGGGCATTTTTGTTTCTTGAACATAAAATATTCTCGCTCTCCATTGGAATGTTTTCATTTTGTTGACTTGGGTGAATTAATTGCGCTTGATACGAAATTTGCATTTGAGACGAAAAAGTTTGATGTATTGGTGGTATAGATAATTGTGATGATTGCTCGTACTACACAGGTATTGGTTGTTGGTACATACAGCTGTCATAGCCCTGTCAACACTCATTTGTGGAGCGGGTATTGTGACCCAAAATTTGACGTACCAAACATGACTGCCATATTCACTTTTGTTTTGTTCACTTTAAATGTTCGTTTTAATTTACAAACACATTCACGCCATGATATCCATATGTTGAAGTATTTCTGTTCTTTATTTCAGTCACATAATTTCCACTCCGTAACTATTGCGTTATTCAACAAACCCTCCATTGTACATTTTATATCAGCACTGCATTTGTGGAATTTCTATTACATTTGATTTCTGATTTTTAATTACTTGTTTTCGAGTTATATATATATATATATATATATATATATATATATATATATATATATATATATATATATTTATTTAAACAACTTAGTTCATGGGATGAACCGCGTCTATTTTGGTTAAATTCTCGACGTTTCGGCATCGGCTTTGATGCCATTTTCAAGAGGTTAGCTCTTCACTCGGGGTCTCAATCTGCCTACTTCCCAAGGAGAGCTATGAGTCTTTGAATAAGACTGAGCTTTCGTGTGACCTGCTTGATCTTTTATAGGGCTGGAAGTGAGTTTGTTTGACGGGAAATGCGTTGGGTTAGGGAAAGTTTGTAGGATTAAGGGTGTTGCGTAATTGGCGGTGCGGAGCAATCAGGGACTTCCACATGACAGGCAAACGCTAGCTGTCATCTCTTGTGTTGAGGCACTGTGGACGTTTTTCTATTTCAATTGTCTCACGTACTATTCTGCTGGTAAAATTGGAAATGGGGGCAATGGTTTTACCCCAGAGAAATTAATTTTGTGGCTTGTTTCTTTGCTGTCTTTGGCAAGTGCCGAACCATTATCGCCTTTCCGTACGGCCAGAGAATGCTCGTATATTCGGCTAGATATTTGCTGATTTGTTTGACCTATGTAGGTCCTCTGGTCTTATTCAAAGACTCATAGCTCTCCTTGGGGAGTAGGCAGATTGAGACCCCGAGTGAAGAGCTAACCTTTTGAAGATGGCATCAAAGCCGATGCCGAAACGCCGAGAATTTACCCAAAATAGACGCGGTTCATCCCGTGAACTAAGTTGTTTAAACATAGTTAACCGCGGAAACCTATCCGAACATTTTATACGCCTCTACGGGGAGGAAACTTTAAACTTAACTAAGCTATATTAAAAGCTTACTTTACGCAAGGCCAAACTTTTGTGTGACCTTTCATTCTTAAAATCCTGCAGAGACCAACAGGTGATACCTGTTGGTTTGCGATTAAAACATCACCAGAAATCATCCACCATCTCCCGTATCCTTAAAAAAGCAGAGCTATCTCTGCTTAGAAACTCCATCCATGCTACCCGTAAAAATCTCGCCATTACCAATATGGAACTTTATGGCCTTTTCCATAAATTAAGTTCCTCCAAAATTCATCCTATTATCTGGGATGCTTTCTCTACATGACAAAGCGTCGTGCAAATCCGAAAAGAAAACTGACGCCCAGAAACGCAAAGTTTCCAAGTTGTGCCAAAGTAAACTTCCCAATACCCAACCCCCAATACCATCCCTGACCAGTACGACGGTACATAACCTTTCTGACTACCCTGTAAGCAACCTAGCTATTCAGGCTCTGGAAAAATGTTTTAACTTTGCTGTAACACCAAACCGCATTCCCGCTGAACAAATTATATCCCAAATAGAATCCTCCATTTTCACCCTTCCCGAATATGTGGCAAATGAAACCAGGCAAGATGTAGCCAAAGTGCTATGTACAGCCGAATTACCAAAACCAAATATCAAAGCCTCCAAATTACGCGCCTTAAAAGCTCTAAAAGAAAATAATAATATTACAATTTTACAGGCAGATAAGGGCAACGCTACAGTGATCCTAAATACTGCGGACTATATCGGTAAGATGCACAATTTACTTAAATCCTCTGATTATCGCCATGTACCTAATAATCCCACTACCTACCTCGAAAAGAAAACAAAAACCCTTATTACTAACTCCAACCTGTCATCCGATACCAAGAAACTCTCCATACCCCGAGAAAAATCGTCCAGAATTCCCAAATTGTATGGTCTCCCAAAAATTCACAAAGAGAACATTCCTTTACGCCCTATAGTTCGGCCTTTACGTTCGGTTCTCCCAACCACAACCTAGCCAGATACCTTGCCAAGACTCTCCAACCTCTCACAGAGCAGGCATCATCCTACGTCCGAAACTCCTATCATTTCCTAGAAATACTGAAAACCTTCCCTATACGCAAAGGTGACATCATTGTCAGCTTTGATGGCGTTTCTTTGTTTACAAATATCCCAATTGCTGATGCCCTACAGTTATTAAAGTCAACCTATAATATAAATAACAATATCCTCTCCTTAATAAACCATTGCCTATCCAATACTTACTTTACCGTCCAAAATAAATTTTACCGCTAAACTAATGGGGCTCCCCATTTTCACCTGTCATTTCTAACCTTTTTATGGCCGATTTTAAAACAAAAGCCCTCGCCTCCTTTCACCTTAAACCTACCTGCTGGATACGATATGTCGATGACACTTTTATCTGGCCTCATGGACATAATACCCTTCCAGAATTCCTTTCCCACCTCAACCAAATCCACACCAATATCAAATTTACCATGGAAACTGAACATAATAATTCCCTTCCCTTCCTAGCTACTCTCATAACAAGAAATTCTTCTAATGACAGCTTTTATTACACTGTCTACAGAAAACCCACTCACACTAACCGCTACCTAAATGCCAAATCCCATCACCACCCTGCCCAAATCCATTCGGTTGCAAAATCCCTCATAACCAGATCCATCAGACTCTCCTATACGAAAAATCGCCAAACAGAAATTAAATCCATTACCACCACCCTACTGCAAAATGGATATTCCAACAAATCCTTAACTAATATAATCAAAAATGTAAATAAAAACACTAACTCTCAATCCCAAAACCCTCCTGACCAACAAAAAGCATTCCTACCTTACATCAGAGGCATCACCGATAGAATAAGCCGCATACTAATGCGGCAAAATATACGCACGGTCTTTGCGACCAATAACCAAATATCTGGGATTATTCGCTGCCCCAACGAATACCTTGTGAAGACTGCCAAAGGACCTATGTTGGTCAAACAAATCGGCAAATATCTAGCCGAATATATAAGCATTCTTCGCCCGTACGGAAAGGCGATAATGGTTCGACACTTGCCAAACACAACAAAGAAACAGGCCACAAAATTAATTTCTCTGAGGTTAAAACCATTGCCCCCATTTTCCATTTCACCAGCAGAATAATACGTGAGGCAATTGAAATAGAAAAGCGCCCACAGTGCCTCAACACAAGAGATGACAGCCAACGTTTACCCGTCTTATGGGAATCCCTTATTACCCCACACCGCTAATTACGCTATAATCCTATAAACTTTCCCCAACCCAACGCATCTCCCACCAAACAAACTTTTACTTCCAGCCCTATAAAAGACCAAACAGGTCGCACGAAAGGTCAGTCTTATTCAAAGACTCGTAGCTCTCCTTGGTGAGTAGGCAGATTGAGACCCCGAGTGAAGAGCTAAACTCTTGAAAATGGCATCAAAGCCGATGCCGAAACGTCGAGAATTTTCTCAAACTAGACGCGGTTCATTTCGTGAAATTACTATTCTGTAGCTATTTCTTCCGATGTTCTTTGAGAACGTCGTTGTCCTTTTGCTTGGTTTTCTATTTTGTTACCTGGCCCCGATTTTGCCGGGGTTGATGTTACCTGGCCCAGAATTTTTCGGTTCGTGTGCAACACAAAGGCCTTTTTTTGGAATTTATAATCAGATTTTGTGGCTTTGTGTGCAACACCAAGTTAGTTGACCTACCACGCCGCGTCGTGTCAATCGGTTCCAAGTCGGCCCGAACGCCACCGACCATAGCCGCCATGGCATTTATCAACCAGAGCAAGGACGCCAGCGCATTTTTCAATCAGCGCAAAGGTGCCCCCGGCGTCCACCAAATCTGGACAAGCCCCGCATGCCCCAGCGGGCTCAGCGTGCTTCCACCAAATCTGGACAAGCCCCGCATGCCCCAGCGGGCTCAGCGTGCTTCCACCCTGAAACTCTGCACCTCACCAGCTGAGCGGGGCACGAGTTGAGTCCTTAAAATCTAAGCCACCGAAGCATTCGGTCTCAGTCGCCAACTCCTTAAGAAGAAATCATCAAGAGTCATCAGGTGAGTCCCGTTTCGTTTCTTTTGCTGCTCGCTGCCCAGACCTGCTGTTCGCTGCCCGGACCTGCTGCTCGCTTTCCGGTGGCGCTGTTCGGACCTGCTGCTCGCTGCCCGGCTCCGCCATCGGTCTCGCTGCTTGGCCCTGCTGCACGCTGCTCAGTTGCGCTACCGCCCCTGCTGCTCGCTGCCTGGTTCCTCCGCCGGCACCGCTGCTTGCGCTGCTGCGCCAGCGCTCTGCCCTTTCCAGCGTGCACATTAAGTCGTAGGTTAAGTTAGCTAGGCTTGATAGGTCAGCGTAAGATAGGTTAAGTTTTGCAAGGTTATAAATATAATTCTAATTCGTAACTTCGAGCCGACGCTTCGTTTTTTAGCCTTCCGTGACCCACGCGTTGCCGGTCGTAGCATCCCGAGTCCCAATTTATCACCGCCCGGGCCCGACCTGGTAACAATTTCAACTTCCTCCGGAGTTCTTTCGGCAGATCTACGTCGCCTCGCTTCATTTATTGCTGCCTTTTCATCCGCAGTCTGCTTACTTCTTCTTTTTTTCATGTAATTTATATGGTGCTCAGTTGATTGTACTCGTTCCATACCAAAGAATGCTTATTTGTAAAAAAAGAACAGAAAAACTAAAACAATAGGATACATAATTTAATTTTAATTTAAGTTTTCAAAATTACAGTGTGCTTTAAAGATACGACGATCGTTCATGTATTTCCGCGTGGCCCGCAAAGCTTTACTTTAGCAACTAATGCGGCCGGGGGACCAGAGACCGGGCACCTCCGCATTGCGCTTTAAATATATTAGATACGGTGATACAGAGATAGAGCAAACATTTTGGAAAATATAAAAAATTAAAGTTTAGCAGCTAAATGCGTAGAGATTTAATAAAAAGATAAAGTGCATAACAACATATTGATTCTGAAAAATGTATGGAGTCAATGAAAACTAAAGAACAATAATGGTGCTGGTATTAATGTAATCCCAACATAATTATTTTAAAATAGAAGCTCTGTATTAGAAAAGATATAGAACAAACTTAGTTAACATGTATAATGCTGAAGGCCTGAAAAAGCCCTATTTGTATAGATATATTAAAAAGGAGAGTCTGGAATGTGTAAATTGTAGGTATATATAAATGCAGCAAAAATTGGTTCAATGTTTGTATTTAAAATTGATTAGTAGAATAATTGCAATAAAATAATTCTAAATAAATACTACAAAGCTCCATTAAAAACTAAAACAACACAAAGAAATAACGTTTCGTTCTATAAAATATAATACACTTATTTCAAAAATTTATAATGTTATGAAACGTTAAAAAAAGATCAATATTGTAACGTTTCTGCTCTTGTCAGTGATAAATAAAACGTACTAATTTATTTCAAACTGCTTATCTATTGTATTTATAAATATACAAATTTATGACACTATTTATGTACGTATACACGAACTATATACAACTGTACATTATTTATGTAAACACAGGTCCCGTCTGGATTAGCCCGTTTCGAACTCGCCGTGTGGTATTTATTTTTATTTCTCCTATATACTCGAATAGCCGCAAACCTTCAAGAAATGCCGCACTCAAACCTTGTGGAAGGTTTGCGAACACGGACACGCCAGCTGCATTTCTAGAAGTATCAGGTGCCGAGCGTGACCCAATTCATTTGTCGATCAGCCGTGTTACAGGGATAGGGGAGGGGGCGTTCGAAAATTTGTTACAATATAATTGCATTTGCAAAGCATTGTGACAGTATGTTATAAATGCCTTCAGTAAATTAAACAAACTGATTATCCAAAAATCTATTTCAAGTAACACTAAAAGCATGCTCTAAGTAGTAATTCAAAAATTGACTTTACTAAGTTATTAAGTGGCGAAGCGAAGCGGAGTCACTTACTAACTTTATGTTGACCGTCTGTCTGTCTGTCCGTCCGTCCGAGCAAAAACTCAAGAACGGCTGGGAATTTCCAAATTCTGTTTTCACCAATCGACACGTCACCAAAAAGGCTTGTTTGCTAGTGATTTTGAAACTGATTGGTCAAAGGTTAGCATTAGTGCTTCGCCACTTCGCTATGCGTTGCAAGCTTTGCAGATTTATTTAATAAAAACGTGATAATAAAAATATAAACAAACGTAGCTTAAAATTTATTGGAAATAACTAACGATCAAATTACAGATTAGAGAAAATTATAATCATGTAATGTGGCACGTAAATATTTTATTAGTTTTCTAATGAAGATATGCCGTATTCCTTCTATTGGCTTATGAACATTTAAAAATTTCTGTGGCCAGGATTGTCATATTATCATATGTAATTGCTTTCATTTTACACTTTTTATGAGCTTCCACAAATCAGAATGACTCATTATGAGGTCTGGAGCCTCCGATTTAGTACTTTCTCCTAGTATAAATCAAACATCACGAAAGAAAATAATAAATCTCTATTGATTTCCCGTTCAATTTCTGCGTCTATGTAATTATATTCGAATAACTATAAAAGAGGTTGTAATTCCAAGGGTAACATTTTTTAAATAGAGCCAAGACTTCATACTTACTAAGAGTCTACAGTCAAAAAAGCAATTACTTTCGATAAAAGTTTACGTATTAAAGTCTACGTTCAAAGTAAAGCACGAGTTGCCTCAGTTTTTAAAAAAATTTCAATGCTTTTTTAATAAAAAAAGCCTTAAAATTCAATCAATTATAAATCTCTTTTGGCAGCACATATAAGGGTCCAGTTTTTAAATTCAAAGTCTACGACGAGTTGTCTGTCGCGACGTTAAAAAATTTTCAATGAATTTCCGATAGGAAAGCCTTAAAATACAATTAGGTGTGAATATGTAATAGAAAAATATAAGGGCACAGTTTTAAAATTTAAAATCCGCGACGAGTTGTCTGTCGTTTTGTTACAAAATTTCAAATGTATTTTCGATAGGAATGCCTGTCATTGCAAATAAGCGTAAATCTGCACTGGCAGCAGATATAAGAGACCAGCTTTAACGTTTAAAGTCTAGGATTAGTTGTGCCAGCTTCTTAAAAAATGTTCAATGCAATTTTAATAAAAAAAGTCTTAAAATTCAATTAAGTATGAATCTGTATTGGCAGCACATATATCGGACCAGTTTTAAAATTTAAATTCCGC